>OW121742.1:106926939-107526939 GCA_933228675.1 Stomorhina lunata
TGGGACTGTTTATAGTAGATTTTCTTCATTAATCGTGGGACTGTATATAGATTTTCTTCACTAATCGTGGGACTGTATATAGTAGATTTTCTACTTTAAACTTGGGATTAAATATAGTAGATTTTCTACTTTAAACTTGGGATTAAATATAGTAGATTTTCTACTTTAATCGTGGGACTGTTTATAGTAGATTTTCTTCATTAATCGTGGGACTGTATATAGATAATCGTGGGACTGTTTATAGTAGATTTTCTTCATTAATAATGAATATATAGTAGATTTTCTACTTTAATCGTGGGACTGTATACAGTAGATTTTCTTGATTAATCGTGGGACTGTATATAGTAGATTTTCTACTTAAATCGTGGGACTGTATATAGTAGATTTTCAACTTTAATCGTGGGACTGTATACAGTAGATTTTCTTGATTAATCGTGGGACTGTATATAGTAGATTTTCTACTTTAATCGTGGGACTGTATATAGTAGATTTTCAACTTTAATCGTGGGACTGTATACAGTAGATTTTCTTGATTAATCGTGGGACTGTATATAGTAGATTTTCTACTTTAATCGTGGGACTGTATATAGTAGATTTTCTTCATTAATCGTGGGACTGTATATAGTAGATTTTCTACTTTAATCGTGGCTTTAAATATAGTAGATTTTCTTCTTTAATCGTGGCTCTAAATATAGTAGATTTTCTATTTTAATCGTGGGTCTAAATATAGTAGATTTTCTACTTTAATCGTAGCTCTGTATATACTAGATTTTCTACTTTAATCGTGGGTCTAAATATAGTAGATTTTCTACTTTAATCGTGGGTCTAAATATAGTAGATTTTCTACTTTAATCGTGGGGCTAAATATAGTAGATTTTCTTCTTTAATCGTGGCTCTAAATATAGTAGATTTTCTATTTTAATCGTGGGTCTAAATATAGTAGATTTTCTACTTTAATCGTGGGACTGTATATAGTAGATTTTCTTCATTAATCGTGGGACTGTATATAGTAGATTTTCTACTTTAATCGTGGCTCTAAATATAGTAGATTTTCTTCTTTAATCGTGGCTCTAAATGTAGTAGATTTTCTATTTTAATCGTGGGTCTAAATATAGTAGATTTTCTACTTTAATCGTAGCTCTGTATATACTAGATTTTCTACTTTAATCGTGGGTCTAAATATAGTAGATTTTCTACTTTAATCGTGGGTCTAAATATAGTAGATTTTCTACTTTAATCGTGGGGCTAAATATAGTAGATTTTCTACTTTAATCGTGGGTCTAAATATAGTAGATTTTCTACTTTAATCGTGGGACTGTATATAGTAGATTTTCTTCATTAATCGTGGGACTGTATATAGTAGATTTTCTACTTTAATCGTGGCTCTAAATATAGTAGATTTTCTTCTTTAATCGTGGCTCTAAATATAGTAGATTTTCTATTTTAATCGTGGGTCTAAATATAGTAGATTTTCTACTTTAATCGTAGCTCTGTATATACTAGATTTTCTACTTTAATCGTGGGTCTAAATATAGTAGATTTTCTACTTTAATCGTGGGTCTAAATATAGTAGATTTTCTACTTTAATCGTGGGGCTAAATATAGTAGATTTTCTTCTTTAATCGTGGCTCTAAATATAGTAGATTTTCTATTTTAATCGTGGGTCTAAATATAGTAGATTTTCTACTTTAATCGTGGGACTGTATATAGTAGATTTTCTTCATTAATCGTGGGACTGTATATAGTAGATTTTCTACTTTAATTGTGGCTCTAAATATAGTAGATTTTCTACTTTAATCGTGGGACTGTATATAGTAGATTTTCTTCATTAATCGTGGGACTGTATATAGTAGATTTTCTACTTTAATCGTGGGACTGTATATAGTAGATTTTCTTCATTAATCGTGGGACTGTATATAGTAGATTTTCTTCATTAATCGTGGGACTGTATATAGTAGATTTTCTACTTTAATCGTGGCTCTAAATATAGTAGATTTTCTTCTTTAATCGTGGCTCTAAATATAGTAGATTTTCTATTTTAATCGTGGGTCTAAATATAGTAGATTTTCTACTTTAATCGTAGCTCTGTATATACTAGATTTTCTACTTTAATCGTGGGTCTAAATATAGTAGATTTTCTACTTTAATCGTGGGTCTAAATATAGTAGATTTTCTACTTTAATCGTGGGGCTAAATATAGTAGATTTTCTTCTTTAATCGTGGCTCTAAATATAGTAGATTTTCTATTTTAATCGTGGGTCTAAATATAGTAGATTTTCTACTTTAATCGTGGGACTGTATATAGTAGATTTTCTTCATTAATCGTGGGACTGTATATAGTAGATTTTCTACTTTAATCGTGGCTCTAAATATAGTAGATTTTCTTCTTTAATCGTGGCTCTAAATATAGTAGATTTTCTATTTTAATCGTGGGTCTAAATATAGTAGATTTTCTACTTTAATCGTGGGACTGTATATAGTAGATTTTCTTCATTA
This sequence comes from Stomorhina lunata, assembly GCA_933228675.1. NCBI lineage: Eukaryota > Metazoa > Arthropoda > Insecta > Diptera > Rhiniidae > Stomorhina > Stomorhina lunata. The sequence continues at coordinate 106,929,436 of OW121742.1, forward strand.
ATCGTGGGACTGTATATAGTAGATTTTCTACTTTAATCGTGGGACTGTATATAGTAGATTTTCTTCATTAATCGTGGGACTGTATATAGTAGATTTTCTACTTTAATCGTGGCTCTAAATATAGTAGATTTTCTTCTTTAATCGTGGCTCTAAATATAGTAGATTTTCTATTTTAATCGTGGGTCTAAATATAGTAGATTTTCTACTTTAATCGTAGCTCTGTATATACTAGATTTTCTACTTTAATCGTGGGTCTAAATATAGTAGATTTTCTACTTTAATCGTGGGTCTAAATATAGTAGATTTTCTACTTTAATCGTGGGACTGTATATAGTAGATTTTCTTCATTAATCGTGGGACTGTATATAGTAGATTTTCTACTTTAATCGTGGGACTGTATATAGTAGATTTTCTTCATTAATCGTGGGACTGTATATAGTAGATTTTCTACTTTAATCGTGGCTCTAAATATAGTAGATTTTCTTCTTTAATCGTGGCTCTAAATATAGTAGATTTTCTATTTTAATCGTGGGTCTAAATATAGTAGATTTTCTACTTTAATCGTGGGACTGTATATAGTAGATTTTCTTCATTAATCGTGGGACTGTATATAGTAGATTTTCTACTTTAATCGTGGGACTGTATATAGTAGATTTTCTTCATTAATCGTGGGACTGTATATAGTAGATTTTCTACTTTAATCGTGGGACTGTATATAGTAGATTTTCTTCATTAATCGTGGGACTGTATATAGTAGATTTTCTACTTTAATCGTGGCTCTAAATATAGTAGATTTTCTTCTTTAATCGTGGCTCTAAATATAGTAGATTTTCTATTTTAATCGTGGGTCTAAATATAGTAGATTTTCTACTTTAATCGTAGCTCTGTATATACTAGATTTTCTACTTTAATCGTGGGTCTAAATATAGTAGATTTTCTACTTTAATCGTGGGTCTAAATATAGTAGATTTTCTACTTTAATCGTGGGACTGTATATAGTAGATTTTCTTCATTAATCGTGGGACTGTATATAGTAGATTTTCTACTTTAATCGTGGGACTGTATATAGTAGATTTTCTTCATTAATCGTGGGACTGTATATAGTAGATTTTCTACTTTAATCGTGGCTCTAAATATAGTAGATTTTCTTCTTTAATCGTGGCTCTAAATATAGTAGATTTTCTATTTTAATCGTGGGTCTAAATATAGTAGATTTTCTACTTTAATCGTAGCTCTGTATATACTAGATTTTCTACTTTAATCGTGGGTCTAAATATAGTAGATTTTCTACTTTAATCGTGGGTCTAAATATAGTAGATTTTCTACTTTAATCGTGGGGCTAAATATAGTAGATTTTCTTCTTTAATCGTGGCTCTAAATATAGTAGATTTTCTATTTTAATCGTGGGTCTAAATATAGTAGATTTTCTACTTTAATCGTGGGACTGTATATAGTAGATTTTCTTCATTAATCGTGGGACTGTATATAGTAGATTTTCTACTTTAATTGTGGCTCTAAATATAGTAGATTTTCTATTTTAATCGTGGGTCTAAATATAGTAGATTTTCTACTTTAATCGTGGGACTGTATATAGTAGATTTTCTTCATTAATCGTGGGACTGTATATAGTAGATTTTCTACTTTAATTGTGGCTCTAAATATAGTAGATTTTCTATTTTAATCGTGGGTCTAAATATAGTAGATTTTCTACTTTAATCGTGGGTCTAAATATAGTAGATTTTCTACTTTAATCGTGGGTCTAAATATAGTAGATTTTCTACTTTAATCGTGGGGCTAAATATAGTAGATTTTCTACTTTAATCGTGGGTCTAAATATAGTAGATTTTCTATTTTAATCGTGGGTCTAAATATAGTAGATTTTCTACTTTAATCGTGGGTCTAAATATAGTAGATTTTCTACTTTAATCGTGGGTCTAAATATAGTAGATTTTCTACTTTAATCGTGGGGCTAAATATAGTAGATTTTCTACTTTAATCGTGGGTCTAAATATAGTAGATTTTCTATTTTAATCGTGGGTCTAAATATAGTAGATTTTCTACTTTAATCGTGGGTCTAAATATAGTAGATTTTCTACTTTAATCGTGGGACTGTATACAGTAGATTTTCTTTTTTAATCGTGGCTCTGTATATAGTAGATTTTTTTCTTAAATCTTTAATTTTAACTTAATTTAAGTGCATTATAGAGGTTTTCCTCTACCCCCTTCTCCACCCCTTTAACTGTTTGCATTGCATTTTCTTCTGTTTGATATTTTCTTTTATTGTTTTTTATGGTTTTTTGTAGGTGACCCAAATTCACTTCAGTAGTACTTGACCCAGTTTTCAGTTTTTGTTTTTATAATATTTTCACATTTTTCACTGTTTTTTTTTTTCTTCTTCTGCTTCTTCTTATATTTAATTTTTTATTGTTATTTACATACAATTTTACTTGTTTATTTGTTTGTTGGTTTTATTAATAAAATATTTTCTGTTTTCTTTTTTCAATTTTTTTGTAATTAAAATTTGTTGGATTGCAAAAATAAATGTCCTTAAGAATTTAATAATATTTCAATAGAATAACACGAGTATTTATTTACTTTGTCTAATAAATTATTGACGAAGAAACTGGAACTATTTAATTTGGACTTAGAAAAATATTGAAAAAAATGCATTTTAATACCAATGATACGATTAGTACTATTTATATTTCGGGTACATAAAAAATGGAATATTTCATAACAAAATTTTGATAGAAAACTTAACGTTAGCTTGAGTTTTCTGTAGAAAAGTTAGCTTGAGCCTAAGTTTTCTATAAAAAAAGTTGGCTTGAGCTTAAGTTTTCTATAGAAAAGTTGGCTTGAGCTAAAGTTTTCTATAGAAAAGTTGGCTTGAGCTTAAGTTTTCTATAGAAAAGTTGCCTTAAGCTTTAGTTTTCTATAGAAAGTTGGCTTGAGCCTAAGTTTTCTATAGAAAAGTTGGCGATAGCACAAGTTTTCTATAGAAAAGTTGGCGATAGCACAAGTTTTCTATAGAAAAGTTGGCGATAGCACAAGTTTTCTATAGAAAAGTTGGCGATAGCACAAGTTTTCTATAGAAAAGTTGGCGATAGCACAAGTTTTCTATAGAAAAGTTGGCGATAGCACAAGTTTTCTATAGAAAAGTTGGCGATAGCACAAGTTTTCTATAGAAAAGTTGGCGATAGCACAAGTTTTCTATAGAAAAGTTGGCGATAGCACAAGTTTTCTATAGAAAAGTTGGCGATAGCACAAGTTTTCTATAGAAAAGTTGGCGATAGCACAAGTTTTCTATAGAAAAGTTGGCGATAGCACAAGTTTTTTATAGAAAAGTTGTCGATAGCACAAGTTTTCTATAGAAAAGTTGGCGATAGCACAAGTTTTCTATAGAAAAGTTGGCGATAGCACACGTTTTCTATAGAAAAGTTGGCGATAGCACACGTTTTCTATAGAAAAGTTGGCGATAGCACAAGTTTTCTATAGAAAAGTTGGCGATAGCACAAGTTTTCTATAGAAAAGTTGGCGATAGCACAAGTTTTCTATAGAAAAGTTGGCGATATCACAGGTTTTCTATAGAAAAGTTGGCGATATCTCCAGTTTTCTATAGAAAAGTTGGCGATATCGCCAGTTTTCTATAGAAAAGTTGGCGATATCGCCAGTTTTCTATAGAAAAGTTGGCGATATCGCCAGTTTTCTATAGAAAAGTTGGCGATATCGCCAGTTTTCTATAGAAAAGTTGGCGATATCGCCAGTTTTCTATAGAAAAGTTGGCGATATCGCCAGTTTTCTATAGAAAAGTTGGCGATATCGCCAGTTTTCTATAGAAAAGTTGGCGATATCGCCAGTTTTCTATAGAAAAGTTGGCGATATCGCCAGTTTTCTATAGAAAAGTTGGCGATATCGCCAGTTTTCTATAGAAAAGTTGGCGATATCGCCAGTTTTCTATAGAAAAGTTGGCGATATCGCCAGTTTTCTATAGAAAACTGGCGATATCGCCAGTTTTCTATAGAAAAGTTGGCGATATCGCCAGTTTTCTATAGAAAAGTTGGCGATATCGCCAGTTTTCTATAGAAAAGTTGGCGATATCGCCAGTTTTCTATAGAAAAGTTGGCGATATCGCCAGTTTTCTATAGAAAAGTTGGCGATATCGCCAGTTTTCTATAGAAAAGTTGGCGATATCGCCAGTTTTCTATAGAAAAGTTGACGATATCGCCAGTTTTCTATAGAAAAGTTGGCGATATCGCCAGTTTTCTATAGAAAAGTTGGCGATATCGCCAGTTTTCTATAGAAAAGTTGGCGATATCGCCAGTTTTCTATAGAAAAGTTGGCGATATCGCCAGTTTTCTATAGAAAAGTTGGCGATATTGCCATTTTTCTATAGAAAAGATGGCGATATCACCATTTTTCTATAAAAAAAATTTCTATAGAAAACTTTAGCTGAAGTTTTCTATAGAAAAGTTGGCTTGAGCTTAAGTTTTCTATAGAAAAGTTTGCTTTAGCCTAAGTTGTCTATAGAAATGTTGGCTTGGGCTTAAGTTTTCTATAGAAAAGTTGGCTTTAGCTAAAGTTTTCTATAGAAAATTTGTTTTGAACTTAATTTTTCTATAGAAAAGTTGTTTTTAACTTAAGTTTTTTATAGAAAAGTTGGCTTGAGCTTAAGTTTTCTATACAAAAGTTGTTTTCAACTTAATTTTTCGATAGAAAAGTTGGCTTGAGCTTATGTTTTATGTAGAAAAGTTGTTTTTAGCTTAAGTTTTCTATAGAAAAGTTAGCTTGATCTTTGTTTTTAGCTTGAGTTTTCTAAAGAAAAGTTGTTTTTAGCTTAAGTTTTCTATAGAAAAGTCGAGTGTTTTGTTTTAATATTGATAGAAAGCCCTCAAAAAAGATTACAAAATATTTTGAGTTTCTAGAAATTTCGAAAATCAATTTAAACCTATTTCCTGTGCCCAAATAATCAAGATATACAAATATAAATATTAAAGACAAAATGGGTAAAAAATTAGGCCTATTTCTGTATACAAAAAAAAAACAACAATTTTTTTTTATTGCTAAATATTTACACACACGCACCTTTTGAAACCCACAAAACTCTCATGCTCTATTACTTTCAGAAGAAGTTGCCTGCTGCTGCTGCTAGCAGCAGGCAACTTTTAACCTGGCAACTGCTGTTGTATTTCGAGCCTATAGGTTTTGAAAAGTACCAGCCCATAGAAAACAATAGAAATAAATACAATAAAAAAAAATTATTATTCATCGTTATTTAAACAATTGCACAAACAAACAAAAATCTACATAAATCCAACAACAGCAACATATTGCTATGATTAACAGCAACATTTTTTTTTAACTAAAAGTTAAAGTACAAAAAAATTTAAAAAAAAATCCAAAAATAAACTAAAAATAGAGAAAAGAGTAAGACAAAAAATTGGCCAAGTGCAGTAGGCCATACAAATAGAAAAGTGGGTCACTAATACCTATGAATATACGATATCTTACAACAACTACAAAAACAATGATACACAAAAAAAAATAATGATATTACTAATACGCAAGAGATAAGAGAGTAGTAGTGGGATCCAGGGATGGCAAACATGGTACAATTGTACTAAATATTTTTGAAACATTTTTTACCTGATTGGTACCAGTTCCACGGTACCAATCAGGTGAATTTCTTTACTCGAAGTTCAAGTTTAACGAAAAATTTATCAAAAGGAATTTAAATGTCAACTTCAATTGTTTAAATTTTAAATATTTTTTGGATTAAAAAAGATCAAATAAGATCCATTTTATAGTTTAGAATTTGATATTCGTCAAATGAGTAACTTTTTGAAGCCGACGTGTTTAATTTTTAATCATATATAGTCTATACAAAAAATGTTACACATAATGGCCTAAAAAGTACCATTGGTTTTAATATTCGGTACCAAATCAAAGCGGCCATTTTCCATCTCTGACAGTGAGGGCAATAAATAATAAAAAAAGAGATAAGAGAGTAGTAGTGGGATCACAAAAGAGTATGAAGAGCGAGAGTCAACTCTTGATAAAACTTGTTTATGTTTAGGACGGGAAACGGAAGAGGAGGGAGGAAGTGGGGGTTTGTTTAATAAAACTACAAAAAGTGATCGATATTTAACGAATGGAAATCAAATTGACACAAACTATAATTAATACTTGATTTTTGTTTAAACAAAAATAATAAATTAAAAGATTCGAGATCTCATTGTTCAAAAAAAAAAAAGACAGAGATGGATAATAAAGTAATATAGAAATCTATAAATTTAAGCTTAAGACAACTTTTCTATAGAAAACTTAATCTCAATCTAACTTTTCTATAGAAAACTTAAGCTCAATCTAACTTTTCTATATAAAAATTAAGCTCAAGCCAACATTTCTATAGAAAACTCAAGATAAAGCAAACTTTTCTATAGAAACCTTAAGTTAAAGACAACTTTTCTATAGAAAAATTAAAATCAAGCCAACTTTTCTAAAGTAAAATTAAGCTAAAGCCAACTTTTTATAGAAAACTTAAGCTCAAGCCAACTTTTTATAGAAAACTTAAGCTCAAGCCAAGTTTTCTATAGAAAAGCTAAAATCAAGACAACTTTTCTATAGAAAACTTAAGCTCAAGCCAACTTTTTTATAGAAAACTCAAGATAAAGCAAACCTTTCTATAGAAAATTTAAGTTAAAGACAACTTTTCTAAAGAAAACCTAAAATCAAGCCAACTTTTCTATAGAAAACTTAAGCTAAAGCTAACTTTTCTATAGAAAACTTAAGCTAAAGCTAACTTTTCTATAGAAAACTTAAGCTCAAGCCAAATTTCTATAGAAAACTTAAGCTCAATCTAACTTTTCTATAGAAAACTTAAGCTCAATCTAACTTTCTATAGAAAACTTAAGCTCAAGCCAAATTTTCTGTAGAAAACTTAAGCTACAGCCAAATTTTCTATAGAAAATATAAGCTTCAACCAACTTTTCTATAGGAAACTTAAGCTAAAGTCAACTTTTCTATAGAAAACTTAAGCTATTTATAAAAAAATTGGCGATAGGCCGAGTTTTCTATAGAAAATTAGGCGACATCTTTAGCTTTCTATAGAAAAGTTGGCGATAGCACAAGTTTTCTATAGAAAAGTTGGCGGTAGCACAAGTTTTCTATAGAAAAGTAGGCGACATCTTTAGCTTTCTATAGAAAAGTTGGCGATATCACTAGTTTTCTATAGAAAAGTTGGCGATATCGCTAGTTTTCTATAGAAAAGTTGGCGATATCGCTAGTTTTCTATAGAAAAGTTGGCCATATCGCTAGTTTTCTATAGAAAAGTTGGCGATATCGCTAGTTTTCTATGGAAAAGTTGGCGATATCGCTAGTTTTCTATAGAAAAGTTGGCGATATCGCTATTTTTCTATAGAAAACTTAAGCGATATCGCTAGTTTTCTATAGAAAAGTTGGCGATATCGCTAGTTTTCTATAGAAAAGTTGGCGATATCGCTAGTTTTCTATAGAAAAGTTGGCGATATCGCTAGTTTTCTATAAAAAAGTTGGCGATATCACTAGTTTTCTATAGAAAAGTTGGCGATATCGCTAGTTTTCTATAGAAAAGTTGGCGATATCGCTAGTTTTCAATAGAAAAGTTGCCGAAATCGCTAGTTTTCTATAGAAAAGTTGGCGATATCGCTAGTTTTCTATAGAAAAGTTGGCGATATCGTTAGTTTTCTATAGAAAAGTTGGCGATATCGTTAGTTTTCTATACAAAAGTTGGCGATAGCTTTAGTTTTCTGTAGAAAAGTAGGCGATAGCTTTACTTTTCTATAGAAAAGTTGGCGATATCGCTAGGTTTCTATAGAAAAGTTGGCGATATCGCTAGTTTTCTATAGAAAAGTTGGCGATATCGCTAGTTATCTATAGAAAAGTTGGCGATATCGCTAGTTTTCTATAGAAAAGTTGGCGATATCGCTAGTTTTCTATAGAACGACGTAAAATGGAGTTTTCTATAGATATGTTGGAGTTAGATTTAGTTTTCTATAGAAAAGTTGGCGATAGCTTTAGTTTTCTATAGAAAAGTTGGCATTAGCTTAAGTTTTCTATACAAAAGTTGGCGTTAGCTTAAGTTTTCTATAGAAAAGTAGGCGTTAGTTTGCTATATAAAAGTTGGCGTTAGCTAAAGTTTTCTATAGAAAAGTTGGCATTAGCTTAAGTTTTCTATAGAAAAGTTGGCGTTAGCTTAAGTTTTCTATAGAAAAGTTGACCATACCCCTAAATTTCTCTAAAAAAGTTCACCAATTTTTTATTTTGTGATCTACCACATAATAAAGTTTCTTTAAATTTTATGAATCATCATAAAAATGATGAAATTTTCTTATTTTGAACTCCCACCTTTGAAAATTTTTTATGCCAAATAAAAATTTAGAAATAACCTGTGTTTCTTTTTTGGAAAAATTTCATTACAATTTTTTTATTTTATTTCCTTTATATTCAAATGACAATTTTTAAAATTACCAACTTCCATATTCAAAAAAAAAGAAGCAAACCCATATAAAAAGATTCATTTTAATTTTTCCCTTTTAAAATGTTTTATATATTTTTTTGTTGTTTATCTGTCAACTTCATTTTAATCACGTTTTATTTTGTAAGATTACATAATTTATTGTTGTCGTTGTCACTTTATAAATTTTTATAGTACATTTCCATTTTCATAATATGAATTTTACTCGACGAAGTAATTGTCAGCGTCATCATCATTATCATCATCAACATCGTCAGCATAATTTGCTCATTGTTTACCTTTGAAATTCATTTCATATTCATGTTGGTACCCACCCAGTAGTTTTAGAAATTAAGCCGCCACATCAAAATTAGTTAATACTCTAGGTATTTTATAAAGATCTCTTTTAGGTCGTTAGTATTCCTAGGGTATAACGATCCTACTCTTAACCTTAAAAAGCAAGATTTTGTTTCTTTTGTCTTGGAGTCCCTTTCTTATTTCAGAACTACCGGGTTTCTATAACTGTCTACAGATTTCAGAGTGTAAGTGTTTTTATTTTGTCATTTTGACGAAATCATGTTCAAAAAATTTTTTTAGTTAAAACATTTAATTGTCATTTGCTTGAATTGTTATTGTTATTTTTATTATTATTACATTTATTGTTATAGTTGCTCTTATTTTGGTGCAACATTAAAAAGCTTCGCTGGCAATTAATGGGTTAAGCATTATTTCAACACATTATATTATAATAATGGGATTGTAATCCCATTATAATGGATTATAATACACTATAAACCTGTTATAATGTATAATAATGGATTATAACACATTATAATAGATTATAACACGTTATAACGTCATTATAATGAATTAAAACACATTAGAATGCCATTATAATGGATTATAACATATTATAATGCCATTATAATGAATTATAACACATTATAATGCCATTATAATGGATTATGACACATTATAATCCTATTATAATGGATAATGTCACATTATAATGCTATTATAATAGATTATAACACATTATAATGCCATTACAATGGATAATAACACATTATAATGGCACTATAATGGATCATAACACATTATAATGGCATTATAATGGATTATAACACATTATAATGCCATTATAATGAATTATAACACATTATAATGCCATTATAATGGATTATGACACATTATAATCCTATTATAATGGATAATGTCACATTATAATGCTATTATAATAGATTATAACACATTATAATGCCATTATAATGGATAATAACACATTATAATGGCATTATAATGTATTATAACACATTATAATGCCATTATAATGGATTAAGACACATTATAATCCTATAATAATGAATTATGTCACATTATAATGCCATTATAATAGATTATAACACATTATAATGCCATTATAATGGATAATAACACATTATAATGGATTATAACACATTATAATGGCATTATAATGGCATTATAATGGATTATAACACATTATAATGCCATTATAATGGATAATAACACATTATAATGGCATTATAATGGATTATAACACATTATAATGCCATTATAATGGATTATAACACATTATAATGGATTATAACACATTATAATGCCAATATAATGGATTATAACACATTATAATGAATTATAACACATTATAATGCCATTATAATGGATAATAACACATTATAATGGATTATAACACATTATAATGCCATTATAATGAATTGTAACACATTATAATGCCATTATAATTGATTATAGCACATTATAATCCTATTATAATGGATTATAACACATTATAATCCTATTATAATAGATTATAACACACTATAATGCTATTATTATGGATTATAACACATTATAATCGGATTATAATGGATTATAACACATTATAAGCCATTATAATGAATTATAACCCATTATAATGCCATTATAATGGATTATTATGCATTATAATGCCATTATAATGGATTATAACATATTATAGTGCAATTATAAAGGATTAGAATAAATTATAAGACCATTATAATGGATTATAACACATTATAATGCCATTATAATGAATTGTAACACATTATAATGCCATTATAATTGATTATAGCACATTATAATCCTATTATAATGGATTATAACACATTATAATCCTATTATAATAGATTATAACACATTATAATGCTATTATTATGGAATATAACACATTATAATCGCATTATAATGGATTATAACACATTATAAGCCATTATAAAGAATTATAACCCATTATAATGCCATTATAATGGATTATTATGCATTATAATGCCATTATAATAGATTATAACATATTATAGTGCAATTATAAAGGATTAGAATAAATTATAAGACCATTTGAATGGATTAGAATAAATTATAAGACCATTATAATGGATTATAACACATTATAATGGACTTGAAAATATTATAATGTCATTATAATGGATTATAACATGCTATAATCTTATTATAATAAATTATAAAACATTTTAATCCCATTACAATGAATTTGATTAACAAAAAGTACTTTTTGATTAAAAAAAAAGTACTTTTTGATTAACAAAGAATACTTTTTGATTAACAAAAGGTACATTTTATTAATAAAAAGTACTTTTTTATTGCCAAAAAAACACTTTTTGGTTAAGAAAAAGTTCTTTTTGATTAACAAAAGTACATTTTGTTAAACAAAAAAAAAACTTTTTAACAACAAAAGGTTCTTTTTATTTAACAAAAAGTATTTTTTGATTAACAAAAAGTACTTTTTGATTAACCAAAAGTACTTTTTGATTAGCAAAAAGTACTTTTTAATTAACAAAAAGTAATTTTTTGATTCCAAAAAGAACAACAAGTACTTTTTGATTAACAAAATGTATTTTTGGATTAACAAAAAGAACTTTTTGATTAACAAAAAGTACTTTTTGATTAACAAAAAGTACATTTTTAATACAAAAAGTACTTTTGATTAACAAAAAGTCATTTTTGATTAACAAGAAGCACTCTTTGATTAATAGAAAGTACCTCTTGATTAACAAAAAGAACTTTTTGATTAACAAAAAGAACTTTTTGATTAACAAAAAGTACTTTTTGATTAACAAAAAATACTTTTTGATAAACAAAATGTACTTTTTGGTTAACAAAAAATACTTTTTGATAAACAAAATGTACTTTTTGGTTAACAAGAAGTACAGTTTGATTAACAAAAAGTACTTTTTGATTAACAAAAAGCACTTCTTGATTAGCAAAAAGTAATTTTTGTTTAACAAAAAGTACTTTTTGATTAACAAAAAGCACTTTTTAATTAACAAAAAGTACTTTTTAATTAACCGAAAGTACTTTTTGATTAGCAAAAAGTACTTTTTAATTCAAAAAAAGTAATTTTTGGATTCCAAAAAGTACTTTTTGATTACAAAAAGTACTTTTTGATTAACAAAAAGTACTTTTTAACTAACAAAAAGTACTTTTTAACTAACAAAAAGTACTATTTTATTATCAAAAAGTACTTTTTAACTAACAAAAAGTACTATTTGATTATCAAAAAGTACTTTTTGATTAACAAAAAGTACTTTTAAATAAACAAAAGGTACTTTTTGATTAACAAAAAGTACTTTTTGATTAACAAAATGTTATTTTTGATTAACAAAACGTACTTTTTGATTAACAAAAAGTACTTTTAAATTAACAAAAAGTCCTTTTTAATAAACAAAAGGTACTTTTTGATCAACAAAAAGTACTTTTTGATTAACAAAATGTTATTTTTGATTAACAAAAAGTACTTTTTGATTAATAAAAAGCACTTTTTGATTAAAACAAGGACATTTAAATAGAAGCACATTTCTGTTACAAAAAACTTTTCTATTAAAAATTCTCTTCTTTCTTAAACTACCAAAGAATTTCTTGATAAAATAACCTCGCACAGTGTTACGTCAATAGCTTTTCCATGAAAACATCTATACAAAAGAAAACTGCTACCATTTCTTAAAAGAATTACTCGTTCCAATAAAAATAAAATATTCCTCATATTAAATTGTAATAAAATAAACATCCATATATGAATAAATCAACAAAAAAAAACAAGAAATGGTGTTTATTTTTTAAAAATAAAAAATTATGACAATTTTTTTTTTTTATTTAAATAACTGTATAAACAAAAGTTTTGTAATAAAAAATCAACAGAAAACTGACAAGACCTTCCACAACAAAATTCCAAATAAAAATATAAGTAAAAAATTTCAGCTGAAACAGCAAAAGAAAACGAAAAATGCATGATGTGATGCATCATGCATTTTGTTTACTCAATAATTGAAGGCAATCAAAAAAATATTATACATATTATAAAATTTAAAATAAAGACAACAAAGAAAAATTTTTGAGTAAAGACTGTCTCATATCAGTCAGGCGTCTACGGTCTTATATTGCAAAAAAGAAAAACCAAAATGTAAGAAATAAATAAAAAATATTGGCGTCACCTGAAATAAAGGAAAGAAATTAAAAAATGTTTATGACTTTAAGGGGAACAAAATTGGAACAAAGGCTAAAGCCAACTTTTCTATAGAGAAATATGAATTTTTCTATAGAAAAATATGAAATTTTTCTATAGAAAAATATGAAATTTTTCTATAGAAAAATATGAAATTTTTCTATAGAAAAATATGAAATTTTTCTATAGAAAAATATGAAATTTTTCTATAGAAAAATATGAAATTTTTCTATAGAAAAATATGAAATTTTTCTATAGAAAAATATGAAATTTTTCTATAGAAAAATATGAAATTTTTCTATAGAAAAATATGAAATTTTTCTATAGAAAAATATGAAATTTTTCTATAGAAAAATATGAAATTTTTCTATAGAAAAATATGAAATTTTTCTATAGAAAAATATGAAATTTTTCTATAGAAAAATATGAAATTTTTCTATAGAAAAATATGAAATTTTTCTATAGAAAAATATGAAATTTTTCTATAGAAAAATATGAAATTTTTCTATAGAAAAATATGAAATTTTTCTATAGAAAAATATGAAATTTTTCTATAGAAAAATATGAAATTTTTCTATAGAAAAATATGAAATTTTTCTATAGAAAAATATGAAATTTTTCTATAGAAAAATATGAAATTTTTCTATAGAAAAATATGAAATTTTTCTATAGAAAAATATGAAATTTTTCTATGGAAAAATATGAAATTTTTCTATAGAAAAATATGAAATTTTTCTATAGAAAAATATGAAATTTTTCTATAGAAAAATATGAAATTTTTCTATAGAAAAATATGAAATTTTTCTATAGAAAAATATGAAATTTTTCTATAGAAAAATATGAAATTTTTCTATAGAAAAATATGAAATTTTTCTATAGAAAAATATGAAATTTTTCTATAGAAAAATATGAAATTTTTCTATAGAAAAATATGAAATTTTTCTATAGAAAAATATGAAATTTTTCTATAGAAAAATATGAAATTTTTCTATAGAAAAATATGAAATTTTTCTATAGAAAAATATGAAATTTTTCTATAGAAAAATATGAAATTTTTCTATAGAAAAATATGAAATTTTTCTATAGAAAAATATGAAATTTTTCTATAGAAAAATATGAAATTTTTCTATAGAAAAATATGAAATTTTTCTATAGAAAAATATGAAATTTTTCTATAGAAAAATATGAAATTTTTCTATAGAAAAATATGAAATTTTTCTATAGAAAAATATGAAATTTTTCTATAGAAAAATATGAAATTTTTCTATAGAAAAATATGAAATTTTTCTATAGAAAAATATGAAATTTTTCTATAGAAAAATATGAAATTTTTCTATAGAAAAATATGAAATTTTTCTATAGAAAAATATGAAATTTTTCTATAGAAAAATATGAAATTTTTCTATAGAAAAATATGAAATTTTTCTATAGAAAAATATGAAATTTTTCTATAGAAAAATATGAAATTTTTCTATAGAAAAATATGAAATTTTTCTATAGAAAAATATGAAATTTTTCTATGGAAAACTATGAAATTTTTCTATAGAAAAATATGAAATTTTTCTATAGAAAAATATGAAATTTTTCTATAGAAAAATATGAAATTTTTCTATAGAAAAATATGAAATTTTTCTATGGAAAAATATGAAATTTTTCTATGGAAAAATATGAAATTTTTCTATAGAAAAATATGAAATTTTTCTATAGAAAAATATGAAATTTTTCTATAGAAAAATATGAAATTTTTCTATAGAAAAATATGAATTTTTCTCTAGAAAAATATGAAATTTTTTATAGAAACATATGAAATTTTCTATAGAAAAATATGAAATTTTCTAAAGAAAAATATGAATTCTTCTATAAAAAAATGTGAATTTTTCTCTAGAAAAATATGAATTTTTCTCTAGAAAAATATGAATTTTTCTCTAGAAAAATATGAAATTTTTTATAGAAACATATGAAATTTTTTATAGAAAAATATGAAATTTTCTAAAGAAAAATATGAAATTTTCTATAGAAAAATATGAAATTTTCCTTAGAAAAATATGAAATTTTCTATAGAAAAATATTAAATTTTTAGAAAATTCTATAGAAATTGAAGGTCAGCGCCAACTTTTCTATTGAAAAGTTGGCATTAGCCTTAAAACGATCCTTGAGGATTTCCTGACTTGGAGAAATCAATTATTCTATTAATTAACAAGGTAAGAAATGTTTTTTACAATGAAATGTTTAATCTAAATATGCAAAAAAAAATGTTCATATCAATGAGTATTTGCACTAAATGTAAATCAAAATTAACCTAGATTTGAAAATTTAATTAAATTCAAAACTAAAAACAATAAAAATAATGAATATTTAATATTAAATAATACAGAAAAATAAAATGCATTTTACTTGTTTTATGAATAATAATAATAAAAACAAAATAATCGTAAAGAAAACACTAACAACAATAAATGCAATAAAATAGCAACAAAAACATAACTAAAACAACAACAAATGAATAAAAAATGTAACTAGGTCAGGGTACATCCCCAATACTAAGAAAGAAATCCAAAACAACAACAATTACATCAACAGTATTAAATAAGGAGAGATGGATAGAGAAAGAAAAACAAAGACCAAGAGAGAAAGAGCACTTAAAAAGCAGAAAAAGAAGAAGACTTTAAGAGTATTTTAACAAAAAATGGCGTCGTTTGTAGTTGTAAAAAAATAAGCGAAAATAAAAACAAACTAAAAAAACCGGGTGGAAAAATTTGATGTTTGGGGGTTCTCGGTAGTTGGGTAGGTGGGTAGTGTTAATGCTACCACTTGTACCCCTAAGTGGCGTTTAGTGGTTAAATATTTATTGATGGCCATTTAGCGGTTGCAACTAATTTACTCTTTATAAAACTACAATAATTGGGGGCCGTCGCTGCCTCACAGCCGGCTTTAAAGCCAGAAAATTGTACATAATAAAGTGCAGCATTGAGTAATTGTAAGTACGGGGGGTAAAAAGGGGGGAAGGTGTGTCAAGTGCTTATGAGAGAGATAGTGTGAGTAAATAGTGATAGCAGTTTATAAATTGCCAAGAAAATGTTTGTATTTAGCAAATACTAAACATTAAACAAATGAAAACACTCGCCAACACATATGGCTACTTTGAGGCTCTTAGGAATACACATGATAACATACAATGATGGGGGTAGAGGGTTACCAGACTGCCTTGACAAGCTGCATTAAAGAGGAACCATAACTGAAATTAGGAATCATGAAGCCATGGACTAAAACTCTACAAAATTCTGAGGAATTAAGTTGAGAATTTGAAACGTCATTCGATGGAAAAAGACTTTAATTGAAATAGAGACTTTATGTAGGCCTTTAATTAAAACTGGGACCCTTTGAAGACTGTGTTGTTTTCTTCAGTATGATCGCAAGAGTGATGTTTAAGCATCTCATAAGTTTATATTCTTATGAGATGCTTACAAGCAGGTGCTTGTATTATCTACAAGCATCTGCTTGAGAATCAGTCAAGCCTTCGTTTATTTATTTATTGCAAGGTTGACATTTTATGTTTATATTTGTACATACATACAACATCTCTCTTTTTATAATTTAATAACAGAAATTAAAAATTAAATTAAGATAAATTAGGTTTTGTACAAATTTGATAATATAATATTATTATAATAAATAATAACTTAGGCATTAAAAAATAAATACATTTTTCTTTTGAAAATTACAAATTCAGTTTTTGTGGTTCTTTAACAATTCTGCCACTTTTTGTTACATAGCTATTCATATTACTTTTTTCTTTATTTTCAACATTTGGTTTGTATGGATTTGATAAATTTTCAACATTAGTGTCTTTTGATACTTGAACAACTGTTTCATTTGGAACTTGAATATTTTCTGTATTTTCTATCCTATCAGATTCAGCAGTATTTTCTTCAAATACTGTTTTTATGTGTTCTTGATTTCTTCTATACAAAACTTCATTATTATCTTTTATCAGAAACGATCTTGGCTCTTTGCAATATTCAACTACACGACCCGGGAACCAACAACTTGTAGGCGTTTTCTTAAACATAATTTTATCTCCCTTTTGAGCAGGTTCTACTTTTTTCGCACTTCGATTATAACGATCAGCATATTTCTGTATGTTTGCATTTAACTTTTTTTTGTATTCATTCTGATCAACAATTTTTGGTTGAAAATTTTCGGTGATGGAAGGTATTTTTGTTCTTAGAGACCTCGACATTAGTAATTCTGCAGGACTGGGTAAGTTGCCCTTAGGTGTCGTCCTATAATGCAATAAAGCCATATATGGATCAGATTTACTTTCATGAGCTTTCAACAGTAATTTTTTTATTGTTTGGATGGAGCGTTCTGCCAAGCCGTTTGACCTGGGTAAATATGGACTGGAAGTTTTATGAATTATTTTCCAATCTTTACAAAATGCCTGGAAGTTGGCTGAATTGTAAGGAGGACCATTATCTGATATCAAAATATGTGGAATTCCGTGCCTCGAAAAAATGGATTTTAATTTTAAAATTACTTGAGAGCTATTATACCCAGAATTCAATGACGCGATTTCAACATATTTTGAATAATAATCGACAACAAGCAAATACATATTCTTGTTAAATTCAAATAAATCACATCCTAATTTAAACCATGGTATGTCAATTATTTCATGAGGAGACATCTCAGATTTTGGGTTGGAGTTTTGGTATCGCATACACACTTCACAGTTTGTTACAACGTTTTCAATATCGTTATAAATGTTAGGCCAATAAATAGATTGGCGGGCTAGGTTTTTGCACCTCTGAATACCCAGGTGGCCTTCATGGATTTTATTTAAAATAGATTTACGTAGACTTTTTGGAATGAGGATTTGATTATTTTTTAACAAAATGTCATCTAGGATAGAAATGTCTTCCTTGATTTTGAAATATGGCATTACATCTGGATCAACATTTTTCTTATTCTTTGGCCAACCATGTTTGACAAAATTAAAAATTTTAATGAAAGTAGGATCTTCCTTTGAATGTTCTTTTACATCGTCTATATTTGAAAAGGGTGTTTCCAAATATGAAGCTATAAAATTGCAATGAATTGATATTTCACTATCCAGTTCTGTAAAGTCAGTTTCAGTTAACGCAGCCCTTGAGAGGGTATCAGCAACCTGTAAATATTTGCCAGGTTTGTAAACTACAGATAAATCATAGCATTGTAAACGGAGCATAAACCGCTGTAACCTAGCTGGAATACTATAAAGAGGTTTGTTAAACAAAGACACAAGAGGTTTATGGTCAGTCTCGACCAAAACTTTAGAGCCATAAACAAACTGATGAAATCTCGAGCATCCAAAGACTATGGCAAATAGCTCCTTTTCAATTTGGGCGTATTTTTGTTGAGAGTCTGTTAGTGAAACTGATGCATATGCAATAGGATGTCTCTCGTGCATTATTGCGGCGCCTAATGCGAACTTTGACGCATCTACCGTCAAAGTTAATTGCTTAGTAGGATCGAAATATGTAAGAACTGGAGATTTAGTTATTTCATGTTTTAGGCTTTGAAACTCTTCTTCATGACAAGGTGACCAATGCCATTGAATTTCTTTCTTTAAAAGCTCTCGAAGATTTTTATTTTTGGAAGACAAATTTTCAATAAACGAACCTAGGTATGTTACCATACCTAAGAATCGTTGTAAATCTTTTACGTTATTTGGTTTTGGCATATTTATAATAGATTTAATTTTTTCTTCATCAGGTTTAATGCCTGTCTTATTAAAAATATGCCCCAAAAACTTTATCTCCGACTGTAGCATTTTGCATTTGGACTTATTAAATTTTAACCCAACCTCTTTGGCTCTTTTGAACACTTTCTCCAAAATATCTAAATGCTCTTCTATTGTTGAGGAATGGATTAGAAAATCGTCAATATAAATTATTAAACCTGAAATATCCCCAAACAACCTAACCATTTCGGCATGAAAAATTTCCGGGGCCGCATTAATACCAAAAGGTAGTCTTAAAAAACGATAACGGCCAAATGGTGTATTAAAAGTGCACAATTTTGAGGATTTTTCGTTTAGAGGAACCATCCAAAATCCACTATTTGCATCGAGTGACGAAAAGTAGTTACAACCCATTAATTGAGCTTTGCAATCCTCAATATTTGGAAAGGGATAATGAGGCCGTAAAATAGCTTTGTTTAGATTCCTTGGATCTAAGCAAAGTCTTAGACCACCATTGGGTTTTGAAACTAGAACAATGGAACTCACCCATTCTGTTGGTTCACTGACCGGTTGAATAACATTTAAATCAGTCATTCTTTTTAATTCTATTTTTAATTTTTCCTGTAGTTTAAAAGGAATTTTGCGAGGTGGATCTACGATAGGCGAAATATCATCACGTACTTTTAAATTACATTTACTTTGCAAAAGACCAAGACCATCAAAGACTTCCGAATAGTTTTCAATAAGTTTATTTAGATGTATCAAATTAACATTTTTAATCAAATTTAAATTTATAGCCGACTCAAGACCAATAATATTCCTGCAACTAAAGTTAATGACAAAAAATTGCATATCAAACATTTGCTTTTCGTAGCCTACTTTGACATTGACATAACCTTCAACACTCAGTTGTTCACCACTAAATGTGAATATTTTAACATTAGTTTTCTTAATTAGGTGTTTAATATTTAAAAGATTGACTGTTTCAAAAGACATAATATTGGCTTGAGCACCCGTGTCAATTTGACATAATAGTTTATTGTTGTTTATCTTTACCTCGATGTTCCATTCGGAAGCTCCAGATTTTTTGGAAATCGCACCAATAAAAAGACTCTCTTCCTCGTCATCATTTTCCTCATCATCGGCGGATATAATATTTTTAATATATTTTGCCTTCAAGAAACACATCTTTTGGAAATGTCCAACTTTTCCGCAGTTATGACATTTGGCTCCTAATGCTGGACACTTGTTACGATGGATTTGACCACATTTTGAACAATCTGCCTGTATAGTTGACTTTTTTGACAAGTTTGTTGGCTTACTCCTGAAATAATTTTTTCTTATGTAGCTTATGGTGGGTTCGACTTCATCAATTTGCTGCAACGTTTTAGAGTTGTCTTTTGCTATTGCCATACTTTTGGCAATATCAACAGCTTTGTCCAGATCGATCCCCCCTTCTGAAAGCAGCCTTTCTCGTATGTTATTCATTTTTGAGGATAATCCACAAGTGAAAACGTCTCTAACCAAACTTTCTCTGAGGGGTCCAAAATCACAGCTTAGGCTTAAATTTTTTAAAAGTGTTATATAATCCTCTATAGTTTGATCCGGATGTTGTTGACACGTAAAAAATTTGTGCCTTTCCATGGCAATATTCAATTTAGGGACAAAATATGATTCAAATTTAGCGACCAGTTCTTCGTATTTTATTGCGTCTTCATCCACGTTGAATGAATTGTAAATGTCTAATGAATCACCACCAAGATGGTGAAGTAGTAGAGCAACCTTTCGCTGATCTGGAGCATTCTCCAAATTGGAAGCCCTTAAAAACATTTTAAACTGGGTCTGCCACAGTTTCCACTCCCTCGACATATTTGAGGCTTTTAGATTTATGTGCGGTAATGTACCCGTAAATATCTGACCGCTTGCTTCGTTTGGGTTTGGCACTTTATCATTCGACATCATTGAAAAAAAACTTTTTATATTTTTATTTTTATTATTTTTATTTTATTTTAACATCTGACACCATGTGTTGTTTTCTTCAGTATGATCGCAAGAGTGATGTTTAAGCATCTCATAAGTTTATATTCTTATGAGATGCTTACAAGCAGGTGCTTGTATTATCTACAAGCATCTGCTTGAGAATCAGTCAAGCCTTCGTTTATTTATTTATTGCAAGGTTGACATTTTATGTTTATATTTGTACATACATACAACAAAGACCTATATGTAAATATATCTAGGTCTCTAAAGTCAACCGCACATCATAACTAACGCTCAGCACGCTTCTTCTTCTGCTATCCTTGACTCCCAGTTGATCATTGTGCCTCAGAGGTTCTTAGGATGCAAATAAGATGCAGTTGTTGCCTGGGTTTCCTGCACTGTATTCAATTCCTACTCGCACCTCCTTGTGGTACATCCTGGAAACCTGAGCAAACTAGTTGAAGATGCGGTAAACAACCCGAGTGGGATTCTAGGTCAGGGCTAACGTGAGAGGGAGGAGTTATCTTGGAGCCATTCCGACGTATCTGGTATAA
Source organism: Stomorhina lunata (assembly GCA_933228675.1). Taxonomy (NCBI): domain Eukaryota; kingdom Metazoa; phylum Arthropoda; class Insecta; order Diptera; family Rhiniidae; genus Stomorhina; species Stomorhina lunata. The sequence continues at coordinate 106,950,681 of OW121742.1, forward strand.
GGGTCTAAGATAATTGTACTTGGTAAAGTGCGAAACTGTAGCTTCTGTTCAACATGTCAGTTGCGGCTGCAAACATGGCTCTTTGGACTCACTATCCATCGACTTAGCACTTACGATGTTTTAAGCATGAAAAGAAACAACATTACAGAATATACTACTTCAAGGGGTAATCATGTGAGTAATTACCCTGCTAGGGCAGGTGGCACTAGAATTTTGCAAGAACATCCTGATGAATGAAACCAGCACGCTAATCTAGAAACGACATGGAAATCTTAGGATTCTGACCAACGACTGCCACTTCTGCGATATTAACAATAATAACGCAGTTACAACAACAACTCCAATCAAGGGGGCTGTAACTTTCGTAAAAAGGTCACAAGAGGTACCCCACAGGGGTGTGTTGTCCCCATTACTTTGGCTACTCTCAAAAGATTTGACCAACTAGGGAGGAAGTTATACTGGTATCAGGTAAACACCTGAATTTAATCAGTGAAATTATAGAATCGGCACTAGGAGCTTTTAACACTATCACGATCAACGCCCTGAAGAACTCACTTATTGATATGGATGTATAGGATTTTCTGGTGGAATGGGTAACGACCGCGCTCAGCACCAGGATAATAAATTCTAATCTAGAGAACTTCAACATTCTTAAAAAGGTAACAAAAAGTACCCGACAGAGGGGTGTTGTCCCCATTACTTTGCCTACTGGCGGTCAACGTAATTCCCATTGACCAACTAGGGTAGAAGATTGTAGCCCACACTGACGATGTAGTTATACTGGTATCAGGTAAATATCTGAATACAATCAGTAAACTTATGGAATCGGCATTAGGAGATCTGGCTTCCTGGGTCAGGGACAACAAGGGACTGGGAGATAACCCTGTCACCTCACTCACCCCTATCGCGAATATTATCTCCCATTGGGAATCGTGTTTCCAAAACTTTTTTCTTATATGTTTTACAGTGTAAAAAAAGTTTTGGGAACACGATTGCCATGGGAGATGATATTCGCGACCATCTACGTTGACAGTCAGGCTGCACTATAAAAGCCCTGAAAGGGCGGGAAATAATTCCTACAATCTGGCATCTCTTTTCAGAAAAGTATAATAAACATGACGTAAACCTCAAAACTACTACTAATACAAATAAATCGCATGCTTTGAACATAAACAAATACTTGGCAGCTCAAACAAATTCAAGCAAATACAAAAAGCAAACACAAAACAAACAAAGCAAGAGGAAAAACGAAAGAGTTATGGGCCTTAAAGAAGGATACAAGGGCTCTTAACATGAAGGTCATAAGCAAGGCTTGAGACTTCTTTGGGAAAAAATGGAGATAGCCTAAGTTTTCTATAGAAAAGTTGGCGATATCGCTAGTTTTCTATAGAAAAGTTGGCGATATCGCTAGTTTTCTATAGAAAAGTTGGCGATATCGCTAGTTTTCTATAGAAAAGTTGGCGATATCGCTAGTTTTCTATAAAAAAGTTGGCGATATCGCCTGTTTTCTATAGAAAAGTTGGCGATATCGCCAGTTTTCTATAGAAAAGTTGGCGATATCGCTAGTTTTCTATAGAAAAGTTGGCGATATCGCTAGTTTTCTACAGAAAAGTTGGCGATATCTAGTTTTCTATAAAAAAGTTGGCGATATCGCTAGTTTTCTATAGAAAAGTTGGCGATATCGCTAGTTTTCTATAGAAAAGTTGGCGATATCGCTAGTTTTCTATAGAAAAGTTGGCGATATCGCTAGTTTTCTATAGAAAAGTTGGCGATATCGCTAGTTTTCTATAGAAAGGTTGGCGATATCGCTAGTTTTCTATAGAAAAGTTGGCGATATCGCTAGTTTTCTATAGAAAAGTTGGCGATATCGCTAGTTTTCTATAGAAAAGTTGGCGATATCGCTAGTTTTCTATAGAAAAGTTGGCGATATCGCTAGTTTTCTATAGAAAAGTTGGCGATATCGCTAGTTTTCTATAGAAAAGTTGGCGATATCGCTAGTTTTCTATAGAAAAGTTGGCGATATCGCTAGTTTTCTATAGAAAAGTTGGCGATATCGCTAGTTTTCTATAGAAAAGTTGGCGATATCGCTAGTTTTCTACAGAAAAGTTGGCGATATCTAGTTTTCTATAAAAAAGTTGGCGATATCGCTAGTTTTCTATAGAAAAGTTGGCGATATCGCTAGTTTTCTATAGAAAAGTTGGCGATATCGCTAGTTTTCTATAGAAAAGTTGGCGATATCGCTAGTTTTCTATAGAAAAGTTGGCGATATCGCTAGTTTTCTATAGAAAAGTTGGCGATATCGCTAGTTTTCTATAGAAAAGTTGGCGATATCGCTAGTTTTCTATAAAAAAGTTGGCGATATCGCCTGTTTTCTATAGAAAAGTTGGCGATATCGCCAGTTTTCTATAGAAAAGTTGGCGATATCGCTAGTTTTCTATAGAAAAGTTGGCGATATCGCTAGTTTTCTACAGAAAAGTTGGCGATATCTAGTTTTCTATAAAAAAGTTGGCGATATCGCTAGTTTTCTATAGAAAAGTTGGCGATATCGCTAGTTTTCTATAGAAAAGTTGGCGATATCGCTAGTTTTCTATAGAAAAGTTGGCGATATCGCTAGTTTTCTATAGAAAAGTTGGCGATATCGCTAGTTTTCTATAGAAAAGTTGGCGATATCGCTAGTTTTCTATAGAAAGGTTGGCGATATCGCTAGTTTTCTATAGAAAAGTTGGCGATATCGCTAGTTTTCTATAGAAAAGTTGGCGATATCGCTAGTTTTCTATAGAAAAGTTGGCGATATCGCTAGTTTTCTATAGAAAAGTTGGCGATATCGCTAGTTTTCTATAGAAAAGTTGGCGATATCGCTAGTTTTCTATAGAAAAGTTGGCGATATCGCTAGTTTTCTATAGAAAAGTTGGCCATATCGCTAGTTTTCTATAGAAAAGTTGGCCATATCGCTAGTTTTCTATAGAAAAGTTGCCGATATCGCTAGTTTTCTATAGAAAAGTTGTCGATATCGCCAGTTTTCTATAAAAAGGTTGGCGATATCGCCAGTTTTCTATAGAAAAGTTGGCGATTTTGCTAGTTTTCTATAGAAAAGTTGGCGATAACGCTAGTTGGCATTAGCCAGAGTTTTCTAAAGAAAAGTTGGCTTGAGCTTGAGTTTTATATAGAAAATAAAGGTGTTAGCTTGAGTTTTCTGTAGAAAAAATTACGTTAGCTTGAGTTTTCTATAGAAAAGTTGGCTTGAGCTTAAATTTTCTCTGGAAAAGTTGTCTTGAGCTTAAGTTTTCTATAGAAAAGTTGGCTTGAGCTTAAGTTTTTTCTATAGAAAAGTTGGCTTCAGCTTAAGTTTTCTATAGAAAGGTTGGCTTTAGCTTAAGTTTTCTATAAAAATGTTGGCGTTAGTTTGAGTTTTCTATAGAAAAAATGGCTTGAGCTTAAGTTGGCTTTAGCTTTAGTTTTATATAGAAAAGTTGGCTTGAGCTTAAGTTTTCTATAGGAAAGTTGACTTAGGCTCAAGTTTTCTTTAGAAAAGTTGCTTTAGCTTAAGTTTTCTATAGAAAAGTTGGCTTTAGCTGAAGTTTTCTATAGAAAAGTTGTCTTAAGCTTAAGTTTTCTATAGAAAAGTTATCTTGATCTTGAGTTTTCTATAGAAACGTTGGCTTGAGCTAAAGTTTTCTATAGAAAAGTTGACTTGAGCTTAAGTTTTCTTTAGAAAAGTTGGCTTGAGCTTAAATTTTTTTTAGAAAAGTTGGCTTTAGCTTAAGTTTTCTATAGAAAAGTTGGTTTGAGCTTAAGTTTTCTTTAGAAAAGTTGGCTTGAGCTTAAGTTTTAAAAGAAAAGTTAGCTTTAGTTTAAGTTTTCTATAGAAAAGTTATTTTTAGCTTAAGTTTTCTATAGAAAAGTTGGCTTGAGCCTACGTTTTCTATAGAAAAGTTGGCTTTAGCTTAAGTTTTCTTATAGAAAAGTTGGTTTGAGCTTACGTTTTCTCTAGAAAAGCTGGCTTAAGCTTAAGTTTTCTTTAGAAAAGTTGGCGTTAGCTTGGGTCTTTTATAAAACAGTTGACTAGAGCTTATGTTTTCTATAGAAAAGTTGGCTTTAGTTTTCTTTTGAAAAGTTGGCGTCAGCCTTTAGTTTTTTGTACAAAATTTGGCGTTCGCCTTAGTGTTTTACCCTTTTATAACGACAATCTATCAACTACATCTAAACTTATTTATTTAAACTAAAAAGTCTTGTCTTTTTCAAAATCATTATTCATATCCCCCTTTGTCGTGCTCCCCTTTTTGAACGCCCACTTTTTTTTTGTCAAATGTGCATTTTAACGAAGAGAAGAAACAAAACAAAAATTGTAATTCAAATTTTTTGCATTATTTGGCCTTATGGAAAATAAAAATGTTTGCTTTAAATTTTTTAGCTCCCTCCCTCCACCTCCCCCTGCTCCACGACCAATTTGAAATACATTTAAAATTTTTTGCATTTTTTTTTTTCTTGGTCTTCTTTTTTTCGATTTCTGTTGAGTTTTAAAACAAATCTGGCACAAGGTCATTAGGCGACCCACTGGCATAGTTAAATTTTTAGATTTTTTGTTGTTGCTGCTGTTCATTTATGCAGTTTTAAATATAATATTTAAAAAAATAAATAAATTTATTTTGAGTTATTTTTGCATTGAGTTAAGGTTAAATGCAACAACAATGACCACAATTATTATATTAGTCAAATGCATTTGTTTGTTTGTTGGGTTATCCTTCTTTCTGTTTTCTAATCGTTAATTACATTTGTCTCACTCTTACTCTCGTTTGCTTTGTTGCTCTTCCCTCTTCCTCTCGCTCACTCTTCGAATTTCTCTTAACCATTGAAGGCAGAGTTGCATTTGGTTTGTAATGAAATTGTTTGTTTGTTTCGATTGTTTGATTTGTTATTGTTTTCTATTACACATTTTAATTGTTTTTTTGTTGCTGATTTTATCATTGATAAATATTTGCGTTCATTTATTTATTTATTTATTTAGGTGTTGTTGTTGTTATAATTTAATTAAACTGAGTATGTTTTTAATTAAATAACTTATAAATATTATTACGAGGTTATAAATTAATTAAAATATTCTAAAAAAAATAAATCGATTTTTTTAATAAAATTAAGTGGCTTTCCATAGCCTTAGGGTTGGGGGTTAATACTAAGATTTCGTTTAAGTCAAAATTTCACTTTCTTGTAAATTTCCCCCCTTTCAATGTCTTTAAAATATAATTTTTCTATAGAAAAAATTTCATACAGAAAATTTTTCTATAGAAAAAATATCATATAGAAAATTTTTCTATAGAAAAGAAAATCATATAGAAAATATAGAAAAACCAATAGAAAAAATTTCATATAGAAAATTTTTCTATAGAAAAAATTTCATATAGAAAATTTTTTTAAAGAAAAAATTTCATATATAGAAAATTTTTGATATAGAAAGAATTTCGTATAGAAAATTTTTTTATAGAAAAAATTTCATATAGAAAAATTTCATATAGAAAATTTTTCAATAAAAAAATTTCATATAGAAAATTTTTCTATAGAAAAAATTTCATATAGAAAATTTTTCTATAGAAAAAATAGAAAAAATTTCATATAGAAAATTTTTCTATAGAAAAAATTTCATATAAAAAATTTCATATAGAAAATTTTTCTATAGAAAAAATTTTATATAGAAAATTTTTTCTATAGAAAAAATTTCATATAGAAAATTGTTTTAAAGAAAAAATTTCATACATAGAAAATTATTCCATAGAAAAAATTTCATATAGAAAATTTTTCTATAGAAAAAATTTCATATAGAAAATTTTTCTATAGAAAAAATTTCATAAAGAAAATTTTTCTATAGAAAAAATTTCACATAGAAAATTTTTCTATAGAAAAAATTTCATATAGAAAATTTGTCAATAGAAAAAATTTCATATAGAAAATTTTTCTATAGAAAATATATCATATAGAAACTTTTCTATAGAATAAATAGAAAAAATTTCATATAGAAAATTTTTTATAGAAAAAATTTAATATAGAAATTTTTTCTATAGAAAAAATTTCATATAGAAATATTTTCTATAGAAAAAATTTCATATAGAAAATTTTTCTATAGAAAAAATTTCATATAGAAAATTTTTCTATAGAAAAAATTTCATATAGAAAATTTTCATTTCATATAGAAAAAAATTTCATATAGAAATTTTTTCTATAGAAAAAATTTCATATAGAAATTTTTTCTATAGAAAAAATTTCATATAGAAATTTTTTCTATAGAAAAAATTTCATATAGAAATTTTTTCTATAGAAAAAATTTCATATAGAAATTTTTTCTATAGAAAAGATTTCATATAGAAATTTTTTCTATAGAAAAAATTTCATATAGAAATTTTTTCTATAGAAAAATTTCATATAGAAATATTTTCTATAGAAAAAATTTCATATAGAAATATTTTCTATACAAAAAATTTCATATAGAAATATTTTCTATAGAAAAAATTTCATATAGAAATTTTTTCTATAGAAAAAATTTTATATAGAAATTTTTTCTATAGAAAAAATTTTATATAGAAAATTTTTCTATAGAAAAAATTTCATATAGAAAATTTTTCTACAGAAAAAATTTCATATAGAAAATTTTTCTATAGAAAAAATTTCATATAGAAAATGTTTTTATAGAAAAAATTTCATATAGAAAATTTTTCTATAGAAAAAATTTCATATAGAAAATTTTTCTATAGAAAAAATTTCATATAGAAAATTTTTCTATAGAAAAAATTTCATATAGAAAATTTTTCTTAGAAAAAATTTCATATAGAAAATTTTTCTTAGAAAAAATTTCATATAGAAAATTTTTCTTAGAAAAAATTTCATATAAAAAAAAATGTAAAAATTTTTTTTAATTTTTTCTAAAATTCACAGAGGTCGTTCCATTGATTTTCTTATATCCTGGGAATAGCATATCTAAATTTGTTAAGACAAACACCGGCGGATTCACCATAAAATTTTCTTTAAGCTTAGTAACTTGGGACCTAGGCTAGGCGGATGACTTGCCTGCTATACCACGGCAGTTCACAAAAGCCACATTGATAGGTCCCAATTATTTCGTTAACTTTGAGCTTTAGCCTTCGATAGGATCTTATATGCAATTGAAAGCAGCCTTAGACCTCTATAATTGGCATAAACGGTCTTATCACCTTTCTTTTGCACTGGACAAAGAGCACTGAGACTCCAATCGTCTGGCATTCATTCTTCTTTCCATATGGTTTCTATCAAGCAATTCACTTTGCTTAAAAAGTTTTACTATAGTGTATTGCACTAAGAACCCAATTTGCCTTTAGAAAATTAAATTTCTAGTAAGTTTTCCAAAATATCCTTAAAGTATTCTCTAACAATTGAAAAAAAAACCGAGATGACCTTGTCGCAAACACCTGTGGTAATTGGCAAAGTCCTTCAAATATCCCGAAGTAAATATGTACAAATATTTAACATTTTATAAAAAAAAAAAACTCGGCAAGGACGAAAGAAGTATATTACTATCAGCAGGAGCAGCATAATCATATAATAACGACAGCAGGCAAGCAAGCAGCAGCAACAACCCTAAACTATAGCATAAATCAAGAGGAGAGGACTTATAAATGTTAAATATCCGGCGACTACGTTAGCAATGACCTTGCATTTACACCCAAACCCCCCAACAAAAAAAAATATTTGAAAATTCTCGATAAAAAAGAAGAAAAATGCTAAAAGTCATACTAGAAATTTAAATGTAACTATAGCTTTTAAAATGGAATGGAAGCCAATGAAAGAAGAAAAAAAACAAGTAAGAGTGTTATATTCGGCTGTGCCGAATCTTATATACCCACCATCAAGTTGTGTTAAATTTAGAAACATATCTCATATATCTACAAGGGTGCAGCTAATTCAAAATCTGCACCAAAACTGGAAAAATCGCTAAGCTATTTGGTATTGTTGGTAAAACCTTTGGACTAAATTAGGTTTCCGTAGCTTTATAGTTCAACATTCAAAAATATTTTAGTGGTTTCCCCAGTATTTACTTTGATCAAAATTCGGTCTCATAACCAGGTATAGTTTTACATTAATAAGTTGTTAAATACTTTTCATTGTGATTAATATGTAGTTTGGCTAAACACGTTAATAGTAATACGACAGGTCCATATATTTCGTTATGAGTTCCTAATGTATTCATCATATATAAAGTCTGGGCTGAACATTGATTGATGCCTATATAATTTCATAGGTGCAATCTTAATATAATGAATGTACCTCCAAATCTTTTTGATTGTAGATATAAAAAGGGGATGTTATATATATAAGAATTATAGCCAAATGTTGACCGATTATAACAAAATTTTACACACTGGCTGGTATATATAGAGAGCTTATTCTTGCAAAATTTAGTGACCATAGCTATCATAGTTTCTAATTTAATAGCTTTTAACTGGCCTTTGCTAAAATTTTTGGTTTCCGTGAGTGTTTTTCACATGAAAGCTAAAGTCAAATATGAACTGATTCCTATAAAATTTGATAAACTGATCAAAAATTGCATAAAACTTCCCTATTTTAAATTTAATCGTCATAGCAATTACAATTGTATTCAATTTATCAGCATTAATGTGTTTCCCGGGGCGGGGTTATATGGGTGCTCTAACTAAATTTGAACCGATTTTGTCCATTTTCAACACACATCTTTTTCAAGATATCCAAAATACTTTTGTAAAATTTTGTTCCTCTAGCTCTTTTCGTTAAGTTGCTATCGTGCTTTTACCTGACGGACAGACGGACATAAACAACCTTTTCTTTATGTATTTTTGTGTTTCCGTAAGTTTTTTATATGGGAGCTATGGTCAAATGGTGACCGATTGTGACGAAATTTTGCACACTGGCTGGCATTGACATAAGATTTCCTTGTGCTTAATTTAGTCATACTAGCTCTTGTAGTTAAGGAGCTATCACGATTTTATCTGACGGACAGACGGACATAAATCCCCTTTTCTTTTTGAATTTCTGTGTTTTCGTAAGTTTTTTATATGGGAGCTAGGTCAAATAGTGACCGATTGTGACAAAATTTTGCACACTGGCTGGCATTGATATAAGACTTTCTTGTGCCAAATTTAGTGGTTATATCTGTTATACTTTTAGATTTATTGGCATTTAAGTGTATTTTGAGTGAAATTTAGCCTGTTTTCGTAAGTTTTTTGTATGGGAGCTATGGCTAAATGTGAACCGATTTCGATGAAATTTTATATGCTGCCTAGTGCTTATCTAAAACTTCTAGATACCAAATTTTGTTATTATAACTGTCATAATTTGTCATTTATTAGCAAATAAGCGATTAGCCTAGACGAGGTTATACGGGAGCTATGGCCAAATGCTAACCGATTTTGCCCAATTTCAATACCAAAATTTTCTCACAGATAAATAATGTTTTTGCTAAGTTTCAGTTAGCTAGCTCTTTTCGTTTAGACGTTATCGTGATTTCAACAGACAGACAGACAGACAGACAGACAGACGGACATAGCTCAATCGTCTTAGAATTTCATAAGGATTCAGAATATATATCGTTTTTGATTTTTGAACCAATATTAAGGAAATTACAAACGGAATGACAATCTCAATATACCCCCCATTCTTTTTGATGGTGGGTATAACAACAACAAACAAATGTCAAAATATATATCACAACAATACAGAAAAAAAAAAACAAAGATGGCGGTACAATATTTTTTTAGTATGTCAATGTCGTGGTAACCCTGGCCTTATTTCATTTTATATTATTATTGTTGTTGATTTCAATTTGTACTCCAATGCACACACAGAAACCTAAAAACATACAACAACACATACACACACACACCTTTAGAATTTACATCTATGGATGTGTGAGTATATATGTCTGGCAACCTTGTTCTAGTATTTTTTTTTCTAGAATGAAAACAAAAAAATGCATCACTCATTCTCTATTCTATTCCATTTTTTTTTGTTATTTTTTTTTTGTAGTTGTTCTTGTTTCTCTATTTTCAAATTGTTTGACTTTGACCCATTTCTTATGAGTATAAGCTTGTTGCATGCATTGGATTGCAATTCATGTTTCAACTACATAAACATATACGACGAATAGAGTTCTCTGTGTGCAATTCTCAATATAAATTCTATAACAATAATAATATTAATAATGATATTCACTTTAATGATCATTAGTTGGATAATAATGATGTTCTTGACGACGACGACAATGATGATGATGATGATGATGATGGTGAACAAATGCAGTCTATAATAGTGAGCATATGCTTGCATGTATGTACTCTAGTGACAGTGATGGGTTTTGTCATGTGTGAGGGAAAAATGGCCTTCAGGAATTTCAAATTGGACTTCATGAGAAACTTTAATCTTTATAAGTAATCTAATATCAACAAATTTCACTTCATAATAAAAATTTATACTTGAAACTGAACATATTTGACGAGGGTTGCCTCTAATGTTTCGATATTATACCCTCACATCCTAACCCTCATACCCTAACATCAAACAAGATGGCAGCACAATCTTGTTTGATGTTTCTATAGTAAAGTATGGCAAATAATATTAAAGTACCTGGTAGACCGAGCCTTGCTCGGAGCTTTATGATAAGCATTTTGAGGAAAATTTTAAAGTTTTTATATATTTTATATTATAAAGTGGTAAAATAAATTTAGAGGAAAGACATTGTAGAAATATTCAGTTAATTTTGAATTATTTGATTTATTTTGTCCGACCAACACATAGTTTGCATAGTTTACAGTTTAACTCATTTTGAATAATTTTAAAAATTATTCATATCAACAGAAACCTCTGTCGACTCATGCGCAACAACTTTGCTAAAGACTATAGTCTGATCAAATGCACAGTTTACGATTTAATTCATTTTGAGTAGTTTTCTGTGGCGCCACCTGTCGGACTTTGCTTATTCCAATTCATAAACCTTCTTCGGCTTATCCGTAACAACTTTGCTGAAGATTATAGCATGATTAAATGTACAGCATACGATTAAATTGACTTTGAGTAAATTTCAGTAGCGCCACCTGTCGGAAATTATTCATACCAACTAAAAAGCCTTCGCCGGCTCATGCGCTACAACTTTGCTAAAGATCATAGCATGATCAAATGTACAGTTTACGATTTAATTAATTTTTAGTAATTTTCAGTGGCGCCATCTGTCGGAAATTAGTCTTATCAACTTTAAAACCTTCGCCGGCTTATCCGCAACATCTTCGCTAAAGAGCATAACACAATCAAATTCACAGTTTACTATTCTATAAAGAACATACATACAGACAAACATTCATTTGTTTAAAATAATACTAATTTTTCCCCCTTTTTATTCCCTAATTTCTAAAAGTTCCATATGTATATTTGGTACTTTTTTGGTGCCAATTGAATTCGGTACATTTTTTTAAAACGCATTTAACATAATGTATAATGTTCCTATTCATATTACTTTGGAGATGTTAAGTTATCATTTTATCCATTTTTTACCCATTTTGGCTCCAAAATCAAAAAAGTACCAAATACGTGTTTCATGTTTTTTTTACATCTATTGATTGCAGTACCAAGTTTCTTTCTATATTCTTTAGTTTAAAATATAAGAGTGGGTTAAAAAGGTGCCAAAAAAACTATTTTCACCCTTTTTTACCCCCTATCGGACATAGTTTCAAAAAAGTACCAAACACCTGTCCGCTTATTTTCAAAGCTGTTTAAAACGTCATTTTAATTTTGTTTCTATACCTATTACTTTAGGAGACATAGCGTTTTCGATTTTTTCCCCTTTTTACCCGTTTTTACCCTCTTAGAGGTAAAAGTTCCAAAAGTCCCTTCTTCTTCGACCTATACATCAAAAAAGATACCCACTGTCCAAATTTTATCAAAATCGTTAGAGCCGTTTTCGAGATAGCCATTCTATATATCTTATATTCTTAAACGAGCAATAATTGTATATATATATATATATATATAGAATGGCTATCTCGAAAACGGCTCTAACGATTTTGATAAAATTTAGATAGTGGGTATCTTTTTTGATGTATAGGTCGAAGAAGAAGGGACTTTTGGAACTTTTACCTCTAAGAGGGTAAAAACGGGTAAAAAGGGGAAAAAATCGAAAACGCTATGTCTCCTAAAGTAATAGGTATAGAAACAAAATTAAAATTACGTTTTAAACAGCTTTGAAAATAAGCGGACAGGTGTTTGGTACTTTTTTCAAACTATGTCCGATAGGGGGTAAAAAAGGGTGAAAATAGTTTTTTTGGCACCTTTTTAACCCACTCTTATATTTTAAACTAAAGAATATAGAAAGAAACTTGGTACTGTAATCAATAAATGTAAAAAAACATGAAACACGTATTTGGTACTTTTTTGATTTTGGAGCCAAAATGGGTAAAAAAGGGATAAAATGATAACTTAACATCTCCAAAGTAATATGAATAGGAACATTATACATTATGTTAAATGCGTTTTAAAAAAATGTACCGAATTCAATTGGCACCAAAAAAGTACCAAATATACATATGGAACTTTTAGAAATTAGGGAATAAAAAGGGGGAAAAATTAGTAAATAATACTAATGAAACAAATGAATGTTTGTCTGTATGTATGTTCTTTATAGAATAGTAAACTGTGAATTTGATTGTGTTATGCTCTTTAGCGAAGATGTTGCGGATAAGCCGGCGAAGGTTTTAAAGTTGATAAGACTAATTTCCGACAGATGGCGCCACTGAAAATTACTAAAAATTAATTAAATCGTAAACTGTACATTTGATCATGCTATCATCTTTAGCAAAGTTGTAGCGCGGAGCCAACGAAGGCTTTTTAGTTGGTATGAATAATTTCCGACAGGTGGCGCTACAGAAACTTACTCAAAGTCAATTTAATCGTAATCTGTACATTTAATCATGCTACAATCTTTAGCAAAGTTGTTGCACATGAGCCGACGAAGGTTTCTTAGTTGGTATGAAGAAATTTCGACAGGTGGCGCTACTGAAATTTACTCAAAGTCAATTTAATCGTATGCTGTACATTTAATCATGCTATAATCTTCAGCAAAGTTGTTACGGATAAGCCGAAGAAGGTTTATGAATTGGAATAAGCAAAGTCCGACAGGTGGCGCCACAGAAAACTACTCAAAATGAATTAAATCGTAAACTGTGCATTTGATCAGACTATAATCTTTAGCAAAGTTGTTGCGCATGAGTCGACAGAGGTTTCTGTTGATATGAATAATTTCCAAAATTATTCAAAATGAGTTAAACTGTAAACTATGCAAACTATGTGTTGGTCGGATAAAATAAATCAAATAAATCAAAATTAACTGAATATTTCTACAATGTCTTTCCTCTAAATTTATTTTAGCACTTTATAATATAAAATATATAAAAACTTTAAAATTTTCCTCAAAATGCTTATCATAAAGCTCCGAGCAAGGCTCGGTCTACCAGGTACTATATATATATATATACAATTATTGCTCGTTTAAGAATATAAGATAAGATTTAGGGAGTGTTGGATACCGTTTTGATTCTTATTTTTTGCTCAGCAAATTGCCACTGTTCTTGTTTCATGTTTCTATAGTAAACTATTGCAAATAATATTAAATTTAGGAAATGTTGGATATATAATTCTTATTTTTTGTTATAATCAGCGTTACCGTTATGCGACTAAAGTCGCAATTTGCGACTTTTTAGGTGGCCTGCGACGCAACGTGCGACTTTTGTTCCATGGCCCTTTTTTGCCACTTTTTCGAGTTTTGTGCGACTTTTGACAACTTTTTAGAAAATTATTTAAAATGTTTATTTTTAGCCCATATTCAATATCTCAACTAAAATTCCCAAAAATTATTGTAACTTAAGTATAAATTCCATCACTTTGGTCTCAGTTTGCTATCTAAAACCATTAAAAGCAATATTTAATATTTTGCACGATTTTCAAAATCTTCATACAATTTTAGCAAAAAATTATTTTTTGAAAAAACGGTAAATGCTTCATTTGATTTTTTTATGTTTTTCAAATTTGCATGCCAATTACGCTAAGAAGTGCAAAATTGCGCTACTAAGATTTTGCGTTCAATATACCTGTAGACTTAGGAGTTCAAATCTGTAATTAGATTTTCCGAACACCTAAGAGTACAAAAATTATTCGAGTTGAAAGTCGGTTCTATAGAAATTAAAACTATTTGATTTTTGACTATATAATAAATTTTCAAATATGAATTGTTTTATATTTAGTCTTTTGTTCATTGTTTCAAAAAAATTTTATAAAAAAAAGTGTGCGACTTTTTTTTATTTGAAAGTGACTTTTTGTGCGACTTTTTTTGTAAAAAGCGACTTTTTTTGCGACTTTTTCAATTTTGCTTTAAATCTCAACAAATTGCCACTGATTACACCAAACGGGCAACTCAATTGCCAAGAGAGAATAACTCTGACTCAAACGGTATTTGCACGATATGGCAACATATTTCCAAACTCTATGAAGTCTGCTGCGAAATCGGTAATAGGGTACCAAATCCCTCGTGTTAAAAACTCTTGGTAGGACGAGGAGTGCCGCAACGCCACTGCTGACTAGAGTTGCCTCTAATGTTTTGATATTATACCCTCACAGTGCTGGTATCTTGTTTCATGTTTCTATAGTAAAGTATGGCAAATAATACTAAATTTAGGGAATGTTTTAATACTTATTTTATGCTTTTAATCTCAACAAATTGCCACTGATTACACCAAACGGGCAAGTCAATTGCCAAGAGAGAATAACTCTGACTCAAACGGTATTTGCATGATATGGCAACATATTTCCAAACTCTATGAAGTTTGCTGCGAAATCGGTAATAGGGTACCAAATCCCTCATGTTAAAAACTCTTGGTAGGACGAGGAGTGCCGCAACGCCACTGCTGACTAGAGTTGCCTCTAATGTTTTGATATTATACCCTCACAGTGCTGCTATCTTGTTTCATGTTTCTATAGTAAAGTATGGCAAATAATACTAAATTTAGGGAATGTTTTAATACTTATTTTATGCTTTTAATCTCAACAAATTGCCACTGATTACACCAAACAGGCAACTCAATTGCCAAGAGAGAATAACTCTGGCTCAAACGGTATTTGCACGATATGGCAACATATTTCCAAACTCTATGAAGTCTGCTGCGAAATCGGTAATAGGGTACCAAATCCCTCATGTTAAAAACTCTTGTAAGGACGAGGAGTGCCGCAACGCCACTGCTGACTAGAGTTGCCTCTTATGTTTTGATATTATACCCTCACAGTGCTGGTATCTTGTTTCATGTTTCTATAGTAAAGTATGGCAAATAATACTAAATTTAGGGAATGCTTTAATACATTTTATGCTTTTAATCTCAACAAATTGCCACTGATTACACCAAACGGGCAACTCAATTGCCAAGAGAGAATAACTCTGACTCAAACGGTATTTGCACGATATGGCAACATATTTCCAAACTCTATGAAGTTTGCTGCGAAATCGGTAATAGGGTACCAAATCCCTCGTGTTAAAAACTCTTGGTAGGACGAGGAGTGCCGCAACGCCACTGCTGACTAGAGTTGCCTCTAATGTTTTGATATTATACCCTCACAGTGCTGGTATCTTGTTTCATGTTTCTATAGTAAAGTATGGCAAATAATACTAAATTTAGGGAATGTTTTAATACTTATTTTATGCTTTTAATCTCAACAAATTGCCACTGATTACACCAAACGGGCAACTCAATTGCCAATAGAAAATAACTCTGGCTCAAACGATCCCTCATGCTTGAAACTCTTGGTAAGACGGGGAGTGCTGCAACCAATGCTGACTAGAATTACCTCTAATGTTTCGATATAATACCCCCACAGTGCTGACATCTTGTTTCATGTTTCTATAGTAAACTCTGGCAAATAATATTAAATTTAAAGGAATGTTGGATACCGTTATAATTCTTAATTTTTGCTTTAAATCTCAGCAAATTGCCACTGATTACACCAAACGGGCAACTCAATTGCCAAGAGAGAATAACTCTGCCTCAAACGATATTTGCACGCTATGTTAACTTATTGCCAAACTCCATGAAGTTTGCTGCGATATCGGTAATAGGGTAAAATATCTCTCATGCTAAAAACTCTTGGTACGACGAGGAGTGTCGCAACGCCACTGCTGACTAGTTTCGATATTATACCCTCACAGTGCTGCCATCTTGTTTCAAGTTTCTTTAGTAAACTCTGGCAAAAAATATTAAATTTAGGGAACGTTGGATACCGTTATAGTTCTTATTTTTTGCTTTAAATCTCAGCAAGTGCCGCAACGCCGCTGCTGAGAAAAATGCGGCCTACAGGGCAACTCTGCAGTCAGCAGCTACTAATGGATCTATAGAAAGATATCGAGATAAAAAGACGGAAGAAAAACGACTATTCCGCGGAAAAAAGAAAGATATGGAGAGACGTATTTTTGAGGAGATTGAGTTGTACAGGGTGGCCCAGAAAGACCGAAGTGGTGTGAATTCCTTATAACTTTTTTTATTATAATTTTTCTTTTCTTTTCAGTATTTTGTAAAGAAGACTTGGATAATTTATAATGGAGCAATACACAATTGAACAACGTGCCCAAATTGTTGAAATTTACTTTTCAAATCAACGGTCCATTGTGTTGACTCAGCGTGCATACCGTCGTCAATTTAATGTGCGGGTTGCACCCTCTCAGTCAACAATAAACCGTCTGGTTGCAAATTTTCGAGAACAAGGAGCAGTAAGGAACCTTCCTGATCCCGGCAGACACCGAACTGTCCACACGGCTGACAATATTCAAGTGGTACTGGAGAGTATTCGGGAGGATCCAGAAACATCAACCAGGAGACGTTCGTCACAACTGGGCCTCTCAAGAACGTCGCTGCAGCGAATTTTGCACACCATAGGATTGTTTCCATACAAAATTCAACTTGTCCAAGAATTGAAACCAACAGATTACCAGCAACGACTTGACTATGCAATTTATTTCCAGCAAAAAGCACAAGAGAATCCAAATTTTATTCATAACTTAATAATGAGTGACGAAGCCCATTTTCAATTAAATGGGTTCGTTAACAAGCAAAACTGTAGGATATGGGCTACGGAAAACCCGAGAGTACTTCATCAACGACAATTGCACCCAGTTAAGTGTACCGTTTGGTGCGGTGTTTCTTCAGAAAGGATCATTGGCCCATTTTTTTTTTTGAAAATGAATAAATTTAATGTATTTAAAAAAAAATTAAAAAAATATCTCTTAAATAAAAAGTTATGAGCAATTCACACCACTTCGGTCTTTCTGGGCCACCCTGTATAAGACACAAAATGAAGTTCGTAAATTTTATCAAAAAAATTAAGCACCAGACGGATGCTTATGACAACTGTATCTTTTCCTGTAAGGACGGCCAAGGAAATCTGTTTACAGATACAGAAAGCGTATTGAAACTGTGAAAGGAGCACTTTTATAAGTTGTTGTTAGCAAATGAAAGCGATCAAGATGACACGCCTAAACAAATCAACGGCGACGGCATTATATGTCCACCATCCAAGCAGAATGAGGTTAGAACTGCAATATTTATATATATAATTCCCCGACAACATTCCAATAGGAACAAGGGGTACTTCTCTCAGACAATGAGCATCCGATTATATTTTTGGACTCATTGAAAAGAAGTTTTGCATAGCCTAATACTCAATAACCAGTGGCTAGCTGCTTTTTTTAATCTATTTTTTTTCCAAGTGGGTCTTGCCAGGGATCGAACTTGGGACGTCTGGTATGCTAGGCGGATGACTAGCCTGCTACTCCACGGCGGTTCACAGTCTACATATTAAGGATCAATAATTGTTTTCAAGAAAAAGTTATATTATGTCTTTTAAAAAAGGGTATTGAAATGTTCTAAAACGAAAAATGATCAAATTTTTCATCAAACTCAGTAGCTCATGCATTGAATATAGTTTCACTGCTTCAATCTTGATCTCGATTTAATAAAGATACAGAACCTTGATTTTAGTCTGCAGAAGAAAGTAACTTAATCTCGGATATAGTTCAGGAGATATCAGGAAATCAAAAAAGCTCGACAAAATTCAGTGTTTTTGTTTTTCTTTGGACAAAAACTAAGTTGGCTCGGTTTTGCACGGTGCTCCCACAATAACCCTGGGAAAGGTGAAAGGTCTTTTGTTTAGATTGAGCGAAAAAAAAAATCGCCGAAATTTACCGGTGGCAAAACAAAGATCAAAATTTTCTGAAAAAAGTCATATAAATTGTTGAGCATAATTTAAGGAAAAAGTGTTGCAGTCGTTTAGGCGTAACTTTTTAATCAAATTGAATTTAAGTGTAAGTCCTGTAGGAGTCCTGACGGATTTCAACCAAAATTAGTAGAGCTCTTTTTTGGGTCAACACGAATTTCATTAGATTCTGTTGAGAATTACGGCTTATATTGAGAAGAAACATAAGTGAAAAATGGGGGTCCAAAGCAGGTAGCCCAAGGAGTGGACGGATTTCAACCAAAATTAGTTGAGCTCTTTGTTGAATAAACTAATAGACTTTTGTCAAATTTTTTTCAAATTCCGGTTTATACATTAGAAATAATAATAAATGAAAAATGGGGGTCCAAGGCAGGTACCTCAAAGAGTCAAGGGATCTCAACCAAAATTAGTATAACTCTTTCTTGGATCAATTAAAAGACGTTTGACAAATTTTTTTTAAATTCTGATGAGAATTGCGGCTTATACATTGAAAAAAAAAGTTGGTAAAAAATGGGGGTCTAAGGCACGCAAACAAGGAGTCAACTGATTTCAACCAAAATTAGTAGACCTCTTTCTTAGATTAACTTATAGACGTGTCCCGAATTTTATCAAATTCTGTTAAGAATTACGGATTGTACATGAAAAAGAAAGTTAGGTAAAAACTGGAGGTCCAAGACAGGTAACCCAAGGGATGGTCTAATTTCAACCAAAATTAATAGAGTTCTTTTTTGAATTAATTGATAGGCGTGTGTTGAATTTCATTAAATTTTGTTGAGAATTGTTATTGGTGGAACGTAGTACGTCTAGTTCTGAATGGTTAATAACGATTTACTTCCCAAAGTCTCCCAAGAAGTAAATCGATACCGAATTTAGCGATTGATGCTTTACATAATCGTCCAACTACGCAAGCAATTGACAAAATTGGGAAGAAATTTGAAGAGACTGGAGCGGTTACAAATATTGTAAGGGTTGTGCATCATCGTTTTGCTCGTTCAGATGAAAATATCGCTGCTGTAAGTTAAAGTCTTGCCGAAGTCCCAAATGTGTCACTTCCTTGTCGTTCTCAGGAATTAGGACTGTTTTACGGAGAATATGTGGTTTCAACAAGACGGTGCCAAATGCCACACAACTCGAGCGAATATGGCTTTATTGCAAGAGACATTTCCTGGCCGCTTAATTTCTCGTCGTGGCGATATTAACTGACGACCAAGATCATGCGATTTGACACCATTCGACTTTTTTTTGTGGGGCCACGCTCTTGAGCACTTAAAAACCAACATTCGTCAAGTTATGGCTGAAATACCGCCCAAAGCAAAAAAGACAACCTATGTTAAGTACTTACAACCTAAGATTGCGAAAGGATCTTTTAAAGGCGTTTTTCGAACTTAAAGAGTCTATAATGGACTCTGTTGTTGCAGCTTTATGTGTCAGATTGGTCTTCGATGATTTTACGGCCGACATAACAATTCTTCCGAGATCAATATTCGCAAATGTTGTGGATTAATTTCTGTCCCTGGTTTAGGTAATGATCAACTTAACACCCTGCGTCGACGAAATACAAGATCTGGCAAAAATATCGTTGGTGTTCGTGGATAACAACTTAAAGAACTTTGCGTCTAGACTTTGACCTGCACGTCCATAGGCAAGGAAGTGCTGAACGAGCTCTGGATCAGCTGACAACTGCCCATTTCTGTATGAATGCATACATCAAAAGTAGAGCTTCTGGAAGATCCAAGTTTGAATGTAGAGTTTCTGGAAGATCCAAGTTTGACAGCAGAGCTTCTGGAAGATACAAGTTTGAAAGTAGAGCTTCTAAAAGATTCAAGTTTGAAAGTAGAGCTTCTAAAAGATTCAAGTTTGAAAGTAGAGCTTCTGGAAGAAACAAGTTTGAAAGAAGGGCTTTTAAAAGATCCAAGTAAAGCTCTTGGAAGATCCAAGTTTAAAAGTAAAGCTATTGAAATATCCACGTTTAAAAACTGGATTCTTGAAAGATCCACAATTGAAAATAGATCTTTTGAAATATTCACGTTTAAAAACTGGACTCTTGAAGGATCCATGTTTGAAAGTAGATCTCTTAGAAGATCCAAGTTTGCAAGTAGATCTCTTAGAAAATCCATGTTTGAAAGTAGAGCTTTAAACATTAAACATTTTCAAAACCCATCACTCTTGTTGGATCGATTTAAGAACTTAGAACAGACATAAGTTTCAGTCACTCACATACACAATACATCACATTAAATTACACTATGCAAAGAGGTAATGGTGGTGGTGGCGATGCAGTGTATGCGTGTTTGTAATATGTCTCAAAGACTGCGTGGAAGAGTGTGTTTTATATTTGAAAATAACTAGATCAATGTCAGGTAATGCAATATATACTTATGTACAAATGTACGATATACTCGTGCATAAATATATATACGATGACATAGAACAGAAACACAAACAGAATTTTTAGAAAATAAATGCAATACAAAAACATGTATTTATTTAACTATAAATATAAATGACCTTTATATTAGAATTTATTATTATTGGAAGTTGCCAGACTAAGAGGCGTTGGGGAATATCAATTAGAAATGGGGAATATTCATTATTGCAGAAGTTCTTAGAAGATCCAAGTTTAAAAACTGCACACTTGGAAGATCCACGTTTAAAATATGGACTCCTGGAAGACTCAGGTCTGAAAACTGGACTCTTGGAAGACTCAGGTCTGAAAACTGAACTCTTGGAAGATCCACGTTTCAAATCTGGACTCCTGGAAGACTCAGGTCTGAAAACTGGACTCTTGAAAGACACAGGTCTGAAAACTGAACTCTTGGAAGACTCAGGTCTGAAAACTGGACTCTTGGAAGATCCACGTTTAAAATCTAGACTCCTGGAAGACTCAGGTCTGAAAACTGGACTCTTGGAAGACTCAGGTCTGAAAACTGAACTCTTGGAAGATCCACGTTTGAAATCTGGACTCCTGGAAGACTCAGGTCTGAAAACTGGACTCTTGGAAGACACAGGTCTGAAAACTGGACTCTTGGAAGATCCACGTTTGAAATCTGGACTCCTGGAGGATTCAGGTCTGAAAACTGGGCTCTTGGAAGACACAGGTCTGAAAACTGAACTCTTGGAAGATCCACGTTTGAAAACTGGACTCCTGGAAGACACAGATCTGAAAACTGGACTGTTTGAAGATCCACGTTTGAAAACTGAACTCTTGGAAGATCCACGTTTGAAAACTGGACTCCTGGAAGACACAGATCTGAAAACTGGACTCTTTGAAGATCCACGTTTGAAAACTGGACTCTTTGAAATCTGGACTCCTGGAAGACTCAGGTTTGAAAACTGGACTCTTGGAAGATCCACATTTGAAAACTGGACTCTTGAAATTTCCACGTTTGAAAAAAGGATTCTTGGAAGATCCAAGTGTGAAAACTGAACTCTTGGAAGATCCACGTTTGAAAACAGGACTCTTTGAAGTTCCACGTTTAAGTTAGAGCTCTTGAAGGATCCAAGTTTAAAAGTAAAACTCTAAAATATCCAAGTTTGAAAACTGGAATCTTTAAAGATTAACGTTTGAAAGTAGAGCCCTTGAAAAATCGAAGTTTGAAAACTAGACTCTGGAAAGATAAAAGTATAAAAGTAGAGATTTTGAAAGATCCACGTTTGAAAGTAGAGCTTTTGGAAGACCCACGTTAGGGAATAGAGCTCTTGGAAGATCTACGTCTGAAAGTAGAGCTCTTAGAAGATGCACGTTTGAAAGTAGAGCGTTTGGAAGATCCACGTTCAAAAGTAAGTAGTACTTTTGGAAGATCTAATTTGAAACGCAGATCACTTGGATTACCCACGTTTGAAAACTAATGTTTGAAAGTAGATCTCTTGGAAAATCTCAGTTTAAAAATAGAGTTCTTGGAATATCTTCGAAAATTCACTTTTAAAAGTAGTGCTATTGGAAGATCTACGTTTGAAAGTAGTGATTTAGGAAAATACACGTTTGAAAGTAGAGTTCTTGGAAGATCCATGTTTAAATGAAGAGCTCTTGGAAATACAAGTTTAAAAGTAGAGCTCTTAGAAGATCCTCGTTTAAAAGTAGAACTCTTGGAAAATCTACGTTTTAAAGAAAAGTGCTTGGAAGATCCACGTTTGAAAGAAGAGCTTCTGGAAGATCCACGTTTGAAATAATAGCTCTTGGAAGATCAACGTTTGAAAGTAGAACTCTTAGAAGATCCACGTGTGAAAGTAGAATTCTTGGAAGATCTACGTTTGAAAGTAGATCCCTTGGAAAATCCACGTTTGAAAGAAGAGCTCTTCGATGATCCACGTTTAAAAGTAGAGCTCTTAGAAGTTCAACGTTTAAAAGTAGTTTTCTTGGAAGATCCACTTTTGAAAGTAGAACTCATGGAAGATCCACGTTTAACAGTAGAGCTGTTAGAAGATCCACGTTTAAAAGTAGACCTCTTGTAAAATCTATGTTTAAAAGAAGAGTGCTTGGAAGATCCACGTTTTAAAGTAGAACTCTTGAAAGATTCACGTTTGAAAGTATTCTTGGAAGATCTACGTTTGAAAGTAGATCTCTTGGAAAATCCACGTTTGAAAAAAGAGCTCTTCGATGATTCACGTTTCAAAGTAGAACTCTTGGAAGATTTACGTTTGAAATTAGAATTCTTGGAAATTCCACGTTTGAAAATAGAGCTCTTGGAAGATCTACGTTTAAAAGTAGATTTCTTGGAAGATCCACGTTTGAAAGTAGAATTCTTGGAAAATCTAGGTTTGAAAGTAGATCCCTTGGATGATCCACGTTTTAAAGAAGAGCTCTTCGATGATAAACGTTTGAAAGTAGAATTCTTGGAAGATTCACGTTTGAAAGTAGAGCTCTTGGAAGATCTACGTTTAAAAGTAGGTTTCTTGAAAGATCCGCTTTTGAAAGTAGAACTCATGGAAGATCCACGTTTGAAAGAAGAGCTTTTGGAAGATCCAAATTTTAAAGTACAAATCTTAGACTCCAAGAAAATTCACGTTCTGAAACTATTTCCATTCCAAATTCCCCTACCCAAACGACTGGCATCTCCAAATTTTCACTGTTTGCTTGTTTCCATACTCATAAACGTAAATAAATATTCAAATGATTCAATAGGTATGCAAGTAAGTTTGTATGTATGTATGTATGTATGTATGTATATACGTGTGGCTGTCATCACTGTCTCGGCTATTAGTTTTGTTGTTGTTTGTACTCATTTAGTGAACAGTGAATCTCATTTGGAAGCATCCTTGTATCCAATCTCGAGTATATTAGAAAACACCGCTTGAGCTTGACCTAAATTTTCAAGGAAATTTTGTGAAAATAATAATAAATACAAAATAAAGAGAGAGAAAAAAAATATATAAACGAAAATAACACAAATTGCCAGTCGCTGTTTAGCGTCATGTTCTAATTGCAAAAGTTGTAGCAAACAAACTTGGAATGACAGGCGTTGGGGAAGGAAGAAGGGGAGACGTATAAGTTTATCAATAATGCATTTGGTTAGTTAGTGCAACTATGGAAAATTTGAATACATACAAATATATTTAAAAAAAATGAAATTCATGGGATGTATTACAGACTTTGAGAATTAAGATAAATTCATTTGGGATTTTGAAGATCTTAATTTAAAACTCTTAGAAGATCCAAATTTGAAAATTAAGGTCGTGTAAGATCTAAGTTTGAAAATAGAGCTCTTGGAAGATCCACGTTTGAATATTAAGGTCTTGAAATATCTACGTTTGGAAATTAAGCCGTTGGAAGATCTGCGTTTGAAAATATAGCTCTTGAAAGATCTACGTTTGGAAGTTAAGGTCTTGGAAGATCTACGTTTGAAAATAGAGCTCTTGGAAGATCCACGTTTAAAAATTAAGATCTTGGAAGATCATCGTTTGAAAATTAAGGTCTTGGACAATCTACGTTTGGAAGTTAAGGTCTTGGAAGATCTACGTTTGAAAATAGAGCTCTTGGAAGATTCACGTTGGAAAATTAAGGTTTTGGAAGGTCTACGTTCAAAAATAGACCTCTTGGAAGATCCACGTTCGAAAATAGAGCTCTTTGAAGATTCACGCCTGAATTTAAGGTCTTGGAAGATCCACGTTTGAAAATTAGGGTCTTGGAAGATCTACGCTTTAAAAATAGAGCTTTGAATAATAACTTCTTGGAAGATCCACGTTTGAATAATAACTTCTTGGAAGATCCACGTTTGAATAATAACTTCTTGGAAGATCCACGTTTGAATAATAACTTCTTGGAAGATCCACGTTTGAATAATAACTTCTTGGAAGATCCACGTTTGAATAATAACTTCTTGGAAGATCCACGTTTAAAAGTAAAGCTTTTGGAAGATCCACGTTTAAAAATTAAGGTCTTGGGAGATCCACGTTTAAAAGCAGAGCTCTTGGAAGATCCACGCTTAAAAATTAAGGTCTTGGGAGATCCACGTTTTGAAAATAGAGCTCTTCAAAGATCTGCTATTTCATTTGGCGGAGCTTTTGGTATTTAGATCAGCCTTCACATACATTTTCAACATTCCTCAACATCTTTATGGTAATTTAATCTGGAATCTAATGAAATCTTCTCAAAAAACATCTCCTTATTCAATCATGGCCTCCAATGAGCTCATATTCCCAACTTGATATTGGGATCCCGAAAGATCTAGACTCCGAAATGATCTAGTATAGATCTTTGGGATCTCGGAAGATTTTCAACAGAAAATGAGACCCTAACATTCCTAACCATCTTTATCGTAATTTGACCTGGAATCTAATGAAATCTTGTTATAAAAACAACGCCTTATTCAATCATGGCCTCCAATGAGCTCATATTCCCAACTTGATATTGGGATCCCGAAAGATCTAGACTCCGAAATGAACTAGTATAGATCTTTGGGATCTCGGAAGATTTTCAACAGAAAATGAGAACCTAAGTATATCCAAAAGTAAATGTATGTTTATACGAGTTCGAAATTTGAAAATTCTGCTCTTTTACGCCTTAGAGCTTTAGGTATTTGGAACACCCTTCACATAAGTTTCCAACATTCCACAGCATCTTTATGGTAATTTGATCTGAAATGACTTAAATAAAGTCTTCTTATAAAACACCAGCTTACTCAATCATAGCCTCCAATGATTTGATATTCCCGTTTGGATTTGGGATTCAGAAAGATCTAGAAATGATCTAATATAGATCTTTGGGATCCGGGAAGATCTAGACTCCGAAATGATCTAGTATAGATCTTTGGGATCTCGAAAGATTTTCGACAGAAAATGAGAACCTTAGAACATTCAAAAGTAAATGTGTGTTCATAGGCATTCGAAATTTGAAAATTCTGCTATTTCACTTGGCGGAGCTTTAGGTATTTAGATCAGCCTTTACATTATTTTCCAACATTTCTAAGCATATTTTTGGAAACTTGATCCGGAATGACTTAATTGAAATCTTTTTATTAAACCATATAAATACATTCGTGGTCTCCAATGAGCTCATATTCCTAACTTGATATTGGGATCCCGAAAGATCTAGACTCCGAAATGATATAGTAAAGATCTTTGGGATCTCGGAAGATTTTCGACAAAAAAGGTGAGTCTTAGAACATCAAAAAGTAAATGTATGTTCTCACGTCTTAGAGCTTTAGGTATTTAGATCACCCTTGACATTTTTTTCCAACATTTTTAAGCATATTTTTGGAAATTTGATCTGGAATGACTTAATTGAAATCTTCTTATTCAATCATGCTCTCCAATGAGCTTATATTCTCAACTTGATATAGGAATCCCGAAAGATCTAGACTCCGAAATTATCTAGTATAGATTTTTGGGATCTTGGAAGATTTTCAACAGAAAATGAGACCCTAAGACCTCCAAAAGTAAATGTATGTTTCTACGCGTTCGAAATTTGAAAATTCTGCTATTTCACTTAGCGGAGCTTTAGGTATTTAGATCAGCCTTCACATACATTTCCAACATTCCTCAACATCTTTATGGTAATTTGATCTGGAATCTATTGAAATCTTCTTAAAAACATCCCCTTATTCAATCATGGCCTCCAATGAGCTCATATTCCCAACTTGATATTGGGATCCCGAAAGATCTAGACTCCGAAATGATCTAGTATAGATCTTTGGAATCTCGGAAGATTTTCAACAGAAAATGAGACCCTAAGACCACCAAAAGTAAATATCTATTCATACGCGTTCGAAATTTGAAAATTTTGCTATCTCACGCCTTAAAGCTTTAGGTATTTGGAGCACCCTTCATATACATTTCCAACATTCCTAACCATCTTTATCGTAATTTGACCTGGAATCTAATGAAATCTTATTATAAAACACCGCCTTATTCAATCATGGCCTCCAAAAGTAAATGTCTATTCATACGCTTTCGAAATTTGAAAATTTAGCTATTTCACGACTTAAAGCTTTAGGTATTTAGATCAGCCTTCACATACATTTCCAACATTCCTCAACATCTTTATGGTAATTTGATCTGGAATCTATTGAAATCTTCTTAAAAACATCCCCTTATTCAATCATGGCCTCCAATGAGCTCATATTCCCAACTTCATATTGGGATCCCGAAAGATCTAGACTCCGAAATGAACTAGTATAGATCTTTGGGATCTCGGAAGATTTTTAACAGAAAATGAGACCCTAACAACACCAAAAGTAAATGTCTATTCATATGCGTTCGAAATTTGAAAATTTTACTATCTCACGCCTTAAAGCTTTAGGTATTTGGAGCACCCTTCATATACATTTCCAACATTCCTAACCATCTTTATCGTAATTTGACCTGGAATCTAATGAAATCTTATTATAAAACACCGCCTTATTCAATCATGGCCTCCAATCAGCTAATATTCCCGACTGGTTTTGGGATCCCGAAAGATCTAGACTCCGAAATGATCTAATATCGATCTTTGGGATCCCGAAAGATCTAGACTCCGTAATGAACTAGTATAGATCTTTGGGATCTCGG
Organism: Stomorhina lunata; assembly: GCA_933228675.1. Lineage (NCBI taxonomy): Eukaryota > Metazoa > Arthropoda > Insecta > Diptera > Rhiniidae > Stomorhina > Stomorhina lunata. The sequence goes on from OW121742.1 coordinate 106,977,954, forward strand.
AAGATTTTCATCAGAAAATGAGAACCTAAGACCTCCAAAAGTAAATGTCTATTCATACGAGTTCGAAATTTAAAAATTTAGCTATTTCACGCCTTAAAGCTTTAGGTATTTGGAGCACCCTTCACATAATTTTCCAACATTCCTAAGCATCTTTATGGTAATTTGATCTGAAATGCCTTAAATGAAATCTTCTTATCAAATACCGCCTTAAACATTCACGGTCTCCAATGTACTCATCTTCCAAAGTTAACCTTCCCCAGAGTTTTCATTCATAAACAGGTGACCGAGAAATGTTCTTGAAAGCAAAACCAACTTTGTAATCTATCTCTTTTTTGCTTTGGAACAGGCAAAAACACTCTAGCTCCTACTACTCCTCATAAAAAGCAACAAGTTACTATATGAAAAACTATTTCTTTGGATGACCTTCACCTACTTTTGAAGCATAAACGATGAAAAACAAAGAAAAACTCAATGTCATGAAACATATTATAAAGGAAAAGCCACTTTCACCCCCCACGAAACGTTAAGACCTGATGCAATAGAAGAAGATGTTGAGGAGAAGCTGCCGCTTTTCTAAATTATTCATTTGTATTTTTTTTTTGCTAGTGTTTACTTAAAACTCTGAAGGTCTTTAGCATTAGATTAATGGCAAGTTTTGTTTATAGTTAAGTTTTTCCTATTGCATTTTCTCTTTGTGCTTTACTCGCCGCAGCATCTAACTGCTTCCCCTGACATCTGCTTTAGCTCATTCATTCAGATACACACTGAAATGTTGCATACGGCTGCCAATGCTGTTACAACGCTGCTCGATTTGTGCGTTTTTTTTTTTTTAATGTTTGTTTTCATTACGACTAATACTATTTAATGCAACACTGACATTGATGAATGTCAGCGTGAAGATTTCAACTGAGGGTCTCTGTGCGCGACGTCGGCTGTGTTTTGGCGTTTAAAGGCCAACAACAAGTAGATGAACAAAAAACAGCATAAATATTTGCCTGGTGGAGCCTCTTACTTTACACCGCCAACGTCAGTCAAATGCAAGCCAATAGAGTCGGCATATGAAAACATAAGCCGTGTGTTGAGTCTGTCTAACTGCTAACGTTTGGTGTCTAGTGCAATTTGCACAACATCAAAGTGAGTAGTTGTAGGTAAGGCCTTCCATTAGTACTTAAACTATGAAGAGGTACGAGCCTTCCTCTTAAGTAAAATCATCAATTTAATTAATTCAGAAAATTTAATTTCAAAATCCCTTAAATTTGCTTTAAATTTCATTGGTACAAACTTGAAAATCTTCTGATTTTTTTTTAGGTCAAGGTCATTGAAAAGTTAAGGGTTGACTTTATGTTCTCTCTTTCCCCATAACATCTTCATCTATGTCATGGGAAAAATTTAAATCAAATTTAAGGGATTTAAATTAAATTCTCCCCCTCTTTACCCTTAACATCTTCATTTCTCACCCTTCCCCTCCCTAAAGTAGTAAACATATAGAGACATTGAATTTGACATTTGATGGCCATTTGGGTGCATTTAAGTACTTGTTGCAGGTAAACTCAAACTTGAAATATTTTTTTTTTTTTTTTTTGTAAAAAATTTTCTTATTTATAATTTTCCAGTCTGTTTATTTCATTGTTACTTTACCACAAATTTTCATTAAGATTTTTTTCTAAAAAAAAAAATACAAAAGATATTAATTTTGAGGGTCAAGTTGTCATTAGAGGAGCTTTGCCACAAAGTAGAAAAATAATTGAAATTTTAATTGCAATGAAATTTGAAACTAAATGATCAAGTTGTTCAAGAATGGGTTAGAAAGGGTAAAATCGGTAACGTTATATCTCTAAAACCGATAAAAGGGGAAACAAATTTTAAATTACTCTTTAATCTGTCATGGAAAATTGCAGGGAAACAAGAAGAAATTGTTGGAAATTCTAAAAGTTTTACTCTAAATAAGTAAAAAAGGATAAAAAAGGTAAAATCGGTTATGTTATATCTCTAAAACCGATAAAAGGGGAAACAAATTTTAAATTACCCTTTAATCTGTCATGGAAAATTGCCGGGAAACAAGAAGAAATTGTTGAAAATTCTAAAAGTTATACTCTAAATAAGTAAAAAAGGATAAAAAGGGTAAAATCGGTTACGTTATATCTCTAAAACCGATAAAAGGGGAAACAAATTTTAAATTACCCTTTAATCTGTCATTGAAAATTGCAGGGAAACAAGAAGAAATTGTTGAAAATTCTAAAAGTTATACTCTAAATAAGTAAAAAAGGATAAAAAGGGTAAAATCGGTAACGTTATATCTCTAAAGCCGATAAAAGGGGAAACAAATTTTAAATTACCCTTTAATCTGTCATGGAAAATTGCAGGGAAACAAGAAGAAATTGTTGAAAATTCTAAAAGTTATACTCTAAATAAGTAAAAAAGGATAAAAAGGGTAAAATCGGTAACGTTATATCTCTAAAACCGATAAAAGGGGAAACAAATTTTAAATTACCCTTTAATCTGTCATGGAAAATTGCAGGGAAACAAGAAGAAATTGTTGAAAATTCTAAAAGTTATACTCTAAATAAGTAAAAAAGGATAAAAAGGGTAAAATCGGTAACGTTATATCTCTAAAACCGATAAAAGGGGAAAAAAATTTTAAATTACCCTTTAATCTCTCATGGAAAATTTCAGAGAAACAAGACGAAAGACTAAAAGTTATACTCTAAATAAGTAAAAAAGGATAAAAAGGGTAAAATCGGTTACGTTATATCTCTAAAACCGATAAAAGGGGGAACAAATTTTAAATTACCCTTTAACCTCTCATGGAAAATTGCAGAGAAACAAGACAAAAATGTTAAAATGGGTAAAAGGGGTAACTAGCCAGGGCAAAAAGAATCAAACCAGGGTCGATATTAATCCAACATTAGAATTACAATAACAAAATCTAATTATAAAATTATTTAAAAACAAATATAGGATTAAATATGGTTCAAAAATCTCCAAGTAGAACCATACCAAAAAAAGGGTAAAATCGGTAACGTTATATATCTAAAACTGATAAAGGGGAAAGCAAAATTAAAATTGCCCTCTAATCTATCATAAAAAATTGCCGACAGGCAAAAAGAAAATGTAGAAAATTTTGTTTTGGGTTAAAGGCGTAACTAGCCAGGCTAAAAAGGGGTAAAACCAGGGTCGATACTAACCCAACGTTAGAATTACACAAACAATATTTAATTACAAATTCAATTAAAAAACAAATTAAGGATTTTATATGTATTTTTTTAATTTTCCACGTTACCCTTTAAATGAGTAAAAAATAATAAAAAGGGTAACATCGGAAATGTTATATATCAAAAAACGATAAAAGGGGAAACAATATTTTAAATAGCCCCTTAATCTGTCATGGAAAATTTGCAAAGAGGCAAGAAAATCTTAAAAATTTTATTTTGGGTTAAAGGGGTAACTAGCCAGGGTAAAAAGGGGTAAAACCAGGGTCAACCAAAAAAAAACCCAACGTTAGAATTACAATAACAATATCTAATTACAAAATTAATTAAAAAACAAATAAAAATTTTTATATGATTCAAAATTCTCCAAGTTACCCTCTTAATGTCTAAAAAGGGTAAAAATGGTAAAATCGGTAATGTTATATCTCTAAAACCGATGAAAGGAGAAACAAATATTAAATTGCGCTTTAATCTACTATTGAAAATTGCCAACAGTCAAGAAGAAAATGTTGAAAATCTTGCTTTGGGTTAAAGGGGCAACTAGCCAGGGTAAAAAAGGTAAAGCCATGGTCGACACATACCCAACTTTAAAATTAGAATAACAATATTTAATTATAAAATTTATTGAAATACAAATAAAGTTTTTTAGATTTTTCTAAATTCTCCAAGTTACCCCCTAAATGAGTAAAAAGGAACAAAAAAAGGGTAAAATCGGTAACATTATATCTCTAAAACAGATAAAGGGGAAAGCAAAATTTCAATTGCGCTCCAATTTATCATGAAAAATTTAAAATTTTACATTTTTTACATATTGTTTACATGATGTAGATAATGTGAATGATTAAAAATAAGTGCGTTTTGAACACTCCAAATTTCATTTGATTATTGGAATGCCCGTTATACATTCTTTACCCATTTTTAGTTGTTATTAGGTTTTTGAAATGTAAATTTGACATTGTTTACATGTTGTTTACATGATGTAAACTATATAAATTAAACAATTTATTTATTTCTATCTATTTTACTTCAATTTTATTAAATTGAATGCAAAATTTGCATAATTTACGTATTGTTTACATGATGTAGATAATGTAAATAATTGAAACTAAGTGCGTTTTGAAAACTTCAGTACTTATTTGGTTATTGTTTTACATTATTTACCCATTTTAAGTTGTTATTAAGATATTTTAATGTCAATTTGACATTATTTACACGTTGTTTACATGATGTAAATTAAATAAATTGAACAAATGTATTTATTTTTTAAAATTTTATTTAAAATTTGGGAATTTCAAAGCAAATTTAAAGTTATTTACCTATTTTTACATGATGTCGAATATGTAAATAATTGAGATCAAGTGAGTTTTGAATATTAAAATGACAGTTTCACAATATTTAGCCATTTTAAGTTGTTATTTATGTAGTTAAATGTAAATTTGACACTATTTACATATTGTTTACATGATGTAAACTAAATAGATTAAACAAATTCTTTTAGTTCTATCCATTTTATTTTAAATTAAAGCACTTCAAGGCAAATTTACCTATTGTTTACATGATGTCGAAACTGTAAATAATTGAGATCAAGTTAGATTTGAATACTCCAAACATTAATTGGTTATTGGAATGCCCGTTATACATTATTTACTCATTTTAAGTTGTTATTAAGGTATTTAAATGTAGATTTGACTCTTTTTACATTGTGTTTACATAGTGTAAACTATAAAAATTAAACAAATTTAATAAGTTATATTTATTTTATTACAAATTTAGACATTTTAATACAAATTTCACAAATTTTACTTATTGTTTACATGATGTAGATAATGTAAGTAATTGAAAAAAAGTGCGTTTTGAACACTCCAAATTTCATTTGATTATTGGAATGCCCGTTATACATTCTTTACCCATTTTTAGTTGTTATTAGGTTTTTGAAATGTAAATTTGACATTGTTTACATGATGTAAACTATATAAATTAAACAAATTTATTTATTTCTATACATTTTATTTTAAATTTAGACATTTGAATGCAAAATTCAAATAGTTTACCTATTGTTTAGTGGGATTTATGCATTATTTACCTATTCTTTACCTGATGTAAAATAGGTAAACAATTAAATTTCTTGATTATGTAGATTTTAAATTAAAAAATGTTATTAAAAATAAGTTTAAACCCTAAAAATATTAAAATTACGGAATATTTGATTCATTAAGCAACTGCAAAGTAAAAAGTTGCCATATGGCAACAAAATAGTCTTAACGTTAAATTTGTAAGGATGTAAATATTGTAAACATTTTAAATCGATAATTTTATGACACTTTCAAGGCTTCTAGTGCGTTTTACGCATTATTTACCTATTCTTTACATAGTGTAAAATATGTAAATAATTCAATTTCTTGATTTTTTAGCTTTTTAATAACAAAATTTAATCGAAAAAGTATAAAACATAAAAATAGTTTTAAAATTATGGATAATACGATTCATGAAGCGAAGTAAAAAGTTGCCATATGGCAACAACATAGACTAAATGTCATATTTGCTATGATGTAAATATTTTAAATCGATAATTTTTTGACACTTTTAAGGCATCTAGTGGGATTTATATTTTATTTACCTATTCTCTACATGATGTAAAATATGTAAACAATTCAATTTCTTGATTTTGTAGATTTTTTTATCAAAAAATTTGATTGAAAATAAGTTTAAAACTTAAAAATCACTTCAGAATTATGAATTATTCGAAAAAAATGTTGCCATATGGCAACAAAATAGTCTTAACTTTAAATTTTTTATGTTGTAAATATTGTAAACATTTTAAAACGATAATTTTTTGACACTTTTACGGCCCCTAGTGGGATTTAGGCATTATTTACCTATTCTTTACATGGGATAAAATATGTAAACAATTAATTTCCTGTTTTTTAGCTTTTCAATAAAAATATTTAATTTAAAAAAGTATAAATGATCAAATCATGAAGTAACTACGAGGTAAAAAAGTTGCCATATGGCAACAAAATAGTCTTAAAGTCAAACTTTTAATGATATAAATATTGGAAACATTTTAAATCGACACTTTTTCTGCTCCTAGTGGGTTTTAGGCATTATTTACCTATTCTTTACATAGTGTAAAATATGTTAACAATGGAATTTCTTGATTTTGTAGATTTTCATATAAAAAATTTGATTGAAAATAAGTTTAAAACCTAAAAATAATTTTAAAATTATGAATTATTCGAAAAAAATGTTGCCATATGGCAACAAAATAGTCTTAACTTGAATTTTTGTATGTGTAAATATTGTAAACATTTTAAATCGATAATTTTTTGATACTTTTACGACCCTTAGTGGGGCCGTAAAAGCCCTTACATGATGTAAAATATGTAAACAATTCAATTTCTTGATTTTTTAGCTTTCCAACAAAAAAAAATTTTATTGAAAAACAGTTTAAAACATAAAAATAATTTCAAAATTATGAGTTATTCAAAAAAAAAAGTTGCCATATGGCAACAAAATAGTTTTAAATTTAAATTTTTCATGATATAAATATTGTAAACATTTTAAATCGATCATTTTTTTAAACTTTTACGGATCCTAGTGAGTTTTATGCATTATTTACCTATTCTTTACATGGGGAAAAATATGTAAATAATTCAATTTCTTGATTTTGTAGATTTTTAATTAAAAAATTTGATTAAGAAACAGTTTAAAACTTAAAAATCACTTCAAAATTATGAATTATTCGAAAAAAATGTTGCCATATGGCAACAAAATAGTCTTAACTTGAATTTTTTATGCTGTATATTTTGTAAACATTTTAAATCGATAATTTTTTGACACTTTTTCGGCTCCTAGTGAGTTTTATGCATTATTTACCTATTCTTTACATGGGGTAAAATATGTAAATAATTCAATATCTTGATTTTGTAGATTTTTAATTAAAAAATTTGATTAAGAAACAGTTTAAAACTTAAAAATCACTTCAAAATTATGAATTATTCTAAAAAAATGTTGCCATATGGCAACAAAATAGTCTTAACTTGAATTATTGTATGCTGTAAATATTGTAAACATTTTAAATCGATAATTTTTTGACACTGTTCGGTTCCTAGTGGGTTTTAGGCATTATTTACCTATTCTTTACATGGGGTAAAATATGTAAATAATTTAATTTCCTGATTTTTTAGCTTTTCAATTAAAATATTTAATTTAAAAAAGTATAAATGATCAAATCATGAAGTAACTATGAGATAAAAAAGTTGCCATATGGCAACAAAATAGTCTTAAAGTCAAATTTTTAATGATATAAATATTGGAAACATTTTAAATCGACACTTTTTCTGCTCCTAGTGGGTTTTAGGCATTATTTACCTATTCTTTACATAGTGTAAAATATGTTAACAATGGAATTTCTTGATTTTGTAGATTTTCATTTAAAAAATTTGATTGAAAATAAGTTTAAAACAATTTCAAATTATGAATTATTCGAAAAAAAAGTAGTAATATGGCAACAAAATAGTCTTAACTTGAAATTTTTTATGATGTAAATATTGTAAAAATTTTAAATCGATAATTTTTTGACACTTTTACGGCCCTTAGTGGGGCCGTAAAAGCCCCTACATGATGTAAAATATGTAAACAATTCAATTTCTTGATTTTTTAGCTTTCCAAGAAAAAAATTTGATTGAAAAACAGTTTAAAATATAAAAATAATTTCAAAATTATGAGTTATTCAAAAAAAAAGTTGCCATATGGCAACAAAAAAGTTTAAAATTGAAATTTTTATGATATAAATATTGTAAACATTTTAAATCAATCATTTTTTTAAACTTTTACGGCTCCTAGTGGGTTTTATGCATTATTTACCTATTCTTTACATGGGGTAAAATATGTAAATAATTCAATTTCTTGATTTTGTAGATTTTTGTATCAAAAAATCTGATTGAAAATAAGTTTAAAACCTAAAAATAATTTTAAAATTATGCATTATTTGAAAAAAGATGTTGCCATATGGCAACAAAATAGTCTAAACTTGAATTTTTTATGCTGTAAATATTGTAAACATTTTAAATCGATCATTCTTTGACACTTTTTCGGCTCCTGGTGGGTTTTAGGCATTATTTACCTATTCTTTACATGGCGTAAAATATAATTAAATCCTAAAATTTTCGAAATTTTTATGGTTGATGTTGGTTTATTATTTGTTTATATAAATTTTATAAATTAACGACGTTTTACTTCGAGGACAACAGCCGGATCCTTGTTAACAACAAAATATTGCCTTGATAATCCTTGAGCAAAAATTAAGGTGATTTTTTAAATAAAAATTTTAAAAACTTACCCGATCTTTCATTTAATTCCATATCAATATATTCATCTGATGAGGACATGGAATCATTGCTGTCACTGCTCATGGAAGAGGAGTTGAGCAACTGCTGTTGTTGCTGCTGCTGCGTCTGGTGATGTTGAAGTTGTTGCTGCTGCTGTTGCTGCAAATGTGAGGACTGTTGCATATGCGAAGGCTGGGCTAAATTGCCTGAATGTTGCTGCTGATTAACAGAATTTGTAGCTTCTTGAAGTTGCTGAGATGAAGATTGTTGCTGTTTATGGGTTTCCTGGTTGTTTACGATTAAAGGTCCCGTTGTAGCTGAAGTAGAGGCGGAGGTTGAGGTGGATGCTAAAGCAGTATTGGCATTACTACCCAGGCTATTGATGGCTGCTGATGTGGAGGATGTAGGGGTACAGGAACTGGCTGCTAATTCTTCAATACTGTGTAGGGTAGATGATCTTGTGGTACTGGTAGTCGAGGATGATGCTGCTGCAGCTGAAGACGATGAGGAGGTGGTGGTGGCTAATGTTTGTTGACTCGATGAAAGAATATTAATGGCATTTGCATTTATATTGGCAGTGTTGGGTGTATTATCATTTAAGGGGGCGTTATTGGTTGTGGTGGTTATATGATTCTCATTTAAAGCTATAACCCGACTTTCCATACTACCCCTCGTAGAACTCTCGGTGGCATTGTTGTGTAGATTAGGATGTATATTCAAGACTGAAGTGACCAAATTGGCCGATGAAGAAGATGAGGGTGAGGTAGTGGCTAAGCCATAATCCAAAAGATGGTGTGGGTCATTGTGGGTTAAACTGGAAACGTTAAGATTGGGGTTATTTAAATCATTTGGCGGAGACATTTGCCTTTGGTTCATTAAACCCGGATTTTGTAAATAGTGATGATGTTGATGCTGCGGCTGTTGCTGCTGCTGCTGTGAAGATTCATTGGTGCTTTGTACTTCATTTCCCTTTAAGGTCAAATATTGTGTGGCATTAGACCCATTATTGTTAAGATTTAAATTCTGATTTTGTGTAGCTTCTCTGGCAAATAGAATATTAGAAAACGAGGGCCCATTTAATGAGCCGCCGCCGACACCGCCGCCCGCCGTTGCATTCAGCTTCTGTAAACCGCTCATTATATGATTAGTCTCTATGGCGCTCATGAGTGGCGGCAAACCCTTAAAATTACCATTGGCATCATTAACCAAATTGGCACTCATTAACGAGGCCGTAGCCCCTCCCGGAAATTTCAAATCACACAAAGCACCCAATGAGACACCGGCATCAAGATTAGCATCTATGGCGGAACGATGATCGAGCAAAGTCGATTGTTGTATGCATGTGGTAAAAGGGTTAAAGTCACTTTTGGCCATGGTCATTTCTCCTTTGGCGTTTAGAGGGGGATTTTCGTAGATGAAGGAGGTGGTACTGGGTGTACTACCGGCAGCTAACATATGATCTTTGTGATGATGCATATTGGTAGTGTTGTTGTTATTGTTGTTGTTGTGATTAATATTTAAATTGTTATTGTTGTTGTTGTTATTATTGTGAGCGAAAGTTGCACTGTCCGCCAAGAGAGGCACTGAGAAATCTTCCATGTTAAGGTAGCGTAAGTTTTAGGTACTAATGTTACAGAGGCTTGTGCAGCAGGAGGCTGAAATGAAAAGGAAATTAAGGAAATTATAATTGATTATTTGTAAAAGCTACTTGAGGCCCTATGCTCCCTCCACTGGGAGTCAAGGATAACAGAAGAAAAGCTACTTAACTATAATTATTTATATAAATTTGAAGCCTAGAAAACTGTCAAATCTCAGCATTTAGTTCCTTAGTAGCCAAAAATTTCCACCTTTTCTCCCGATATTAAAAAAACTAGACCTGAAACTTAGTCGGTTACTTCACAAGTTCATCTCCAACCTTTGTAACCTCTATTATTTTGGAATCATCATAAATAGTGTTTCCCAAAGAATCGATGAACTTAGTTCATTAAATTACTACAAAGAGCCAAAATATGAAATTAAAATGTCGTCCCCTGAATAAATTCTTTTAAATTTAGCAACGCTCTGCCTATGCTTCTTGAGCCTCCTCCCCCCGTTTACGTCGAGCGCCATAGGATTCTTATCAGCCAACTTTTAAAGATAGACCAATGAGCTTCTCGTACCGTTCTTCGCCTTGTCAAATTTAATTCAGCAAGTTTTTTGCTTTCTCTGTGGCGTTGCAGCCATCACAGCGTCCTACCGAATTAACTGTCCCTTGAGAGATGGAGGGGCTAACGGAGTCTCGCTAATACGACTCTCCCTCGATCGCGCTCTCCATGCCAGAGTTCAGCATGATACGGTCTGAGTGGCGTAGTTGGTAAAGGTAGAGTTAGGCTGATCTGACCTAGGGGTTGCCAGAATCAGGTCGATCTGGCTCACCTTTTCCACGGAAACTAAAGACCTTGGAGGTGATCCCGCTTTGACTCGACCCGGAGTTGAGGTCACAGTGATCACACTCTCCTGGGGTCCTATGCTTCACTGGGAGTCAAGGATTACAGAAGATCACACTCTCCGAGTCGGAGTCCTGCGAGATAACCGCTGAGGTCTGGATAGCTTCGGTGGAGCAGGTGGAGTTGGACCGCTCTGTCTGACTTGATTCAACCATTGAAGCGCAAGATCTTGGGAGTTAGAGATAATGGTGATCTCATGCTCCGAATCCGACTCAATCGAGACGTCCACCAAAATATGAAATTAAAACGGGAGATGGAAGGGCAACTGGAGTCAGGCTAATCCGAATCTCCCTCAACATCGAGGCCAGAGATCTCAGAGGGGATCCCACTTTAACTTGACTCGAAGTCGAGATCGCATCGATAGCACTCTTCATGTCAGAGTTAAGCGTGATAGCCGCTGAGGTCTGAGTGGCGTCGGTGGTGAAGGTAGAGAGGCTGATCTGACTTGGAGGCTGCCGGAATCAGGTCGATCTGGCTCACCTTTTCCACGGAAGCTAAGGACCTCGGAGGGGATCCCGTTTTGACTCGACCCGGAGTTGAGATTACAGTGACCACACTCTCCGATTCGGTGTCCAGCGAAATAACCGCTAAGGTCTGGATAGCTTCGGTGGAGCAGGTGGAGTCCGACCACTCTGTCTGACTTAACCCAGCCATTAAAGCCCCAAACCTTGGTGGAGAACCCGATTGAGACCGCCCGTATCCGACTCAATCGAGACGTAAGCCAGTATCTGAATGGCTCCAGTGTTATGAGATAAGTCTAGATCATCCAAAAGGCCATCCATTTCCACAAGTCTCTCCTGTTGGAGAATACTGTTACGTCGCTAAGGGTCTGTTCGTCTAGATCGTCCCTCCCTACTGTGTCACGTCTAACCTTGCAACTGTCCAAGGTTGTCATGTCCGATTTAGTTCTGGTTTGTTTTCAGTTTTGTTTTGCCCAAGGAGCCTGTTAAGTTCAGTATTCCTGGTGTGTCCCACTCGCCTGTATCTAAGTATACCCGACCCTTTATGAAAAGATCAAGAGGGTACAGTGACAACGTGATGTCCATTGCTGCTTAAGGAATGCTTTTTAGATATTGGACATTGGACATTTCGGCAAATATCAACAGCAACCAAGTTACGAATAAACAACTCGAATATCAGTCCAACTTGTATTACGGCTGGAAACGCACAAATACCATCGATAAGCGCCTGGAAACCTTTGCAAACAAATGCTTACGGCATCTTCATTTCTTATGTGAACCGCATAAGAAATGAAGATCTTCTCAATGCGACATATTAAATCCCTGCTTCTGTAGAGGTACGTCAACGGAAATAGCGATGGATAGGCCCCACACTTCATTGCTCGAATAGCGCCTCGTTGGAATCCACAGGGAAGAGGCCGACGTGTTGGTGCATCTGCTAGAACGTGGAGAAGGTCGATTTTTGTGGAGTTGCACGCTATGCGTGGTATGACATATGCCTATCGTCTCGCAATAGAGTTTGATATAAAAGAATGGTTGAGGTCCTCTGTTCCACTGGGAGTCATGGATCACATTAGAAGCAGAAGAAGATAGCATTGGTGGAGTTGCACGCTATGCGTGGTATGACGTATGCCTATCGTCTCAATAGAGTCTGATATAAAAGAATGGTTGAGGTCCTTTGCTCCACTGGGAGTCAAGGATCACAGAAGAAGCAGAAGAAGATAGCATAGGTTTCCAAACAAATATAAGCCCAGACTTAATGCATTCTATACGACTTCCTGCCTAACCGCGAGCCTTTTATTCAGGCAGCGTCATGCTACGATGAACAAATTTAAGGATACATCGGGTGACTGTAATCTGTGAGAACATTTCCTATATAAATGGAGCTACATCAGTCTCTAATTAATACATTCCCAAACAAACATCCGACTATCATATGCGAAATTCCATGGTCTAGTAGTCAAGGTAGTCTCATTTTTTACTAACTTGTCTGCTATATAGTTCCCCAGTATGTCCATGTCGTCCGAAACCCATTTTTTATGGAAATAAATAATTTACAGACATTTTAGCAGGTTGACTATCAGAAAATATATTTTGAGAATACTAGGGGCCAATCTTATAAATGGTTTTTCAAAAAGTTTTTTTAAATAAAACAAAAATGGTTTTGGATATCATATGATGCCATAATATATGGAACTCGATTTCTATTACATAGCCACCACGGTCACGCTTGCAGAAGTCCAGGCGCTAAACTCAATTTTCGACAGTGTTTAAGCATAAATTGGCCGATACTGCCACAATTTCAGATCAATATTCGTACGAAGTTCATTTATCGTCGCTGGCTTGTTGACATAGTCACAGAAAATAGTCTAACGGCGTCAAATCGTCATGACCATTTCGCGAGATAACAGGTTCTCCAAACTTGGTTTTCAATAAATTGATTGTGACATTCGCTGTGTGGCTTGTGGCATCGTCCTGTTGGAACAACATGTCATCTAAGTCCATTTCATCCAATTGGAGCCAAAAATACTCGGTTATCATTGAACGGTAGCGATTCCTATTCACAGCAAGGTGTCGATCTTGATCATTACGGTAGAAGTAAGACCCAATGACGCCGCCGGCCCATAAACCGCACGAAACCATATTTTATTCGGTATGCAATGATGTTTTAAGGAGTACGTGTGATTTGCTGCCTTTTATTGACGAAACCATTCAGCCAGAAATGAGCCTCATTGCTGAAGATGATTCGGGCTCTTAACGTTGAGGCCACTGACTCCGAATTTCGGTAGTAAATTTTAATAATTTCGACTTGTTGTTGTCTCATGTCTTGGCAAACCTTACTAAAGAGATGTGTCAAAAGAGCAGCAAGAAATAAGGCATCGTCTGCTGTCGCTGTACTTTTGTAGCGTTCCTGTTGAAAACCCCGATATTTCTTTAGATATTTCTTAATCATGGTAATGGGTGTTTTTTTTAGAGGTATAGAACTTCGAATTGAAATAAAACCCATGAAAATCGTTTTAATGTCCATCAATTTGGCTTTATTGGAAGGATAATTTTATGCCATTAATGTTTAAATATGATTTCGGGCATGTGGCCGCCGCGGCTGGCTCGAATAAAGCCAATTCTACAGGTCCAATTTTCAACTACTTTTTCGAGCATATGGGGCCGTATGTTGGCAATAACGCCACGAATGTTGGCTTCCAAGTCCCCTAACGTTTCTGGTTTGTTGGCGTAGACGAGCGACTTCACATATCCCCAAAGAAAATAATCCAGTGGTGTCAAATCGCACGATCTTGGTGGCCAATTGACAGGTCCATTCCGCGAAATTATGCGCTCATCGAATGTTTCCTTCAATAAATCAATTGTGACGTGCGCCGTGTGGCATGTAGCGCCGTCTTGTTAGAACCACAACTCATCCACATTCATGCCATCCAATTGGGGAACAAAATAGTCGGTTATCATGGCTCTATACCGGTCTCCATTTATGGTAACTGACTCTCCAGCATTATTTCGAAAGAAGTATGGCCCAATGACTCCACCAGCCCATAGAACACACCAACCAGTCAGTTTTTGTGGATGTAATGGCGTCTCAAGGGTCTCATGTGGATTCTCTTCACTCCAAATGCGGCAATTTTGCTTGTTGACGTAGCCATTCAACCAAAAAATGAGCCTCATCACTGAACAAAATTTTGCGATGAAAATCAGCATCGAGATCAATCTCATTTTCGGCCCATACACCAAAATCACGACGCATTGCATGGTATCGCGGCTTTAATTCTTGCACAAGCTGGATCTTGTAAGGTCGCAAGCCAAGATCTTTGCGCAAAATCTTCCATAAAGTTGATGGACAAAGCTCCAATTGCTGTGCACGGTGGCGAATCGATTCATTCGGGTCCTCTTCAACACTTTGCTCTACAGCGGCAATTGTTTCTTCGGTGCGCACTGTTCAACGTCGCTGCGGATGCGTATTATCACATAGAGTAAACGTAGTGCGAAAACGATTCACGGTTAACCGAATTAATTGCTCTGATGGACAATTATGTCGACCATAAAAACGGAGCTTGCGGTAAACTTCGCGAACTGAACCATTATTTTCGAAATAAATTTGCACGATTTGCAAGCGTTGTTCTTTTGTCAACCTGTTCATGATGAAATGGCAAACCAAACTAAATATTAATCACTTGACAGCTGACAAAATGGCCGCCAGTTAAAAAAGTGATGCCAACTTAAAGTTCTATACCTCAATAAAAAACACCCGATACAACTAAACGCTGTACTTTTGTAGCGTTCCTGTTGAAAACCCGATATTTCTTTAGATATTTCTTAATCATGGTACAACTAAACTAAGTAAAATCACGAAGTTTGTAGTGATTTTATCCAGTATAGTTGTACCATGGTTTTTATACCCACCATCAAAAAGAATGGGGGTATATTGAGATTGTCATTCCGTTTGTAATTTCCTTAATATTGGCTCAAAAACGATATATATTCTGAATCCTTATGAAATTCTATTACGATTGAGCGATGTCCGTCTGTCTGTCTGTTGAAATCACGATAACGCCTAAACGAAAGGAGCTAGCTCACAGAAACTTAGGAAAAACATTCTTCATCTATGAGAAAATTTTGGTATTGAAATTGGGAAAAATAGGTTAACATTTGACCATAGCTCCCGTATAACGTCGCCTACGCTAATCGCTTATTTGCTAATAACTAACAAACTATAATCGGTTACTATTTGACCATAGCTCCCATATAAAAAAACTTACGGAAATACAAAAATACAAAAAGAAAAGAGGGTTTATGTCCGTCTTTCCGTCAGAGAAAAGTGCGATAGCTCCTTAACTACAAGAGCTAGATAGACAAAATTTAGCCAAAAGTATTTGCGATATGTTATAGAAATTGTGTGCTGAAAATGGGTAAAATTGGTTCACATTTAGTCATAGCTCCCATACAAAATACTTACGGAAACAGCTAAAATTTCACCTGAAATACACGTAAATGCCAATAAATCTAAAACTATAACAGATATAACCACTAAATTTAGCACGAGGAGGTCTTATGTCAATGCCAACCAGTGTGCAAAATAGGTCACCATTTGACCATAGCTCTCATATAAAAAACTTACGGAAACACCGTCTGTCCGTCAGATAAAAGCGCGATAGCGCCTTAACAAAAAGGGCTGCAGCAACAAAATTTTACAAAAGGAAGTTTTATGTGAATGCCAGCCAGTGCACAGTGGTTTACGGACGCTTTTTTTTGGAAATAATTCTTTAACTTTTGAACGACTGGAGATATTTGAATGAAATTTGACATGGTGATAGTCAAGGAGTATTCGAGTTGGTTTTTAAAAGCACTGGTCCATGAGGGGTCGGGAGAGTGATTGATGGACCTTCAAAGTTGGTCACCTCGGGTGTTCGACTTTTTTAAAAATTCGCCAAAAATCCATTTATGTATGGATTGAAAAGAAATTTTAAACTTAAGTTGTCCTTGAGAAGATCTACAAAAAATACGCTTAAATGTGTAGGTTATCTCCTTTGGATTTCGAGATATTTGGGTAAAAAGGAATTTTTAGGTTGATTTTTTACCTCTTTTTTTAAGCTTTTTTTGATCTGGTGGACGCATCTGAGGACCAAAAATTTTTTAAGAATATTCTTTAAATTTGTAATAAAATTCTGAATAATTTTTGTGCAAGTTAGTTATAGAAATCTTCTTTTGTTTAAAAGTTAAAAATATTCAAAGTTGAAACTTACAAAAAATTTCGCTTTTTTTTTAGTTTTTCCCCAAAAGATAGCTATATTTTTTCACTAATAAAAAAATATTTTCTTAAGAAACATAAAAAGATTTTTAAAGTTTTTAAAAGAAAACATAATGAGAATGCGTATAAAACAAATTTCTTGCTAATTGGACTTTTGGTCCTCGCACATGTCCTCTCCAAAAAATGGCAATTTGTAAAAAAAAAAATTAGTTTAAACAAAAATTTCTCAAAAGGCAAAGCACCGATTTGAAAAAAATTATAATGTTCATATTTTCCAATATATCTGTTATTGATTAGAAAAGTTTTTTCAGAAACGCGCTGCAAATAGAGACAGTGTTGCCATATTTGTAAAAAAACTCATTTTTTGAAACACCTTTTTCCCCAGTTGGGAATTGGGGAATTTTTAAGTTAAAATTGGGAATTTTTTTTAGTCTATTGCTTTTACATCTTATTGGTCTACATTACTACAAAATTTCATTGTAATATCTTTATCCATGTCATTTCCACAGAATATCAAAGATTAAAAATATTTTCCTTAAAAAAGCAGAAAAACAATTTTTTTTTGTTTTACGATACAAAGTGTAAAAAAAGTAACGCACTTAAAAAAAACTTTTACTTAGTGCTAATCTCCTAGTCTTTCCCGATCTAATGATACTAAACATGTATATAAAGCATTAATACCGAGTCTTAAAAAACTCTGAAAACTTTGGCCCCCGTAGCATTTTTACACTGTTTATTTAAATATAAGTGATGAATTTGTGCATATAAAATTAATAATCATACTCAAATATTTCACTATAAGATGACAATGATCCTTCGATAACAAACAAATATTTTTTTATTTTTTTAAAGAAAATATCATGAGGATTTATGAAATATCAAAATGTAAATAATTTGTACTTATATTAAAAGGTGAAATACATTTTATTGAAGTATTTGTAGTTAAAGTTTAAACTTACAGTTTTTATTACATATTTATATAAAAGTAGTTATTTACTTAATTTTTATTTTCAGTAAAATAATCAGTACAATCTATTATATCAAGAACCTCTTCCAGGTGTTCGTTTTCAGAAGTTTTTGTATAACTGCTCCACCATTTCTTTCTTATCGTTGATAGAGCAGGATCAGAAGACAACAAGAGATAATTTATTAGATCCTGATTTTGCGATTTTCTTGAGCATTTTCTGGTATTAAATAGTTGGATATACTTGAAATCTGAATTCCGCGCTTCCTGGGCCTCTTCTGTCAGTTCACCAAGTGGGAGAAGATTTGATTCAATTATTTCACGACCATGTTGAAGGACTTTATGAACTGTTGGTGTAATTTCTTTCCAGTGATACAAATGTCGTATACGAGTTAACGCGTTGAGGGCATAGCAATGAAATTTTTCAGCATTTATTTGATATTTGCTATTTATTGCCGATAATATTACGTAACATTTACGAAGAACTTCCTCATCAATTCCAGTAATCTTTGAAGTTGTTTCATAATTTTCAAAGAATCGCCTGGCCGTATTACCATCGTTTGTACTGCCATATCCTACAAGTGGTTTGTCTATGTTTAGACCCGTCATAGTTTTGAATTCTTCCTGAATCCTTTTTTTTTCACTGGATCTCATTTCAATCAGTTCCTTATTATTTCTCACGGATTTTAGCTGATTATCAGGTATATTCCTATATTTCAGATCATATGCTATATGTAGCATAAATTCTAAAAATCGGATACGTGCATGTAGGGGCGATATACCAAATTCCAGAACCTCTTGATTAATTGCAGTACTAGCTGATGCATCTTCTGAAGTTTGTAGAAATTCCGATTTCTTCTTTCCGCATAATGAGCATTTCCAAGTTGAATGGGTTTCCGTTATAGCGTTGCTTACTTTTCCATCTATCATTGTCAATTGAAGCTCAAAATTTACATTAATCAAATATCCATGTATGTCTATGCAGACTGGACTCAAATTGTCTATTGAATATTTGATATCATCAACCCAATTTTTTGTGCTTGCTGCATTTTCTTTTAAATATTCGAATCTGATCGGTCTGCAAAATGCCTTTGATCCTGGAGATGTGTTAACCCACACATATTCAGTACGCTCTTTTGATGTGGATGGTTCAGAACGATTCTTTCTTAATCTTAGTGGTACTAGGGATGCCATAAAAACGCTTCTGTAGTCATTTGTGTTCTGATGAGATGTTGATTGTTTGTATTCCGGTAATCCAGATAAACCGTCACATCCCCATTTACATATTAAAGTTAAGTCCTTGTTGTCAAGTTTCTTGGCTTCTTCTTCAGACAATGTAGTAGATATCAGCCTTGATGCCGTATTTTCCAATAATTTTGATAAATCCACAGATGCACTTTCGTCTCCTATCACGTTTGTTGGTATTAAGTTTTTTTTGGTTTTTAATAACGCATTATATCCTGGTAAAATTGAGTGTCCTTTGTCTCGTAATGCCTTACAGAGTTTAATATATTTATTTTTACTCAATTTCAACTCGAGCATAAGAGCAAGTGCTTCTTCCTCCGAAAATTCTGATTGAGAAGAAGGAGTTGGTATACTCTTAATAATTCGCTTAAGACGTTTAGGAGAAGCCTCTGGGAGAATATCTGCTATTTGTTTAGCTTCAGCTGGTTGATTATTTCGTTTGAGCACTTCCTTAAAGGAATCTTTGATTTCAGTATCCGAATGAGTAGAAAGAACTTCGGATAATCGCATCTTTTTAGATCTTTCTCCGAGATCATCATAGTTTTTTAGAGGGGCTCCAGCACCAGAAGTTTTAAGCTCAATTGAGTCCTTCAGCCAGTCTTTAAATTTAGATTCAAATCTTTTTAAACAGTAATTAACCGACTTAATTTTAAGTTCAAATAACTTTACAAATTTTACGACTTTGTCTTCCTCACTATTGAGAATCATGGAGTTAGTTTGACTTTTAGCATATCGCATGATTATTTTAATTTTTTCTGCTCTCGAACTGCTTGGTTGTTCAAAAAGAATATCGCACAACACTTTAAATTCCAATGTTATAGCCATGATGTTTTAACTGTTAATAGCAGTTACATTTAAAACTTTCTTTTTTATATTAAAAAAAAACATTTTTTATATATACCTGTATCCAAAGAATAATAAAGAAATCAATGAATTAATGTATTTTTTACCTCTAAAAATAGGTGCATATATAACTCAACCAATATGTGCGTCTCGTAAAACCTACCTGTATGGAGGTGAGTAACCATATCCTTTCTGACCATTATGAAAAACCCAAGTTGTAACAATTTTTACCTATTGCATTAACTTTCACATTAAAAAACATTTTATAACCTTAACATAATTTTGCAATTTTTTCAAATACACCAATTTTAAATACCGGAAAAATGCCTTTAAATCTTATTTTAAATAAATTGTCACACTGTTACTATAAAAGTACTCTTCTAATTAAACTTTTGCTACAAATTATGGATATATTACCTTTACACTGTTATCAAAATCGGTGCCTTACTCGTACTTACTTATTTAGAATCTTTTACTAAAATTTTATTTTTTAGCTTGGAACAAAAGGCAAAATCGAATAAAATTTTTTTAAGTCATTCTTATAATGTTTTCTTTAAAAAAATAAAAAACTATTTATATCTTTTTGAAGAAAATATTTGTTTATTAGCGAAGGATCATTGTCATCTTAAAAATAGTGAAATATTTGAGTATGATAATTAACTTTATATGCACAAATTCATCACTTATATTTAAATAAACAGTGTAAAAATGCTACGGGGGCCAAACTTTTCAGAGTTTTTTAAGACTCGGTATTAATGCTTTATATACATGTTTAGTATCATTAGATCGGGAAAGACTAGGAGATTAGCACTAAGTAAAAGTTTTTTTTAAGTGCGTTACTTTTTTTACACTTTGTATCGTAAAACAAAAAAAAATTGTTTTTCTGCTTTTTTAAGGAAAATATTTTTAATCTTTGATATTCTGTGGAAATGACATGGATAAAGATATTACAATGAAATTTTGTAGTAATGTAGACCAATAAGATGTAAAAGCAATAGACTAAAAAAAATTCCCAATTTTAACTTAAAAATTCCCCAATTCCCAACTGGGGAAAAAGGTGTTTCAAAAAATGAGTTTTTTTACAAATATGGCAACACTGTCTCTATTTGCAGCGCGTTTCAGAAAAAACTTTTCTAATCAATAACAGATATATTGGAAAATATGAACATTATAATTTTTTTCAAATCGGTGCTTTGCCTTTTGAGAAATTTTTGTTTAAACTAATTTTTTTTTTTACAAATTGCCATTTTTTGGAGAGGACATGTGCGAGGACCAAAAGTCCAATTAGCAAGAAATTTGTTTTATACGCATTCTCATTATGTTTTCTTTTAAAAACTTTAAAAATCTTTTTATGTTTCTTAAGAAAATATTTTTTTATTAGTGAAAAAATATAGCTATCTTTTGGGGAAAAACTAAAAAAAAAGCGAAATTTTTTGTAAGTTTCAACTTTGAATATTTTTAACTTTTAAACAAAAGAAGATTTCTATAACTAACTTGCTCAAAAATTATTCAGAATTTTATTACAAATTTAAAGAATATTCTTAAAAAATTTTTGGTCCTCAGATGCGTCCACCAGATCAAAAAAAGCTTAAAAAAAGAGGTAAAAAATCAACCTAAAAATTCCTTTTTACCCAAATATCTCGAAATCCAAAGGAGATAACCTACACATTTAAGCATATTTTTTGTAGATCTTCTCAAGGACAACTTAAGTTTAAAATTTCTTTTCAATCCATACATAAATGGATTTTTGGCGAATTTTAAAAAAAATCGAACACCCGAGGTGACCAACTTTGAAGGTCCATCAATCACTCTCCCGACCCCTCATGGACCAGTGCTTTTAAAAACCAACTCAAATACTCCTTGACTACCACCATGTCAAATTTCATTCAAATATCTCCAGTCGTTCAAAAGTTACAGAATTATTTCCAAAAAAAAGCGTCCGTAAACCACTGTGCAGTGTGCAAAATTTTGTTACAATCGGTTACTATTTGACCATAGCTCCCATATAAAAAACTTACGGAAATACAAAAATACAAAAAGAAAAGATGGTTTATGTCCGTCTTTCCGTCAGAGAAAAGTGCGATAGCTCCTTAACTACAAGAGCTAGAGAGACAAAATTTAGCAAAAGTACTTTGGTTATGTTATGGAAATTGTGTGCTGAAAATGGGTAAAATTGGTTCACATTTAGTTAGAGCTCCCATACAAAATACTTACGGAAACAGCCAAAATTTCACCTGAAATACATTTAAATGCCAATAAATCTAAAACTATAACAGATGTAACCACTAAATTTAGCACGAGGAGGTCTTATGTCAATGCCAACCAGTGTGCAAAGTTTTGTCAAAATAGGTCACCATTTGACCATAGCTCTCATATAAAAAACTTACGGAAACACCGTCTGTCCGTCAGATAAAAGCGCGATAGCGCCTTAACGAAAAGGGCTGCAGCAACAACAATTTTACAAAAGGAAGTTTTATGTGAATGCCAGCCAGTGTGCAAAATTTTGTTACAATCGGTAACTATTTGACCATAGCTCCCATATAAAAAAACTTACGGAAATACAAAAATACAAAAAGAAAAGATGGTTTATGTCCGTCTTTCCGTCAGAGAAAAGTGCGATAGCTCCTTAACTACAAGAGCTAGAGAGACAAAATTTAGCAAAAGTACTTTGGATATGTTATGGAAATTGTGTGCTGAAAATGGGTAAAATTGGTTCACATTTAGTTAGAGCTCCCATATAACCCTGCCCCGGGAATCACATTTATGCTGATAAATTGAATAAAATTGTAAAATCTATGACTACTAAATTTAAAACAGAGACATTTTATGCAACTTTCAGTCAGTATGTCAAATTTTATAGGAATCGGTACATTTTTGACCATAGCTTTCATATAAAAACCGCTCCCGATAACCACTAAAATGCCACAAACGCCAGTTAAAAGCTATTAAATTATAAACTACACAGTCTTAAAAAAGTTTACATACGATCGTAAATATTTCAATTTTATAACGAAAAATACATACAAATTATTTATTTTTGTTCTATTTTATTTAAAAATATTAAAAATTAAAAATTAAAAAATAAACATAAAAATAGTTTAAATTCATTAATTTACTTTTGATAACACAAAATCTGTGTTCCAGAACTACCAATACTGTACAATAAAGAGTGCTCTAAATAAAATTTGTAGTTGGATTTTCTTAAATAAAAATCAAACCTTTTAATATAAAAACTCTACAAAATACGCAAATATCGGGTGTTTTTTATTGAGGTATAGAACTTTAAGTTGGCATCACTTTTTTAACTGGCGGCCATTTTGTCAGCTGTCAAGTGATTAATATTTAGTTTGGTTTGCCATTTCATCATGAACAGGTTGACAAAAGAACAACGCTTGCAAATCGTGCAAATTTATTTCGAAAATAATGGTTCAGTTCGCGAAGTTTACCGCAAGCTCCGTCCATTTTATGGTCGACATAATCGTCCATCAGAGCAATTAATTCGGTTAACCATGGATCGTTTTCGCACTACGTTTACTCTATGTGATAATACGCATCCGCAGCGACGTCGAACAGTGCGCACCGAAGAAACAATTGCCGCTGTAGAGCAAAGTGTTGAAGAGGACCCGAATGAATCGATTCGCCACCGTGCACAGCAATTGGATCTTTGTCCATCAACTTTATGGAAGATTTTGCGCAAAGATTTTGGCTTGCGACCTTACAAGATCCAGCTTGTGCAAGAATTAAAGCCGCGAGACCATGCAATGCGTCGTGATTTTTGTGTATGGGCCGAAAATGAGATTGATCTCGATGCTGATTTTCATCGCAAAATTTTGTTCAGTGATGAGGCTCATTTTTGGTTGAATGGCTACGTCAACAAGCAAAATTGCCGCATTTGGAATGAAGAGAATCCACATGAGACCCTTGAGACGCCATTACATCCACAAAAACTGACTGTTTGGTGTGCTCTATGGGCTGGTGGAGTCATTGGGCCATACTTCTTCCGAAATAATGCTGGAGAGTCAGTTACCATAAATGGAGACCGGTATAGAGTCATGATAACCGACTATTTTGTTCCCCAATTGGATGGCATGAATGTGGATGAGTTGTGGTTCCAACAAGACGGCGCTACATGCCACACAGCGCACGTCACAACTGATTTATTGAAGGAAACATTCGATGAGCGCATAATTTCGCGGAATGGACCTGTCAATTGGCCACCAAGATCGTGCGATTTGACACCACTGGATTATTTTCTTTGGGGATATGTGAAGTCGCTCGTCTACGCCAACAAACCAGAAACGTTAGGGGACTTGGAAGCCAACATTCGTAGCGTTATTGCCAACATACGGCCCCATATGCTCGAAAAAGTAGTTGAAAATTGGACCTGTAGAATTGGCTTTATTCGAGCCAGCCGCGGCGGCCACATGCCCGAAATCATATTTAAACATTAATGGCATAAAATTATCCTTCCAATAAAGCCAAATTGATGGACATTAAAACGATTTTCTTGTGTTTTATTTCAATTCGAAGTTCTATACCTCTAAAAAAAACACCCATTATAATGACATATTATACAAAATCATTTAGCATTAAAATGTTTACTTAGTACTCGGGTTTTGCAAAATTATCGACTTTTTTCGGAAACCCTCCCATTAAAGATTTTACAGTTGCTTCTGATACCTTTTTGGAGCATGTGTTCCACCTGCGCTTAAAATCGGACATGTTCTTGGAAATCTTTCCTGTGTTCTTCAATTCCTTTTTTACCAGAGCCCAATACCTTTCCACAGGCCGAAGTTCTGGACATTTAGGTGGATTTGCCTCTCGTGGTACAAAAATGACATTATTCTTTGAGTACCACTCAAGTGCCTTTTTTCCATAATGACATGATGCCAAATCGGGCCGAAAAAATGTAGTCACTCTGTGCTCTCTTAAAAAGGGTAACAACCGTTTTTGTAGGCACTCCTTTATATAAATTTCTGTGTTTATTGTGCCAGATGCCACAAATACTTTACTTCTTTTGCCACAACTGCAAATAGCTTGCCACACGAGAAACTCTTGCCGAACATTGCACCGTTTATCAGCAACATAAAAATCTTGACCAGGAAGTTGAGAAAGGTTTGCCAGTACGTATATTTCATCATCCACCACACAACAGGTGTATTTTTTTTATAAAATCAGACTTCAATTTTTTCGCTCGTTTTTTTGCTTCTAAGTTCTTTATAGCATTGCGATCTGGAACCTTTTGGACTTTGTATGTCTTCAGTCCAGCATAAGCTTTGAATCTATGTGCAAAGTTCGTAGAACATTTCACCGTACGAGCTGCTTTTCTTAAAGAAGTGGTAGGCGCTCTTCGAAAGAGTCGCTCGACTTCTTTTGCCTTATCAATATCTGTAGGACCTTTTTTCCTCCCTGATCCAGGTTTTCTTTCAATGCTCAGGTTTTCCTTATACCGTCTGATGGCATTAGAAACCGTTCGAGGGTCAACTTTCAAATTTTTAGCTATTTTTTTAAAAGTCCATGACGGATTTTTTTGAAAGGTTTTAATTATAATTTCACGAACTTTTTTTTCGCAGTCCATTTTGATTGAAATAACTATTAAAAATTAATAATTTCTAAAATAATAGTATCTGACATATCTATAGAAACTAACTTGATCAAAAAATAAATTATTTCTTGCACTATGGATAAATTTTGTCTAAAATAGTAAATGCATATTTCTTTTAGAACACTCTTTAGAGGAACATTTTTTAAAGCTTGGCCTATAAATTTGGAGAATATTCGCACAAGATCGAAATCCATGGAATTCTAAAATATGCTCGGACTTTGACCTTAACAGGTTGTAACAATTAAGTAAGTAAGAGTCAATCTTATGTAAAAACTTATACAAAAAAGAAGATCTAAATTGTTTAAGTTTTAAAATAATTTTAAAAAAGTTTTAAAATAGTTACAAAAAATCGTATACAAATATTTTTCCAAAAATTACAACAAAGCAAAAAAAAAGCAGGGAAAAACAAAGTTATTTTCACATGATTTTGGATCTAAAAATAAAAATTGTTTATATTAATTATAAGCTGCTAAGTTTTCAACATATGAAGTGGCTCAGTGGAAGAGTCTCTGCCTAGCAGTCGGAGGGTCTGGGTTCGAGCCCCCATGGGATCATAAAAAAAATTTTGTATTTCGTTTAAAAATATATGTTTTTAATAAAACAACAACAAAAAAGTTGTTGCTGTTGTTGTTGTTGCTTTCAAATTGCTTACCCAAGTCATTACTTTTCTGCAATTGGTAAGTACTAGCCTCCAATGACATCCCCATGTTAATGTAATGACTTAAACAGCGAATGAGTAAGTAGTTCGTGTTCAATAGTTTAACTGTTTAATTCATTATTTGGTAATGAAAAGTTTTACTGGGAATAAAAACCAATAAAATATGAAAAATATTCTTTCATATGCAAAACAAGTAAGAAAGCGCTATAGTCGGTCAAGCCGACCATACGATACCCTTCACCACTAAGGTCAAAGGTGTTATTTTTCCTGTATAAAGACAAATATTTGCTAAATTTTGCCATCATACAAACATTTTCTCAAAACGTATATATTCAACCTGTTTCCGTCATTTGGACTTATATGAGAGCTAGGGTCAAATGTGAACCGATTATCTCGAAATTTGGCAAATTGATTACAGTAGTTACAAAAATTATGTATGCAAAAAAAAAACTCAAAATTTTCATTATATTTAGATTTACGAGCGTTTTAGTGATTTTTTGTCTCATTTAGTGCGTTTTTGAAGAAGAGTTTGTATGGGAGCTATGGTCAAATGTGGACCGATTTCAACGAAATTTGGTACAGTGATTTAGGTTTACATAGGCAGTATCTGTTTTAAATTTCATGAAAAAATATTGATATTTGTGGAAAATATAGCAATTCCGGGAAGTGGGACCTATGGGAGGTACCATAAATAATGGACCGATTTTGACCAATTTCAATAGCCATGGTCCCATTATCAAAAAAATTATCTGTGGCAAATTTCATCAAATTATCTTTAGAATTGCGACCTGTAGTTTGATTACAAGGTTTACATGGGGGTCCAGCCAGCCAGACGGACGGACGGACATCGCTAAATCGACTCAGAAAGTGATTCTAAGTCTATTGGTATACTAAAAGGTGGGTCTAAGATAAATATTTCTATGAGTTACAAACATCAGCACAAACTTATAATACCCTTTCCACCTATGGTGGTGAAGGGTAAAATAAGAATAAAAGTTAAAGTGCCGACTACTGGTGCACTCACCCTATTTTGCTTTTTTATATAAAGTAATAAAAACCAATAAAATATGAAAAATATTCTTTCATATGCAAAAAAAATATAAATTTCTAGATCGTATGTAAACTTTTGTAAGACTGTGTATGTCAGCTATGGTCACTAAATTTTGCACAAATAAACTTTATATTAATACCAGCCAGTAGGTATACAAGATTCGGCACAGCCGAATATAACACTCTTACTTGTTATTAAATTGAATTTAACTCGTACTTATTATGTTCGCCCCAAACTGTAGCTAAACAACTTTTTTGCAAAAAAAAAAGCTTAATTTTTTCAACTTCTAAAAACTAAAGTATCCAAGATATGGCAACATTTGCAAACGAAATTATTTAACAGTTGCGCATGCGTCAATGACGTTTAACACAGAGAACACAAAAACGACAATAACAACAACAAAAGCAGACAAAGCTAAACAAAAGCCGCAACAAGTTTTAAAAACGCCAAGTTTTTTTTTTTTTTTTTGCAAAAAGTCTTAAGTAAATACTAAAAACAAATAAAAAATAAACATTGAAAAGACTTGATGATAATGAAAATTAAAACCAGTTGAAAGCGAAAGCAAAAGTGCTTTTTTACTCAAGAAAAGAGTAAGTGGAAGA
The DNA here is from genome assembly GCA_933228675.1 of Stomorhina lunata. Lineage (NCBI taxonomy): Eukaryota > Metazoa > Arthropoda > Insecta > Diptera > Rhiniidae > Stomorhina > Stomorhina lunata. Next base: position 107,005,662 of record OW121742.1, read on the forward strand.
GAGAGAGAGAATAGTAAATAAAAAGAGAGAGTGAATATGTTGTACTCATATATTTAGCAAATGACATACTAAACTATTTTCTTCTTCTTCCTCTTCTTTTGAATGCATAAAGAACGGACCCCGAGTAAAACAAAGAAGACAGATGAAGAAGAAGCCAAACTAGATTGAATCCAATAATACAATAAAACATCAAACAAAAGATAATGCAAAAAATATGGAAACCTAAAACATTTTTGAGATAAAATTGTAAATACATCAAAAAGCAGGATATAACAAAGATAAAAAAAAACAAAATTCTGAAACTTTTAGTTCTTAATGGAATGGGGAAAGAAATTCCAAAACAATATAAACCGCACCCCGTTTACGAGTGCAAGAAAATCATGAACAACACCAGAAAAAAAACAAGTAAGAAAGCGCTATAGTCGGTCAAGCCGACCATACGATACCCTTCACCACTAAGGTCAAAGGTGTTATTTTTCCTGTATAAAGACAAATATTTGCTAAATTTTGCCATCATACAAACATTTTCTCAAAACGTATATATTCAACCTGTTTCCGTCATTTGGACTTATATGAGAGCTAGGGTCAAATGTGAACCGATTATCTCGAAATTTGGCAAATTGATTACAGTAGTTACAAAAATTATGTATGCAAAAAATAAACTCAAAATTTTCATTATTTTTAGATTTACGAGCGTTTTAGTGATTTTTTGTCTCATTTAGTGCGTTTTTGAAGAAGAGTTTGTATGGGAGCTATGGTCAAATGTGGACCGATTTCAACGAAATTTGGTACAGGGATTTAAGTTTACATAAGCAGTATCTGTTTTAAATTTCATGAAAAAATATTGAAATTCGTGGCCAATATAGCAATTCCGGGAAGTGGGACCTATGGGAGGTACCATAAATAATGGATCGATTTTAACCAATTTCAATAGCCATGGTCCCATTATAAAAAAAATTATCTGTGCCAAATTTCATCAAATTATCTTTAGAATTGCGACCTGTAGTTTGATTACAAGGTTTACATGGGGGTCCAGCCAGCCAGCCAGACGGACGGACGGACGGACATCGCTAAATCGACTCAGAAAGTGATTCTAAGCCTATTGGTATACTAAAAGATGGGTCTAAGACAAATATTTCTATGCGTTACAAACATCAGCACAAACTTATAATACCCTTTCCACCTATGGTGGTGAAGGGTATAACAACAACACAGTAACAACAGACAACATCAGAATTAGCAGCAGCAGAAACTACAAAGGCAAAGTCATTTAAATGAAATTGAAATTTCCGCTACAATAGAATGAAGCTAAAAAAAAAAGTAAAGAAATACATAATTGTACTCACAGCTGCTTAAGCATGTCTGAAGAAACAAAAAGCTCTTTTTATTCTTCTACTGCTGTCATTCGGTTGTTTTCTAAGTCTGTTTTCTTGCATCATACAGAAGATGTTGACAATTAAGCGGTTTTGCTTAGGAGGTGTTCATATTCATTTTGGCGCTTTGAAGTAGGTAACATACTTAGGTATGAAACGATACGAGTAAATACAAGTACTTACTCTATACTTTTTCTTCGATACCAAGTACTTTTGGTATCGATACCCAGCAAAACTTTGGTAATGGCAAGTACTCTGATAACTGGTTACCTTGCAACGACTACAACATACCATCCGAATAAATAATAAGTTATTACAGAAGTACTTATTTGTAATTAAGATGGTAATTTAAACTGAATGGCCCCGGTTCAAATCCCACCAAAGGCAACAATTTTTTTTAGTTTTTTTTTATTAAAAGAGTCTTTTTAAATGATTTTTGAATTTTAAGAGCTTAAATATTATCTTCAGTAAAAAAAAATTGTAAAACTAACTCACGTTAATGAAAAAATACCATCATGAGTCAATTTTGATTATGTAGGGGATGTTGAATACCAAACACGATTCTAATTGGTCTTAACTTGGTAAGCCCAACTTATCTGGGTCATCCTTCATCTCAACTGTGGACACACACCTCCTCATAGTATCACCCGAGGAGCTAGTTTAAGACCCATTAATATTGTGAGTTAACATGTTCCGAGAGTTGTCCCATAAGATCGATAAAAATGGGTTAGGATTACGGGCTAGTAACCCTCTCTTGAAAAAAAATGCAATGAAGAGGATAAAATTAGAATTGAAATGTCCCACTAGCTAAGTAGAGGAACATTTTTCAAAGCTTGGCCTATAAAATTGCAGAATATTCGCACAAGATCGAAATCCATGGAATTCTAAAATATGCTCGGACTTTGGCTTTAACAGGTTGTAACATTTAAGTAAGTAAGAGTCAATCTTATGTAAAAACTTATACAAAAAAGAAGATTTAAATTGTTTAAGTTTTAAAATAATTTTAAAAAAGTTTTAAAATAATTACAAAAAATCGTATAAAAATATTTTTCCAAAAATTACAACAAAGCAAAAAAAGCAGGGAAAAACAAAGTTATTTTCACATGATTTTGGATCTAAAAATAAAAATTGTTTATATTAATTATAAGCTGCTAAGTTTTCAACATATGAAGTAGCTCAGTGGAAGAGTCTCTGCCTAGCAGTCGGAGGGTTTGGGTTCGAGCCCCCATGGGATCATAAAAAAAATTTGTATTTCGTTTAAAAATATATGTTTTTAATAAAACAACAACAAAAAAGTTGTTGCTGTTGTTGTTGTTGCTTTCAAATTGCTTACCCAAGTCATTACTTTTCTGCAATTGGTAAGTACTTGCCTCCAATGACATCCCCATGTTAATGTAATGACTTAAACAGCGAATGAGTAAGTAGTTCGTGTTCAATAGTTTAACTGTTTAACTCATTATTTGGTAATGAAAAGTTTTGCTGGGTACTTTACCACCAACTACCAAGTAGGTATCGGTAAAAAAGTACTATCGGGTGTTTTTTATTGAGGTATAGAACTTTAAGTTGGCATCACTTTTTTAACTGGCGGCCATTTTGTCAGCTGTCAAGTGATTAATATTTAGTTTGGTTTGCCATTTCATCATGAACAGGTTGACAAAAGAACAACGCTTGCAAATCGTGCAAATTTATTTCGAAAATAATGGTTCAGTTCGCGAAGTTTACCGCAAGCTCCGTCCATTTTATGGTCGACATAATCGTCCATCAGAGCAATTAATTCGGTTAACCATGGATCGTTTTCGCACTACGTTTACTCTATGTGATAATACGCATCCGCAGCGACGTCGAACAGTGCGCACCGAAGAAACAATTGCCGCTGTAGAGCAAAGTGTTGAAGAGGACCCGAATGAATCGATTCGCCACCGTGCACAGCAATTGGAGCTTTGTCCATCAACTTTATGGAAGATTTTGCGCAAAGATCTTGGCTTGCGACCTTACAAGATCCAGCTTGTGCAAGAATTAAAGCCGCGAGACCATGCAATGCGTCGTGATTTTGGTGTATGGGCCGAAAATGAGATTGATCTCGATGCTGATTTTCATCGCAAAATTTTGTTCAGTGATGAGGCTCATTTTTGGTTGAATGGCTACGTCAACAAGCAAAATTGCCGCATTTGGAGTGAAGAGAATCCACATGAGACCCTTGAGACGCCATTACATCCACAAAAACTGACTGTTTGGTGTGCTCCATGGGCTGGTGGAGTCATTGGGCCATACTTCTTCCGAAATAATGCTGGAGAGTCAGTTACCATAAATGGAGACCGGTATAGAGCCATGATAAACGAGTATTTTGTTCCCCAATTGGATGGCATGAATGTGGATGAGTTGTGGTTCCAACAAGACGGCGCTACATGCCACACAGCGCACGTCACAATTGATTTATTGAAGGAAACATTCGATGAGAGCATAATTTCGCGGAATGGACCTGTCAATTGACCACCAAGATCGTGCGATTTGACACCACTGGATTATTTTCTTTGGGGATATGTGAAGTCGCTCATCTACGCCAACAAACCAGAAACGTTAGGGGACTTGGAAGCCAACATTCGTGGCGTTATTGCCAACATACGGCCCCATATGCTCGAAAAAGTAGTTGAAAATTGGACCTTTAGAATTGGCTTTATTCGAGCCAGCCGCGGTGGCCACGTGCCCGAAATCATATTTAAACATTAATGGCATAAAATTATCCTTCCAATAAAGCCAAATTGATGGACATTAAAACGATTTTCTTGTGTTTTATTTCAATTCGAAGTTCTATACCTCTAAAAAAAACACCCATTACAACAACAAATTTTGACTACAAAAACTTATGCCATCGCGAACAGACAACAAAACACATGTGCTTTGATGTTTAGCTTGCACTATACGAGTAACAACTACAACAACAACGAGAACTACATCTAATACTTCCACTGTCATTGTCATCATTATCATTTCTAATGATCATTAACTTTCGTAATCTCTGGCACAAAAAAAAAAACAAAATTGAAACGAGAATGAAATGAACGAAATGTAGAAAAAAGAAATATTTAATTCAAAACAAGCTATTGTTGTTGTTGTGGTTGTTATTGTTGTTGCTGTGAGTAAATGCGATTATTTTATTTGTATTTAGCAAATGCAATCTTTAGTGATTTTTTTTATAGGTATTTGCTCTTAAGATTTTGTTGTTTTTTTTTGAACATTTGTTTAATATTCGCACTTTTTATAGTTTTTTTTTTTCTTGCAAAATTTTGCAATTCTCTACTTCTATAGAAATGAATTCCTAGCCCAATGGAGAATAATTTATATGAGGTTTTGTCTGTTCTTTTTTTTTTTTTCTTCTCTGTTTCTTTTTTCAAAAGTAAGTTTGCAGATGTTGTTTTTGTTATATCATTCGTGGGGGCCCATTTGTGGATTTCAGAGGTAAGTTGGGCAGTGTGTCGGGAGGTTGCGTTAATAATGTGCTTCTGTTGTTGTTCTCGTCGTAGGTTGACAGGCCAGGCGTCAAACATCCAGCCATAGCTTGAGTAAGAGCATTCAGAATTCACATTATGGATAAATACTTACATACGTTACATATTGTTTCTGGGTTCTGTTGTAGTTTTATGATTTCTCATAGGTTTTTTTTTTGTGCAAAATGCGAATACATGTTCATTTAGTTTTTTATACATATTTTTAATTTCATAGGGGAACTAGTGCTAAAATAATGTTTAAAGTCTTACAGAGGTGAGCAATCATTCCGGCAAAGATTGTGCCTCTCGCTGTACTTGTTCCAGGGCTGCCAGATACTTTTTGGTAACTATCCCCAAATTTTGAAATTTTTAGCCCCAAAACAAATTTTGTTATTATTATGGGAACAAGTCTAGATCAGGTGAACTGCTGCACCGATTTTTTTGAAAATTTTTTTTTTCTGATAGGGACTTTAAATAGCTTTTGTTTGAAACCCTTTTTATGGGCAAGAAACTTTTGGTTTGGGAGATATGGTGGTTTAAAGTTCCGAAATATAAGTAGGTATATCTCTTTTAATGTAGGACCGATTGCAGCAATGTGTATGTCATGTGAAAGTGCACCGAAATATCTTTCAGATAAGATAATTAGTTTTACCTTTTATTAACCCATTAAGGAACTATCAAGAAAAATATTAATTTTTAGTCTTAGTTTTTTAGCAAAAATGTTCATATCTCGAAAACTGGTCGATATAACGTAATCCAACGATATATGGATTTAAGTAGTCAACCTTTTAGGCTTTCATCTGATACTTATAGTTGGCTCATATCTCTTAAGATAAGAAAGATATTAAGGTTCAAAGTTGATTTTTTTGTCTTCAATTTTTAAAGTCTAGTTTAATTAATGCATTAAGGAACTATTAACAAAAATATTGAATTTTACTATTGGTTTTTGTAAAACAATGTCCATTTCTCAAAAACCCATCAATATGACATAATCAAATGAAGTACAAATTTAAGTATCTAACATGTTAAGCTTTTATCTGATATCAATAGTTACCACATATCTTTTAAGATAGCAAACATGTAAAGGTTTAAAGGAAAATATTTTTTATCTTATTTGTTTAAAAATGTAGTAAGCGCCGCAAGCGAAAAATTATTTAAAAAAAATCGCGCGATTTTTTTAAAATAATTTTTCAAAATTAATTTTTATTTAACTTTATCCATTAATGTTAAAAAAAAAAATAGGAAGCGCCGCAGGCGAAAAATTATTTCAAAAAAATCGCGCAATTTTTTTGAAATAATTATTCGCCTGCGGCGAAATTTTTATTAAACTTTATCCATTAATGTTAAAAAAAAAAGATCTTAAAATTGAAAGTTCTTTATGGGCTATAAAAATGTTTAAAATCGATGCAGTTCAATTAAACTAGACTTTAAAAATGAAAGATAAAAAAATCAACTTTAAACCCCAATATCTTTGTTATCTTAAAAGATATCAGCTAATTATTAGTATCAGAATAAAGCTTAAAAGGTTGACTACTTATGTCTATACATCATTGGATTACGTTATATCGGTCAGTTTTCGAGATATGGACATTTTCGCTAAAAAACCAAGGGTAAAATTTAACATTTGTTGACAAGTTACTTAATGGGTTAATAAAAGATAAAAAAGGTTATATCGTTTAAAAGATATTTTGGAGCACTTTCACATGACATATATATCGCAACTATCGGTTCAAAATTAAGAGTAATAAATCGATTTATATTTCGGAACTTTAAAGAACTGAAACTCCTAAACTAAAAGGGTCTTACCAAAAATTTGTATACTAGTGTTCTTAAAATTAAAAGTTCTTTATGTGCTATAAAAATTTTTAAGATCGGTGCGGTTAACTGAATTAGACGCAAGCCGAGATTCATAACTCGAAAACTAGGCCTAACCTCCAATTTATTTTACTTTACTTTTTATTTTCAAAATCACCCGTTCTACCCCCGTCTTAAATAACTTACAATAAATTAAGATTAATATAAAAAACTTACCAGTTTCAAATTCTTTTCCTCAACTTCCTGCTTTTATATTAAAGCTTTTATAAGAATCTTTAATAAATCGGGCCTGAGGTTAACCATCTGGGCCATAATAAACCAGCGATAATTGACAGAATGCAAAAAAAGTAAAACAACAACAACAACGAGGAGACGTTAAAAGCGAATTAAAAAAAAAACAAAACGCGGCGTAAACGACAAGAATTAAGTAAAAAAATAAAACAACAATAATAATAATAATGACGCGACTACGACAACAACGTTGCACAGATGACGATAATGAGGGAGATTTTAAAAGGGGCGAAGAGGAGAAGTTAGGCGAGTGTTTTAAGAAGAGAACCAGTAGAGGCAAAATAAGTTTATTTTTTAAGTTTTTAACACTTTTTTTGAGATTTTTTTAATGCTTAAAGTTTTAGTTTTTTTAAAGATGTTTAAACATTTTTTTGGGATTTTATTAAAGATTTTAGTATGGTTTTATTTTACTTTGACTTTATTTTATTTCACTTTGATTTTGTTTCTTGTTTTCTTTTTGTCGGGGGTTAACGGGAAGAGTGACTATTATACTCTTAACTTTTAGGAGATTTTTTTAATTTGCTAAAAATTTTGCACTATTTTAGGTTTGATTTTCTTTTTTTAGAAGATATTTTTGTGGTTTTTTATTAAACGAATTTAGTTTTATTATATTTTATTATAGTTTTGTTTCATTTCCTTTTAAATTCTGTTGATTTTTTGCCTTTAAAAAAAAGGCAACATGTGAAATTAATTGAAAGAGCTTTTTTTGCTTTTGTTTTTCTTTGCACTAAGAGTGAGAGTGTTTTAAAGATAATGAGAGCGGCTGTCAGCGTTGTCAACTTAGTGCTTTTGTCACAGTTTTTAGTGCTTTTTCAAATTTTTGTCGCGAAAAACTTTGGCTTCAGTGTTTTTATACCCGTCATCAAAAAGAATGCGGTTATATTAAGATTTTTATTTCGTTTGGAAGTTTCTAAATATTTATTGGCTCGAAACCCAGAATTGATGTATATTCTGAATCCTTTTGAAATTCTAAAGCTATTAAGCGATGTCCGTCTGTCTGTCCGTAGTCGGCACGATAAAACCTTAAGGAAAGGTCACTGAAGTTTGCACAAAGAAATGATACTTACAAAATTTTGGTATTGAAATTGGGCGAAATCGATTTACATTTGACCATAGCTGCCGTATAACTTCGCAAACGCCAATCGCTTATTCGCAAATAAATAACAAATTTTGACGGATATGATACAATTAAGCACAGATCGTTTTACATGATCGCTAAAATTTCATCGAAATCGGTCCACATTAGCCATAGCTCACATACAAAACAAACGCGAATAAATGATAAACCAGCTATGGCCACAAAATTTTGTACATACAAGGAAATCTTATGTCAATGCTAGCCGGTGTGCAAAATTTTATTATAATCTGTCACCGTTTGACCATATCTCCCATATAACAACATACGGTAACACAAAAAGTACCAAAAAGCGCGATAGCGCCTTTTAAAAAAAAGAGCTAGAGGAACAAAATTTCACAGAAGTATTTTCGATATCTTGATAAAGTTGTGCACTAAAAATGAGCGAAATCGGTTCACATTTAGTAAGAACTCCCATATAACTCTGACCCGGCAATAGGGTTGCCAGTCAGGCTGGATTCGACTGGATTGTCCAGCTTTTTTAGTACTTGTCTAGTGTCAAGCTAAAATTAAATTTGACCAGCTGAAAGGTGAAGAATTGCAATTTTTTAATATTTTTAAAGAAAAAATATTTTGATGAAAAAAAACGCAATAAAAACTTTTGCAAAAGTGTATTTTTTTGCGTTGATTAATTGATCGCTTGATCAAGTTCATTTAGTAATAAAATTACCTTCTATCAAATTTCCCCATTGCACTTACTTTACTTCAATGACCTATATCAAAAACCTGTTAAGGTCAAGCTTTGCAAGATTTTTCTCTACTTGACCTTTCCACCAAATTTTCATACGTCGTCTTTTACGACTTCATTCTGCTCCTTTTGAATACTTTTATTGCTGGAGTATTTCCATACATTTCAAACAAAATACAAAATTTCTTCAGTTTGTAAAAAATAAAAAGTGTTTCGACATCAAAATATTGTTCAAATATTTAAAAAAGTCAACATTAAAGTTTGAAACACAATTGGAACGAACAATCAATTTTTCGGAACGAATATTCGTCGTTAGAAATAGAACATATGGGTTTACATGATAGTGCTCACAATAGATGCGTACGACGAAATTCGTCGTGCGTATGGAACAGTGCGATAGGTTTATTTCTATCTCATACGCAGACGAACGACGAATATAGAGTGGCTGTATTTCCTTTTTGCTGTAAATATTATTTATTGTATGAGTTCTTGTTAAATATGGTCACCTTTAAATTTGTAAACAAAAAATATTTATTTGAAATAAAATTAACTTAAAATATTTATCTTGTGAAACAATCAAAGAATAAAATGTAAAAAAAATACAAATTGTGTAAGTGCGCGATATGTACGAAAGAGTGATTAAAATTCGCAAATCACAAATTCAAAAAAAATGGCGTCAACAACGTTTATTCGTCCCAAATGTGTTCAATAGACGAATGTACAACACGAATTTTTAACACCGAATTCGTCGTGCTGGACGAAAATAGTCGTTCGTCCCAATTGTGTTTCTACCTTTAATGCGTGAAATCAAAAATAATTTTTTAATTTTAATTTTTTAATTTTAATTTAATTTAATTTTTAATTTAATTAAAAATTTTTTTTTTCAAGTAGATATGGCCAGGGATCGAACTTGGGACCTGTGGTATGCTAGGCGGATGACTATCCTGCTATACCACGGCGGTTAATATATGTTTAAGTAAATAAATGTCTGACTCAAAAGTTATAAACTATTGACGCAAAAATCTCACAAAAGGAATACGATTACTGTATACATTTTTATATTTGACGGCTAATATCTTGGCAAATATTGATAGCAAAATAAAAGTGAAAACGCCTATTAAAAAAATTATTGGGCATCGATACAATGTAAAAGCTTTGCCGATTTTTAGGTTTTAATTTTTGACTTTTGAACCTCTAGATCAGTAACTTCATGGTCCGTCTACCAAAATAACTGTCTGAACCAAATTTTATTAATATTTCCACAAAATTTTATAACAACTTCATATTCTGTTCTATCGCTGCTATAATGGCATGTGCTCAAACGAAATTAGGGACATTAGGACGCAACTCAACAAGGACTCATCCTTTTGTAGTCGATTTTCCAGTGGATCGCACCACGCACTATAGAGAAAGCTCGTAGAATAAACTTCCTGCATCAGTCTTCCCCTCTAATTATGATATCCAAAGGTTCAAATCGAATATCCACAAACACTACTCCCTCTATACTCCTTCCCGCAACCTTTTTTCCTAGTGCCATCACAATGCATATGCATATATAGGGTTCATCCCCTCAGTGTTAGTCCAATACAAAAGAAAATAAAATTATTTTTGTTATCAAAAACAAAAAAAAAACGTTTTTTGCCAAAATTAGGCGTTTTTTCTAACTTTTGGTGCTTTTTAAAATTTCAAAGTTGACAACGCTGGAGAGTGGCTGTTAATAACTTAGGGATTTATTAGGAATTTGGTTGAATAATTTAATTAGTTTTATTTTAAGTTATAAGTATTTGATACTTTTGTTTAAAATTTCACTAAATTTTTAAGAATTTTCAAAGATTTTTTTGATATTTATTAAAGAATTTATTTATTTCTTTCTTTATTTAAGAGTTAAAGGAGAGCAAAGCAAAAAAATACCGTTGATTTAATTTGCTTTTGTTTTTTTTTCTTTGAAGCGAATTCTTTGCAATTTGCTTTAAATTTTAAATAAACTTTTAAATTTTTTGTTTTTCTTTTAATTTATTAACTTTTTTTGTTAATTTTCGAAACAATTTTGAAAAAATTTTCACTTTTTAAAATTTTTCACTTTTTTTAAAATTTTAACAAATTTTTAGTTAACCGTTTTTTATGTCAGCTAGACCGAGACTTGAGGTTTTATTAGGAAAATGTATCTGATTTTTTGTCGTTTATTCTTTGCTCTTGTTATTCCAGAGACTCTTTTTTTTTGTTGAGATTTAATAATATTCCTCTTGGTGTAGTTGTTGTTTTTTTTTTTCAATATAATGTTGTTTTTGTAACGTTTTGCGAAAAAGAAGGAAATTAGGTCTGTAGGCCAACAACGCACTTTGTCAAAGCACAAATGTCAGTTTATCTCACTCAGCGAAAAACAAACGAAAGCAAACAAAAAATAAGCAATAGAAATTAGCATAAAGAAAAAGAACAAAATCGAAAAACGATTAGAACCACAACAACAACTACACTTCTTTTTTAATTTTCAAAAACTTTCAATTTCTTTTGGATACAATTTTTAGGTTTCTTTTTTTAATTTTATTTAATTAAATTCTTTTAATTCCTTTAAAATTTTTTATAAATATTAAACCTTTTTTTTATTGATAAAAATTCTATTCTTGAAATATTTCTTCGTTTATTTCCTCAAAACACGACAATTCACTAAAAATTCAAAAAAGCACTCAACTCTTGGCTAGACGAAGGTAAAGGCGAAGGCCTAAACTGTTACTAAAGAAAAAAACAGCAACAAAAGCAGACACACAAAAAAGTTCTGCTCTTCTAAACAAACCAAAAAAGAAAAAAAAAACACACACAGGCAGTCGAAATACAAAAATACATAAAACCCCTAAATTCTTAAAACCCTACTACACTCCCCTCTAATCTTTCATATAACCCTCCCTAACCCCTTAAACCCCTAAAACAACAAACAAGACAATGCACATTCATTTACAAAAAAAGCTCACACAAGCAATAAAATCTAAAAAAAAATCAACCTAATTTGTTCTCCTGCTCTCAATAATAATTCCCACACTAACCTAAATAACACAAATTATGCATTAGCCATAGAACAACACACAAAAAGCTTTGAAATTTGCCAAAGCGCAGACACAACACAACAAAAATATCTTTTCCGCAATTCCTCTTTAATTTAAGATTCCCTAACTATTTACTTAACACAACCCCTCTTTCTAAAAAAAAAGAAAAAAAATACAAAAGCGAAAAAAGCCACTGCAAAAGCATAACATAATAAAACATTTATCAAACGTACTTGGCCTTTAATTTCGTATTTGAAGAACAAGGACAGCTTTAGTTGTTCTCATAAACTTTACATTTACACACAAATTCCCCTAAACACTCCTCTCGCACTCGTGAAAACACAACAAGTGCTAACAGTGTGGTTAACACTACAAACAGTTTGAAAATACACTAGAAAATGTTCAATTAACATTGAAAAACGCTAAATTAGCTGAGTAAGATAGAGATAAAGAATTAAAGAAGAATAGGGAAGTAAAACAAAATAAACTTTTGAACAAAAAAACTTAAGGCAAAAATTTAACTGTTTCATGAAACGCTGCTGTATCTTTGTTTACACATTAAATCAAAGATAAAGCAGTGTAACACATTAAAAGTTGATACAGCAGGTTATTTAATACACACATTTATATGAAATAAAAAACGTCTAAAACTAAACAATTAAAGCAAAAAATAAATAAAAATTAGTTATTTTTTAGAAATATGAAGATGTTTTAGCAAAAATATATTTTCGCTATTCAAAATGTATACACATAATACGAAAAGCTTTGCTCAACAGTTGTATCGACAACCATATTAAAATAGATAATGCAGAACTAAAAATTAAAGATAAATAAGTTTTCCATAGCAATTCACAGTGGGCTAAGCCGAAAAAAAATGTTATTCTTTTCGAGTCACTAAATGTATGAAGCAATTTATATACCAGGGGTGGGCACGTATGAGGTCAATAAGAGCCATTATACAATTTTTTATAGAGCCACAATAGTAAAGAGAATGTTCGAATAAGAACATTTTGATTTATGCCCAAAAAGCATGGTACCGATTATTTAAAAAAAAATATAATAAGGGAGTAAATGATCATTCTAGGCCCTATGCTCCTCTGGGAGTCAAGGATAACAGAAGAAGAAATGATCATTCTGGATCAAATGTAGAGTATAGGTAGTATAGAGAAAAGAAAATTCAAAACTGTTTAATAGCCCATTCACACCATAAGTTTTTAAGTGTTTTCGAAAATGAAAACACTATCGAAGACTTTACCATTCACATTCCATTAGAAATTTATTTATAAATGGGGTTTATAGGATATTAAAATAATTTTAATTTTATAAGAAAATTGTCTTCTGTCTTGAACAAATTTATTTAATATTATAGTCAAAAATTTTCAAATCAAAATTTTAGTAATTATAAAAGAAAACTTAAAAACTAGATTTTAAATTAAAACAACAAAAGTAACTTGTACAGTAAAAGTACACCCTACAGGGTTAATTTTAAAAACCGAACACCAAATACTTTAGAACTATTAACTTACATTAAAAGACAATAAAATAATAACTTTTTCGTCATATTCATAATATTTTTTAAGAAATTTTTTATATTCAAATTATTGTTCTTTTTTATATTTTATTTTCAACTGACATTTATTTTTAATATTTTTCCATATTTCCAACTTAGAGTTGTAATAAATGATATGAAATCAGTGTTGTATCAGTATTTTAATAGTTTTTAAATAAGTTTTCGTTGAAAACTCATACAGAAGGAGTTTTCGTTTTGTATGTGAAAACTTAAGTTTTCAATATTGTTTTGAGGCGAAAACTACTTTAAAGTTTTCGAGCTCAATGTGAATGGGCTATATGGTTTATTTTTTACAATTTTTGATATCAGTAAGGAACACTAAAAAGCATATCATGCATTCGGAGCGGTTTTAATTCCGTAATTACAATCCGATCGAATAGTTTTAGTTTCTACACATTCCAAGTACTTCGCTCTGTGATAATCGCGGTTAATTATGCAGTAAACTGTTAAAAAAGTTTGCTAAAAAGTTCAATAGGACCTTCATTTTTAATTCGGATCTAATCTAATGTCACAAATATAGCCGAATATTAAAAAATATTTCATTGGATATATTTCTATAGCACAAACTTTTATTGATAATTTTTCTACAGAACAAATTTTATATTGAAAACTTTTCCATTAAAAAGAATTAATAACCAAAACCTTTCTATACTAAAAATGTTTATGGAAAATTTTTCTATACAAAAAATTTAATATTAAAAATGTTTCTATACAAAACATTTTATATTAAACATTTTTCTATACAAAAAATTTTTTATGGAAAATTTTTCTGTACAAAACATATGAAATATATAGAAAATTTTTCATTACAAAAAAATTTTAGGTAGAAAAATTTTTTTAAGAAAATTTTATATGAAAAATTCTTCTTCAAAAAAAAAAAAAAATTAAAAAAATGGAAAACTTACTACAGAAACTTACTACAGAAAAAAATTAAACATAAAGTTTTACTATAGAAAAATATTTATTGAAAGTTTTTCGGCGGAAACAATTTTAAATTGAAAAATTTTCTACAGAAACAATTTTAAATGGACAATTTTTTCCATAGAAAAAATATTTATACTGAAAAATGTTTCTGTAGAAAAAAATTAAATAGCACAATTTTTTATTAATCGGAGTTATTGAAAATCTTTATATTTTTAACCTCTAATTTTTATTTAAATTTTTGGCAATTTGGTCTATTCGACTCTCTGTTGTACGAAGTGACATAGAAATCAGATCAATTTCTCCACACGTCCGTTTAGCCCAAGCAATATCAAAAACTATCTTAATCGACACTGTCGTCTGCTCGACTAAAACCAGGCAAGAGTATTTTTTGATTTGAAGGTCTGACTGTAGTGACTTAAGATTCTCTGTTCACAAGTTCAAATTGAGTGGAATTGAGTGTTCTTGAAAAGCCCTATTTTCTCGTTTTCATGTTTTTTATATTTTCTAAGAAAAGTTCAAAAATAATTTTAAGTAAATATATATTCAAAATTCAAGTTAAAAAAAATCAAAAGAATAAAATTTTCATTGAGAACAATCATTAAATTATTAAAAAATTTCTTACTTTTATAGGAAATTTTTCAAAAGATTCTTATTTTTATAGGAAATTTTTCAAAAATTTCTTATTTTTATAGGAAATTTTTCAAAAATTTCTTATTTTTATAGGAAATTTTTCAAAAATTTCTTATTTTTATACGAAATTTTTCAAAAATTTCTTATTTTTATAGGAAATTTTTCAAAAATTTATTATTTTTATAAGAAATTTTTCAAAAATTTCTTATTTTTATAGGAAATTTTTCAAAAATTTCTTATTTTTATAGGAAATTTTTCAAAAATTTCTTATTTTTATAGGAAATTTTTCAAAAATTTCTTATTTTTATAGGAAATTTTTCAAAAATTTCTTATTTTTATAGGAAATTTTTTTAAATTTTCTTATTTTTATAGAATATTTTTCAAAAATTTCTTATTTTTATAGAAAAATTTAAAAAAAAATTTCATTGTTTAACTTTTTAAGTTTCATTGCCTGATTTTTCATTTTTATATAATTCACTGTGAACGTACTTATCCCTAAATTAACAGTTTAACTTAAACTGTTTTATCTGTCTAAAACCGGCATTACCTTGCTGTATCCAACAGACGATTGGCAACTCCATACGCTTTGACATCAAATTTCCCCTTTGTGTATAAACAAAACATACAACAACACGACGTAGTAAAAAAGCAACAAGAGAAAAAACAACAAAAGCAAATTAAAAACAAAAACCAAATTCAAGCAAAAAGAATTTTTTCCTAGCCATTTTGTCGTTGGAAAAGCAAAGAAACTCAACATTCAAGAAACACAATTTGCAAGATAAGCAGCGCAAGAAGAATTTTTGTTAGCAAGAGAAACAGGAAATTTACAGAAAATTTCACAAATATTAATCATGGTTGAATAAAAATAAATAAATTAAGAGAATCTATAAAGAAATGAAATAAGTGCATTAAAAGTAAATAAATTCAATTTGTGATTAGCAAGTGAGTGTGAAAGAAAAATTGTGAAATTTTGCAAAAAATACAAATACACAAATCAAAACATTTCGAGACAAGAGAAAGCTTGTCGCTTGCTGGCTTTGGATTTATTTGTTAAATATTTTGTATTGTTCGGGTGAAAAATGGAAAATTTAGAGGAGGATTTACAAAATATAATATCCACAACAACTCCTGAACTAGATATTGAGGTAGTAGCCTCTAATAATGAAGCCCAGCCTCTGGCTGCCCTTCAAGATGGCCTCGATGACTCAGTGCAGATAATAGAAAATCCCATAGAAGTCTTAGATTTGACTTCACCACAAGCCTCTGGCTCATCCCCCATTATCAGCTCCAACAGTGCGGGCGCTGTTGGTATTAGTAGTTTAGTGAAAAGAAATTTAGAAGAGGCCTTCAAAGACTCGAATGCAGGTGAGTAATAAATGAAAGGTGTTAATAAACCTGAATTTAATTAATTAATCAACAATCTTAAGATTCTTTGAGCTCTTCCCCATTGGATCAAAATCCCTCAACATCCTCTTCGGCAGCCAATACTAGTGGCACAACAGGCGGCAATGTCTTGGAATGTCCCATTTGCTTGCAAACCTGCATACATCCAGCCAGATTGCCCTGTGGCCATATCTTTTGTTTCCTATGTGTCAAAGTGAGTCACATTTTAATTTAAAATTTAACTAAAACGAGGAACTAAACTAAAACTCAAGAAGAACTGAACCTAAAACTAATCCTAGAACTGAACCAAGAACTAAAACAAAAACTCAACCTAGAACTGGACCAAAAACTGCAAATAAAATTGAGCCTAGAACTGAAACTAGAGTTGAATCTAGAACTTAAAGTAGAACAGAACCTAGAACTGAACTAGAACTGAAACTAAAACTGAACTAAAACTGAACTAGAACTAAACTAGAACTGAACTAGAACTGAACTAGAACTGAACTAGAACTGAACTAGAACTGAACTAGAACTGAACTAGAACTGAACTAGAACTGAACTAGAACTGAACTAGAACTGAACTAGAACTGAACTAGAACTGAACTAGAACTGAACTAGAACTGAACTAGAACTGAACTAGAACTGAACTAGAACTGAACTAGAACTGAACTAGAACTGAACTAGAACTGAACTAGAACTGAACTAGAACTGAACTAGAACTGAACTAGAACTGAACTAGAACTGAACTAGAACTGAACTAGAACTGAACTAGAACTGAACTAGAACTGAACTAGAACTGAACTAGAACTGAACTAGAACTGAACTAGAACTGAACTAGAACTGAACTAGAACTGAACTAGAACTGAACTAGAACTGAACTAGAACTGAACTAGAACTGAACTAGAACTGAACTAGAACTGAACTAGAACTGAACTAGAACTGAACTAGAACTGAACTAGAACTGAACTAGAACTGAACTAGAACTGAACTAGAACTGAACTAGAACTGAACTAGAACTGAACTAGAACTGAACTAGAACTGAACTAGAACTGAACTAGAACTGAACTAGAACTGAACTAGAACTGAACTAGAACTAAACTAGAACTGAACTAGAACTGAACTAGAACTGAACTAGAACTGAACTAGAACTGAACTAGAACTGAACTAGAACTGAACTAGAAATGAACTAGAACTGAACTAGAACTGAACTAGAACTGAACTAGAACTGAACTAGAACTGAACTAGAACTGAACTAGAACTGAACTAGAACTGAACTAGAACCGAACTAGAACTGAACTAGAACGGAACTAGAACTGAACTAGAACTGAACTAGAACTGAACTAGAACTGAACTAGAACTGAACTAGAACTGAACTAGAACTGAACTAGAACTGAACTAGAACTGAACTAGAACTGAACTAGAACTGAACTAGAACTGAACTAGAACTGAACTAGAACTGAACTAGAACTGAACTAGAACTGAACTAGAACTGAACTAGAACTGAACTAGAACTGAACTAGAACCGAACTAGAACTGAACTAGAACGGAACTAGAACTGAACTAGAACTGAACTAGAACTGAACTAGAACTGAACTAGAACTGAACTAGAACTGAACTAGAACTGAACTAGAACTGAACTAGAACTGAACTAGAACTGAACTAGAACTGAACTAGAACTGAACTAGAACTGAACTAGAACTGAACTAGAACTGAACTAGAACTGAACTAGAACTGAACTAGAACTGAACTAGAACTGAACTATAACTGAACTAGAACTGAACTAGAACTGAACTAGAACTGAACTAGAACTGAACTAGAACTGAACTAGAACTGAACTAGAACTGAATTAGAACTGAACTAGAACTGAACTAGAACTGAACTAGAACTGAACTAGAACTGAACTAGAACTGAACTAGAACTGAACTAGAACTGAATTAGAACTGAACTAGAACTGAACTAGAACTGAACTAGAACTGAACTAGAACTGAACTAGAACTAACCTAGAACTAACCTAGAACTGAACTAGCACTGAACGAGAACTGAATCTATAACTTAGCATATAATTGAGCTAGAACTAAGCAATAACTGAACTGTAACTCTAACATAAAATAACAAATATTTTTGTTTATTTTCTTATACTTATATTAAGTTAAACTTTTCTACTCCATTGCGTCTGTATTGCATTTATTTATTTAAATTTTATTGTTTATTTTCTTTTATCGTCGTGTTTTGCATTTGTAATTAGTCGTCTCAAATGCGTCCAGTCAATCAATCATTTAAATTCATTTCCAGTACATAGTTTGTCATTTTACGCCAGTATTTTTTTGTTAGTTTTCTTTCCTTTTATGTTTATTTTATTAATTTGGTTTTAAATACGGAAGTCTGCTTCGATACTCTCCCACTAACTACTTGCTATGTTTATTGACCTTCAATTATTTCAATATTTTATAATATTCATTTCATTTTTGGTGACAAACTTAACTTCCAGCCACTCGAAACAAACAAAATCTTTTAAGTTTAAAAAAATGTCTTAAAATGTTAGTTGGTTTTCTTTAGAAGTGCCTAAATATTGTCAATATTTTTTATTGAAAATTGAATTGAAAGAAATTCAAAATAATTGAATTTAAAAAATTGTTTATAATCACGTCTGTAAAGCCAAGTTCAAGGTCATTCTTTGTATTGTTTGTTTTAAGCGTTTTGAGAGAAAGTTACTTGAAGTTTAATTTTTCGTTTTGGGTTTGAAAATTGAAACAATGAACGTTTATGTAAGTTAGTTAAATATATCGTATTTTGTATGTATGTATGTATATTCAGAAAATTTAAGTAGATGTGTCAGAAGTCATGTGCTACAGTTACGAGTTTAGAACTTCTTGAGTATCCTTTTAAACTTCATACATTTCTCATATTTAAGTTTCACAGATTGTCTGCGAAACTTTCCATATATGAATTGTAAATCCAGGGAATACTGTATCAATTTTATCATTTACAGATAATGGTTTCAACGATGACATCACTTCATAAACATTTAATGAAATCTAAACACTTTTGTTTTTCAAGATATACAAACAGATGTGACTCTTTTTACTATTTATTGTCTTTTATAAGACTTTTGTAAGATTTCAATATAGCCGCTTTTAAAGAATAAGGACTTAACTGACAACAAAACAGATTTCATAAAAATTAAATATAAATATTTGTATAATTTCAAATCTCAAATACTACAATTCGTAATCACATCCTTAGTCGATTTAACGACTCCATTGTCTAGACTCTAGACGGTTAAAAATTAGTTTTTAATTTGTTGACTATTAAAACAAAATAAATATATGTTGTAAATATGTTGTTGCTGAGTTGACAGCCCTTGGTCGAGAAACCTCGGGTCATTTCTGTACGTAGAACCGGCAGTAATATTAAAACAATATTAACTTCAGTCGTGTAGAATACCATACATAGTCTTGACCGACTATAATATTTTCTTAAATAGTTTACTATAACAAATTAGGCAAAATAATACCTTTAATAATAATAACGAATAATTTTTGAAATATGTATGTAATTCCGAATACGTATATCAACGAATTTTTAATGTTAATAGAAAATTTTGTCCGCTAAAGTGTCTAGTTTAAGTTCCATTATATTTCGTAAAAAATAAAGTTTAAGTTCTGTAAGAAATTAAATTAAGAATTTATAGTTTTCCCAACCCGATCTTATGACACCCTATACCACTATGATTATGTGTAGACGAATCTCTGCAAGTTTGTAAAACTTAATTATCTCCAGATTTGTCTTTGAATCATCAAGATGTTTTAAAATAAAGAAGTTTATTTTAAATATAAGCTGAATGCATGCAGTTTTATCAAAAAATAACAAAATTCTCGGGATGTAAATATTATTCAAAAAGAATGACTTTTCGCAATTTGATCCCAAATCTGTTACATTTATTTATTAATGTAACAGACCAATTTATTGATAAAAAGCCAAAAATTGTTTGCGGAGAAACCAAAATTCCTCGACGCGTTTCGATGGTTGGTTAGGCCATCTCTTCAGGAGGATTATCCCCAATTTAGACAGATCGAAAACCTCGCATTAATACTTATTTACAAACAAAACTTTTTAGAATTATGTTCATAAACCATAAGTAAAAGCGTAGATCATCGACTGAACAAAAACACAAACAATTTTCAGTTTTCATCTTCCTTCACTTCCCACATTCTTGCTGCAGCCATTGGCTACTATATGCAGAATGATGTGAAGAAGGGGGGGGGGGGGGGTGAGATGTTTAAAATAAAAAGAGGTTTATTTTAAAAATAAGCTGAATGCATGCAGTTTTATCAAAAATAACAAAATTGTCAGGATGTAAATATTATTCAAAATGAATGACTATTCGCAATTTATTGATAAAAAGCCAAAAAATGTTTGCGGAGAAAACAAATTCCTCGACGCGTTTCGATGCTTGGTTAAGCCATCTCTTCAGGAGCATTATCCCCAATTTAGACAGATCGAAAACATTGTAAAAATCTAATTTAGAATATATAAAGTACTATAACATACTTATTTTATTCGAATAATAATTGAATATGCAATATTTTCTAAAAAAAATAGGCGGGTTATGCAAATGGATCTGGCTCATCTCACACGAAGAAAATATGTATTTTGATATGTTTAAAAAATATGTAAATCTGTTTAAGACATTCAAAGTATATTGCGAGTAATAAAGTGAAAATAAGAAAAGTGGGCGTGGTCTTTTGAATTATTATATAAAGAGAATTGTTGCTATGGAGACCACCATACCATAAAAGCTAACGAAGCGCTCCGATTTTTAGCTAATGTATAATAAAACAATTTAAAAAGTTTCCTATGAATGTAAAATTAATTGAAAAAAAAAAAAACTTAAGCGTTCATTAAATGTATAATAATATTAAAATCAGTTTAATAGTTAAATTTATTTAAGAGTAAAATCTGTTCAAAATACTAATTTCTTTCGAATGCCTTATAATCATTTTAAAATTTGATTTTTTTTTCAAATACCAAATTTCGTATTATTTAATTAATACTCTTTCTTTAAAACATCTTTTTAATTATTAAAATTTATTATTAAAGAACTCATTGATCACTTATATTTCGAGTTGCTTTTCAAAAAACCTTTAATACTATTTAAAACAGAATACATTCAATAATTAATGAATATTTTGCTTTAAAATAATAGTTTAAAAACCGCTCAAAAAAGGTTTGTTTAAATTGGTCATAAGAAATGCTTCAAAATCGGCAGCATTCGACTGTTTGGGTTTTCCAAAACTAACAAAAGGCTCGAAGCATACCGTCGCTTATTTCTTTCGATAAAACTATACCTGTCTCAATTGTACCATATACAAGCATTTACTTGCAAGAAGTCATCAGGACAATAATAAAAAGCAACCGCCAAAGACGGATCATCCTTTCCAACGACAATTCGTGCTAGACACCTCGGCTCAGACATGAGATTTTTTGAACACCAAAAACATCATAAGCATCATAGTCCAATGACACCTTATTATTTATTTTTTTCCGAAAACAAAATACGAGATCTACGTTTTTGACAACTGATAAAGCTACATTTAAAATTAACATTTTGGAATTGTTTTTTAAAAGTGAAGATAATTTCAAGGAGAACATTTCGAAATGTAATAAAACTACACCAATAATATATATTTAATTGATTTCTCTGATCTTCAGACATAAAAATCAATCTTTATAGTCGTTTTGACCTTTTAAATGTTGCGGTATTACTGGTAATATCGCAGAAGTGACAGTTCTTGGTCGAAATTTTGAAATTTTCGAGTCGTTTCAGTATGAACATGGGAACATGATCGCTTTAATCAAATTATTTGCTTCAATCAGAATCAATCACTTAACCTGGTTGTAAAGTCAATCTTATCTTTCATAATAATTGTCGCACGTCGCAAGAGTTCTTTCATTTTTTCAATTCCAAACATGGAGATTATTTTTTGTTTTCCTTGATTTAATCGACTGGTTACCAAATCAACTACTGGATTTGAACCCCGGTCACGGCAACATCAATTTCTGTAGTAATTAATTTCTATAAAAATTATTAATTACCACAGCATCATATATCGGTGGTAAGCCTACTGCAATAACACGCCGTCGATGTAAAAGAAATGGAATTGCTTGCCTCAATCTTTAAATAAGAATTTATGGTAGAGATCGGTATTAATCGCTTAACCGGGTTGTAGAAGTTATTCTTTTCTTTTTGCCTCCATGATCACTTTCCTACATCGCCATTAATGTCTACTGCAATTACACGCCGTCGATGTAAAAGAAATAAAATTGCTTGCCTCAATCTTTAAATAAGAATTTATTGTAGAGATCGGTATTAATCGCTTAACCGGGTTGTAGAAGTCAATCTTTTCTTTTTTCTACGTTTTTGACAACTGATAAAGCTACATTTAAAATTAACATTTTGGAATTGTTTTTTAAAAGTGAAGATAATTTCAAGGAGAACATTTCGAAATGTAATAAAACTACACCAATAATATATATTTAATTGATTTCTCTGATCTTCAGACATAAAAATCAATCTTTATAGTCGTTTTGACCTTTTAAATGTTGCGGTATTACTGATAATATCGCAGAAGTGACAGTTCTTGGTCGAAATTCTGAAATTTTCGAGTCGTTTCAGTATGAAGAACCAACAGTCGTGGGAACATGGTCGCTTTAATCGAATTATTTGCTTTAATCAGAATCAATCACTTAACCTGGTTGTAAAGTCAATCTTATCTTTCATAATAATTGTCGCACGTCGAATTCTTTCATTTTTTCAATTCCAAACATGTAGATTATTTTTTGTTTTCCTTGATTTAATCGACTGGTTACCAAATCAACTACTGGATTTGAACCCCGGTCACGGCAACATCAATTTCTGTAGTAATTAATTTCTATAAAAATTATTAATTATCACAGCATCATATATCGGTGGTAAGCCTACTGCAATAACACGCCGTCGATGTAAAAGAAATGGAATTGCTTGCCTCAATCTTTAAATAAGAATTTATGGTAGAGATCGGTATTAATCGCTTAACCGGGTTGTAGAAGTTAATCTTTTCTTTTTGCCTCCATGATCACTTTCCTACATCGCCATTAATGTCTACTGCAATTACACGCCGTCGATGTAAAAGGAATAAAATTACTTGCCTCATTCTTTAAATAAGAATTTATTGTAGAGATCGGTATTAATCGCTTAACCGGGTTGTAGAAGTCAATCTTTTATTTTTTCTACATTTTTGACAACTGATAAAGCTACATTTAAAATTAACATTTTGGAATCGTTTTTTAAAAGTGAAGATAATTTCAAGGAGAATATTTCGAAATGTAATAAAACTACACCGATAATATATATTTAATTGATTTCTCAGGTCTTCAGACATAAAAATCAATCCTTATAGTCGTTTTGACCTTTTAAATGTTGCGATATTACTGGTAAGTGACAGTCCTTGGTCGAAATTCTGAAATTTTGGAGTCGTTTCAGTATGAACATGGGAACATGGTCGCTTTAATCGAATTATTTGCTTCAATCAGAATCAATCACTTAACCTGGTTGTAAAGTCAATCTTATCTTTCATAATAATTGTCGCACGTCGCAAGAGTTCTTTCATTTTTTCAATTCCAAACATGGAGATTATTTTTTGTTTTCCTTGATTTAATCGACTGGTTACCAAATCAACTACTGGATTTGAACCCCGGTCACGGCAACATCAATTTCTGTAGTAATTAATTTCTATAAAAATTATTAATTATCACAGCATCATATATCGGTGGTAAGCCTACTGCAATAACACGCCGTCGATGTAAAAGTAATGGAATTGCTTGCCTCAATCTTTAAATAAGAATTTATGGTAGAGATCGGTATTAATCGCTTAACCGGGTTGTAGAAGTTAATCTTTTCTTTTTGCCTCCATGATCACTTTCCTACATCGCCATTAATGTCTACTGCAATTACACGCCGTCGATGTAAAAGAAATAAAATTGCTTGCCTCAATCTTTAAATAAGAATTTATTGTAGAGATCGGTATTAATCGCTTAACCGGGTTGTAAAAGTCAATCTTTTCTTTTTGCCTCCATGATCACTTTCCTACATCGCCAGTAATGTTCCATTTTTCCAATGCTAACTCATGTGCCTTCCAAACATAGAGATTTTTTTTCTTATTTTCCATGATTTCATCGACTTCTTCGGTGATTAGCTTAACATCTGATATATCACATTGAAAATGAGGCATCTATCGGTATTTAGCATCTAAACATTTTTTAACACCTTCTAATATTTTATTGTTAAACTAAATTTTATTTTAATTAATTAATCTAAACAATTTATTACATTCTTTATTACAAAGTAAATCATGGCCTTTTAACTTAAATTTTATAATTAACAATTTAAAATTCTTAGATTGTGTGCTTCGATTTTAATACTATTCATTTAAAACGTTAATATTTAAAAATGCTATTAACATTTTTATACCCTTCACCACCATAGGTGGAAAGGGTATTATAAGTTTGTGCTGATGTTTGTAACGCATAGAAATATTTGTCTTAGACCCACCTTTTAGTGTACCAATAGACTTAGAATCACTTTCTGAGTCGATTTAGCGATGTCCGTCCGTCCGTCTGGCTGGCTGGACCCCCATGTAAACCTTGTAATCAAGCTACAGGTCGCAATTCTAAAGATAATTTGATGAAATTTTTAAATTTTTTGATAATGGGACCATGGCTATTGAAATTGGTCAAAATCGGTCCATTATTTATGGTACCTCCCATAGGTCCCACTTCCCAGAATAGCTATATTGGCCACAAATATCAATATTTTTTCATGAAATTTAAAACAGATACTGCTTATGTGAACTTAAATCACTGTACCAAATTTCGTTGAAATCGGTCCACATTTGACCATAGCTCCCATACAAACTCTTCTTCAAAAACGACGTAAATCTAAAGATAATGAAAATTTATTAAGTTTATTTTTTGCATACATAATTTTTGTAACAACTGTAATCAATTTGCTAAATTTCGAGATAATCGGTCCACATTTGACCCTAGCTCTCATATAAGTCTAAATGACGGAAACAGGTTGAATATATACGTTTTGAGAAAATGTTTGTATGATGGCAAAATTTAGCAAATATTTGTCTTTATACAGGAAAAATAACACCTTTGACCTTAGTGGTGAAGGGTATCGTATGGTCGGCTTGACCGACTATAGCGCTTTCTTACTTGTTAAATATGCAATTTGAATGCATTTCTCATATAAACCTTATATAACTTTTTTAAAGTTTAAAAAGTTAACTAAATTTTCAGGCCTCAGACTTTTAAGCAAATATTGTGTAACATACCTTTAGGGATTTTTAAAATAATTTATTATGCAAAAAAGTTTAATAAAATTTGATATCTAAACATATTCTTTTTTTAGCAAAACATTTAGTTTAAATGAAATTCTTTTACTATCAGGGAACTTTTGACAAATAAGCTACAATGTAAACCTTATATGTTATAAATTATTTAGATTGTCCTTAAAGTATGCTACACAAATGTTTCTGAAATAACTAAAATTTCGATTGAAGAATTCGTCGATTTGTCCTATGTTTATTTATTTTACAACTTTTTGCTTTTTTGGATTTTAAAGCCAAGTAATACAAACATTTTTAAAATGACTTATTTTACAAAATTTGTTTTTTTAAATTTTTTCCTCATGTTTCGTTCTATATGATTGTCTACGTTGTGCCTCTAAATTAACAGTTCATATAAATATTATACCTTTTGTAAATGTTATTTACAAAAAAAAAAAACATTTGTTTAATTTAAAATTTGCTTAAGCCTTTGCCGGTCATGTTTCAATATTTTTTTTTTCAATTTTAAACAGGTTTTGATTTGACTGAAATACACAAATGTGTATTTCATTTAAATCAAATAATTGTTACTTGGCACTAAATTTTTTCTTATAAATCTTTGAAAATGCCAGACAAGGGCTTTTTATTTATCTGTATAGAAAGAAAAAAAAATCACTTGATCATTGAGAATAACTTGTTCTTTTAATGAAATTTGAAATTTTAAAATCGCAGACAAAAACTACAATTTTAGTCTAAGACCAACCAGTTACTACTAACGTTATGACCTAGATTTTGTTATGGCTATTTTCAAATCTTAACAAAATTTTTGCTTAACTTTTTAAGAAATTTTTCTTGTTTTATTTTAATTTGTTGTGTTTTAGTCATTCAAAATGTCTATAATCTTTTATATTTGATTCATTATTTGAATTAATTTATCATTTTTAATCATTTATGATTAATTCATAGGTACATATTTCTATCTGCATTTTTTTTTTATTTTCTTGCATAAATTACGTTTTCTTCCAAACGATTATGCGGGTTTTTGCATTCAAGTCACGTTTTTATATTTTAAGTTCGATACCCTTTTAGTGTTTTAAGTAAAATTATTAAAAAATATAAACAATATAATTTTGAATACAGTAAAATCTTGATTGTAGAATCTTTTTGATCTTCAGTAGTATTTTAAAGCATGGAATTTGTCTCCTTTTTATAAAAATCGATGATTTTTTAATAAAGTTTGATTTTTTCCAAAATTTAGGCTATGAATGATACCTTCTTTAGGAGAGCTTTTGAGTTCATTGTAATCCTTTTAGGATAGAGAACTTATAAAAACTTGATAGGAAGAAAATAAGAACTGAAGCGAAATAAATGGTAGTTTCTTTATCTAAGCCATTTAAATCCAGCTATGAAGCCCTTTTTCGAATCTCTTTCGAATCTCTTTCGAATCTTCCACTTAGAAACCTAAACCTCTAGTATTAAAGCCTAGGGCAGTGACATTTTATATTTTGGAGGTCTTGGAGTTCTTCTTCAAATCCCTCACCTAGAAACCTAAGCATCTAGGTTTGGAGCCTAGGGCAGTGACAGAGGAAAAGTTCGACCGATTTGGACTTAATATCAGTTATATTTTAAAGGTCTTGGAGTTCTTCTTCGAATCTCCTTCGAATCTTCCACCTAGTTTTGGAGCCTAGGGCAGTGAGAGATGATATGTTCGACCGATTTGAACATACCATCAGCCAGTTTATATTTTGGAGGTTTGGAGTTCTTCTTCAAAACATCCATATAGAAACCTAAGACTTTAGTTTTAGAGCCTAGGGCAGTGACATAGGATATGTTCGAGCATTTGAAAAAGTCCTCATCTGAACATAATTTAAAAATGTCTGAATTCTTCCATCCTACATTTTTAACCTAGATTTTAGGGCACAGCGACCGGTTGTTATGTGTATAAATTTTCCTACCTAGGCTGGCCAAACCTGATTAGACAAAATCTTGGTTCTGCCCGTGTCAAATTTCTGGCCATAGAGAGACCTACATACATATCCTATAGTCTGTTCTATTATACCAGGTCCCGGATCAGCGAGGAAATCAGAGAGCCTCTCTGATCCAGGACCTAATACCAATATAGAAGTGTCAGAAGGGCAAAGCTTTGTCTTTCACCATATGGCTCAGTTCTTGGCTCGAGCTTAGCCTTGCGGCTTCATAGGCAATTTAGTAGCCATGTACAATTTGTGGCTATAAAGACCTAGATATTCTACAGGCTGTTATATTTTACCAGGTCTTTCTGATTTCCTCGCGGATCCAGCACCTAAGAGCGATATAGAAGGGGAAGATAGGTGGAGCTATGTCTTTCACCATAGCCTCAGTTCTTGGCTTGAGCCTAGCTTTCTGGCTTCATAGGAAATTTAGTAACCTTGTTTCTTCTTAGTATGGCCCTACCTTAATCAGACAAAATCTTGGTTCTGCCCATGTCCAATTTCTGGCCATAGAGATCTAGATATTCTACAGACTTTTATACTACACCATGTCTTTGTGATTTCCTCGCTGATCTAGGATCTACTACCGATACCATGTCTTAACCAGACCCTAAGCATGACCGATGAGTCTAAGAGAGCTAATCTACACTTTTCAACTAGTTTGGATATGAGCTTTGTCCCTGCATAGTTTTAAGAGCAGCCTATAGAAGTGGGAGATAGGCGGAGCTGTATTTTTCTTATCTCGAACCTAACTTCGTAGGCTATTTCTTTGCCTTCGATGTCACAATGACGGGGAACCCAACATAAACTGACCCTAATCATGACCGAAAATAGCTCAGTTCTTGGCCAGAGCCTTGCGTTGTCGGCAATTTGATTGCCTTCGATGTCGCAATGACCGGGAACCTAGCATAACATGACCCTAGCATGACCGATGAGTCTAATGAAACTGATCTACACTTTCTAACTTGGTTTGAATGTGATGATTTGTCCTTGAGTTGCTTTAAGGGCAGACTATAGAAGTGGCAGATGGCTCGAGGTTAGCTTCGTCGTCAATTTCGTTGAATTCGATGTCACAATGACCTAGAACCGAACATAAACTGATCCAAACTGATAAGTCTAATAGAGCTAATCTACAGTTCCTAACTTGTTTGGATGTGATACTTTGTCCTTTCTAAGCAGCTTGACTGTCGACATAGATGGTCTCTCACAGTTTTCAGTTATGTTATTTAGAATTGACTCCATAGCCTTCAGTATTGTAAAAATCTCTGCCGGAAGACACTACACTCATCCCCAAGTGTACGACCTCCTAATGTTTTGTTGAAGCAAATATAGAGCCGAGCCAGTGCCGATATTTATCTTTCCATATGTGAAAATCGAGTTGACCTTAAAGAGCTATGTGCGATCCTTCCACAAGGATTCTGTCAGGAATTCAACTTCCGGTGCTGAACTAAACAGCAACTCCTTGGCTTAGAAGTCCGTCAAATGTGAATCTGACTTAAAGCTATGAAGGCTTGTTAAGTTCGAAATACTAGTGTGTCCTAATTGTCTGTTTTTGAGTGTATCAGTTGCCACTTTTTTATTAAAAGATCCAAAGGGAATAAGTACTTCTCAAGGCTCTGGTTAAACCAATATCCACAAGTTGGACTTTATTAATAAAAAAGGCGAATTTATTTACTACTTCTTACCATACTGCTCAATCTTGCGAAAAAACAGGTCTGAAGTTCTCACGTCAGACGGTTCTTCTTGCCGAAACGACTCGGAAATCCTAGGATTTCGACCAAGAACTGCCATTTCTGTGATATTATCAATAATATCGCAGTTACGACAACTACAAATGGTCCAATGTCTAGTACACGACTCTTGGTCAAGGTTCGAAAAAAACAGTACCTTATTTTATTGTACTGAACTTAAGCAAAAGTTATTTATTTTTACGCACCTAACTAAGTCGGAAACAAAGTTGGGTACACAAAGAAATATTAGGCGCTGAGTCCCCTTCTTTCTAACGTATTCCTGCTGTTAAATTTTTAACAAAGTACTTTATAGTACTTAACGAAGTACGTTATTTTTAGTGTACTTCGTGAAAGTTCGTTATGATAAAGGTTGTGTATTTTAACAGGTACATACTCTAAAATTTTAAGGTACCTATATTTAAATTGAACTTGTCTAAGTAGAGTACGGTACATAAATATACAGTATTTTAGAGTATTTTTTAGAACCTTGCTATTGGTGTTAGTCTCGAGTTTCTAGAGAAGTAGTAGGCGTTGAATTCCTTTCTTAGAAATTTTGCCTTAGATTATAGCTTTAACTCTAAACCATTTAGAACCGGTTGTTTGAAATTGAAGAGGACCAACCCAGACTCTTATTGCTAACCCAGGAAGATAGTTCTTCTAGTGTCGATTGCATAATCTCACTAATTGTATGAAGGAATTTCCTTGATAATAGTATTATTACGTCATCATCGTCATCTTTCTATTTAGCTAAAGCTATTAAGTAGCTATAGGAGCAAAGACTCTATAATCCATTTAAAGAAATTGCACTCCATACATTTGAAAATTTTAATCGAATATGAGTCTTATGATACCACTGAGTCAAAAATTAATTTTTTGTGTGAAAAAATGGTACTCTTCATGCGACTTTTCACAAAGAGTCTTAAATGAGTCGTTTTTTAAACTATTATGATTAGATTACGACTGCACACATTTTGCTAGATATGTTAAAAAAAACATATATTTATATATTCAATACTATAATTGCACGACATATCTATTTTTAGAATAGTGAAGCTGCCAAAACCGGGAATCGAACCCAGGCTGAATATGATATGTAATGCTTAGTAGTCGACGTGATAACCAACTAAGCCACATCACCCACAATAAGTCATGAGTCTTTTTGTGGCCTTTTTTATCACTATTAAAACAGTCATATTAGGATCAGTCATATTAGAAACAGTCACATTAGGATCATTTGCTTGATTATAATATGCCTACGCACATTTTGCAAGATTTGTTTGTGTTATTTTTAACTAGTCGCTTTCTTCACGTTTCCATGAGTCTTTTTGTAAACTTTTTTGATCATCAAGCTGATTAATCAGTTTTTGATCATCTAATGAAATCCTAAAAGACTCATTTTGCTGATATTATCATCAACAATCCATGGAATGAAAGTAGATAAAGCACAATGAAAAACATATCAACGCACAAACAAACATACATACATTTCATGAGCACGTGTGTATGCCTTAGCTATCTCTCATTGGATAATGTTGTTGTTGTAACTGCGATATTATTGGTAATAAAGCAGAAGTGGCAGTCCTTGGTTGGAATCCTAAGAATGCTCATTGGGTAATCGTGAGAAAGCTCATTGGATAATCGTCACCATTAGTTGTTTCCGAATTAAAGTAAAAGCGGTATACTCCCTTTTTTATGGGACTTATCGAAAAGACCATACGGCAAATCAATGTATGGATGTGCAACATCTTTTTATTATAGAGTTTTTGATACGAG
This sequence comes from Stomorhina lunata, assembly GCA_933228675.1. Lineage (NCBI taxonomy): Eukaryota > Metazoa > Arthropoda > Insecta > Diptera > Rhiniidae > Stomorhina > Stomorhina lunata. The sequence continues at coordinate 107,036,838 of OW121742.1, forward strand.
TGAAGATATGTGAGATACCTCTTATCAATTTTTTGAGAATATTGTAGTCTTCTTAACCTGAGTTGATGATCCTACTATCAAGCTTGGCTAGTATCCACTTTATTAGAAAACCTTTTTTACCCTAAAAGAAAACTTTAACGGTATCAATCAGGATGTTATTGTAGGCCCCTTAAACGTATAAGAAAACAGTTAATTTCAATTTTTTGAAATCCTGTTTTTTTTCTATTGAATTTAATTCAGACTTTAAAATTTTGAGAATTTTCAAGGGACTTATAGAACTACATAGTTATTTTGTCTTATCCAAAATATATTTTTATCAAACTAACAATAAACTTTTTCTTTTTTAGGGCGTGGCTTACAAAAATCGCCGCTGTGCCATGTGTCGACGTGAAATACCACCGGAATTTTTGGATCATCCCCAACTTGTTAATGGCATAGAAGATATTTGTACAACAAAGGCCACAGACGATGGCTACCAATGGTTTTATGAAGGACGTAATGGTAAGTTTCAAAACAGATTGCCCCCTATATGTAAACTTCCTCCCCCACTCTTCCTCTATTCCAAATTTAAAAACACACTGTGTCAGTAGTCTTTCGTTTCGTTTCGTTTTCCAACGTTTCCTTTCTTTCTGTTGTTTAACTTTAAACTTTTTTTATAAAATAAAAATAAACTTTCACATACATGATGCCCTTGTGCCTTGTTAACTTTCCTACCAACCCCTCATTCCTTTAGGTGGCTGGTGGGCCTATGAGAAACGTAATGCCGCCGAGATTGAACAGGCCTTTAGTAAAATGTTTAACAAACGTTTGCCAAACAAGGACAAGGAGAAAAAAGAACTAAAAAAGGAAGAGGAAGATAAAGATGAAGAAGATAACGAAGATGATATCGATTGTAATATCGAGGTAGAGGTTGACGAAAATAATTTTGATAATAGCGATGAGGAGGAGGAAGAGGAGCTAGGAAGCTGCCACGATGTTACAAATTCAACTTGTGAAATACAAATCTGTGGCAATATGTATACGATCGATTTTCAAAATATGGTACAATATCCACAAAATATGCCCTACAGAAAACGTAAAATATGTAGAGCTAAAGGCTTACCAGCCAAAGGAGTTGCTGGCTTGATAAAACCTAACAATAGAAGAAATCGAACTAGAGTCAAACGAGAACCCGAGGTGGTGGTGCAATCAGGAAATGAAGAGAGATCTGAAACAATTACAATACAATTTATTGGACGAAATCGTAGAATGAGACCCTATTAGAAGGGAAGAAATGAAGATGTCGAATAACAACTTGCCATTAATACAATTTTAGTATTAGAGCTTTAAATGTTCATTTATATTTATTTTAAATTTTTAATGGATTCACTCAAAATTTAAACGTTTCAAAGAATATGAAAAAACCAAAAAAAAAAAAAATATATTGTTATAATCGCTTAATTTTTATTTTTATTATTAATCTTATCCTTTTATCTTATTTCCAATAAAATTTATGAATTTTTTTATTAACATTTCTTCGGAAGCTTAAAACTACAAAATTGTTTCGTTTTTTTATTATGTAGTTCTCTTTTGAAAACTACATATTTCCTATTCCTTTTAGTATATTATTCCTCTTAAGGTTCTTTTCTTTCGATTTCTATTTTTGTCTTGTCAATGTATTTCTTTAAGGTTGGTGGCAATATGATGATCGTACCAGTCAGGATCTGGAGGAGGCTTTCAAGAAGGGTGAACGTTCTTGCACCATTTTAGTGGCGGGCTATGTTTATATTGTCGATTTTGATGCCATGATCCAGCAGCGACAAAATGAACCGGCTCGATGCCGTAGGGTAAAACGTGATTTGGCCACCATACCCAAAAAAGGCGTAGCTGGTCTACGTATCGAGGGTAATACGGTGACCACAGATTCGAATTTTGCTGCTCAGGTCTATCAGAGACGTCAGAACAGGTGAGTGTTTACTACTATTGATTTAAATTTTCAAAATTTCCTAATTTTTATATGAGGAAATTTTTAAAAATTTCCTATTTTTATATAAGGAAATTTTAAAAATTTCTTAATTTTTATATAAGGAAATTTTAATTTTTTATATAAGGAAATTTTCAAAACTTCCTTATTTTTATATAAGGAAATTTTCAAAATTTCTTAATTTTTATATAAGGAAATTTTAAAAATTTCCTTATTTTTTATAAGGAAATTTTCAAAATTTTCGTATTTTTATATAAGGAAATTTTCAAAATTTTCTTATTTTTTATAAGGAAATTTTCAAAATTTCCTTATTTTTTTACAAGGAAATTTTAAAAATTTTCTTATTTTTATGTAAGGAAATTTTAAAAATTTCCTTATATTTATATAAGGAAATTTTTAAAATTTCCTTATTTTTTTACAAGGAAATTTTAAAAATTTCTTATTTTTATGTAAGGAAATTTTCAAAATTTCCTTATTTTTATATAAGGAAATTTTTAAAACTTCCATTTTTTATATAAGGAAATTTTTAAAATTTCCTTACTTTTATAGAATAAGGAAATTTTCAAAATTTCCTGATTTTTGTATAAGGAAATTTTCAAAATTTCCTTATTTTTTATAAGGAAATTTTCAAAATTTCCTTATTTTTTATAAGGAAATTTTCAAAATTTCCTTATATATTTACAAGGAAATTTTTAAAATTTCCTTATTTTTATTTAAGGAAATTTTCAAAATTTCCTTATTTTAATAAAAGGAAATTTTCAAAATTACCATACTTTTATATAAGGAAATTTTCAAAATTTCCTTATCTTTATATAAGGAAATTTTCAAAATTTCCTTATCGTTATATAAGGAAATTTTCAAAATTTCCTTATTTTTATATAAGGAAATTTTCAAAATTTCCTTATTTTTATATAAGGAAATTTTAAAAATTTCCTTATTTTTACATAAGGAAATTTTCAAAATTACCTTATTTTTATATAAGAAAATTTTTAACATTTCCATTCTTTTATATAAGGAAATTTTTAAAATTTCATTACTTTTATATAAAAAAAATTTTCAAAATTTCCTTATTTTTGTATAAGTAAATTTTAAAAATTTCCTTATTTTTATATAAGGAAATTTTAAAAATTTCCTTATTTTTATATAAGGAAATTTTCAAAATTTCATTATTTTTATATAGGGAAATTTTCAAAATTTCCTTATTTTTATATCAGGAAATTTTCACAATTTCTTTATTTTTATATAAGAAAATTTTCAAAACTTCCTCATTTTTACATAAGGAAATTTTCAATATTTCCTTATTTTTATATAAGGAAATTTTAAAAACTTCCTTATTTTTTTATAAGGAAATTTTCAAAATTTCCTTATTTTTTTATAAGGAAATTTTCAAAATTTCCTTATTTTCATACGAGGAAGATTCAAAAACTTCCTTTGTGTAATGAAGGGAAATTTCTAAAATCTCTTTATTTTTTTTTTTGTTTTTAACATAAATTTGTCTTCATCCTTCTTTTCAGATATCGCAGTGGCAGCGAAGATGCCGACGATTTGGAAAGTCCCGATACTCCTCATATGCCTAATCACTCTACCCCCTTTAGCTTATCTTATCGCGGCATCGGTCATTATGTCATTGAACTGGGCAATCCCAGTGAATTTGTCTCCACAGCCGCAGCCACAGATGCTGCTTTGCGTATAGCCAGCGATATTATAGGCTCAACACTAGCCCATGCCGATGAACTGACACGATCGGCTAGCAATAACACGGAACCTTCAACATCAAGTATCTACAATCAAACGGCACAACAACAGCAAACAATAAGCAATCATGAGGCCACATCTTCTTCCTCATCTGGTGAGCTAACATTAAATGATCTAACCCTTAATCCACACTTACAAACAACAGCAACAACAACCACACCATCCGATACTTTGTCGTCAACGTCAGACACTGCTGTTACTACCATGGCCACCGCTGGCGGTATGCCTTTATTAACGAATACTAGTTTAAGCGGCAGTGGTGGTGCTGGTCTCTCGCGTGAACGTGGCAGTCGTGAGTTGCTAGGGGCTGCCGAAGATCTTCTCGGTGCCACTCAACGTGTTATAGCTTCCGCTGATCAGCCTACCATAGACTTATTCGAACAGACTTTAAATGATTTTCATGCTTTGACTTTGCGTAACATTAACGATTCTAGCGATGAGGATAATGAAACGGGTCAGCAAACACTTCCAAACCATCCTCCTACAGGCCCAAGGTCTTCTTCTCATTCTTATAATCAGGAAAATCCATAATCTTAACTCCCCAAAAACTCTCTACTTCGTACTTAAAACGAATTAAAACAAAATAACTATTTAATAAATTAAAAAAAAGCGTAAAGAAAAGTATTCCTTAAATTAATCAATTGCAATAAAACAATAAAAATTTAAATCTTAAATAATAAATATTAAAACAAAACAAATATTTACTGTAAAACGAAATAAGCGAAATTTAAATAGAGACAACAACAAAAAACAGACCAGACGTTCCTTAATTATTAAACAAAAGAAATTTAAACAAAACATCAAACAAAAAAAAAACTATATACTACCGAGATTAGAAATCACTTAAAATACCATAACAGTATAAAAATCAAAAGAAATTTAAATATATTACAAAACAAATTAAAACGCTTTTTCTAATTTATAAAACATAACATTAAAGTAATTAAATCATATTTTATTTAAACAAACGCAAACAACATTCATTTAGTTTTAAAAATAACGGCTCCATTTAATTAGAATTAAATTTAAGCCCTAAAGTATGCAATGCTTTTTTTTGGTTGCTTTATTTAACAGAACTGTGAAATAATTGAAACTTTCAAAAGGAAATTTTGAAATTTATCTTTGAAAAAGAATGTTTTGAATATACCGGGTTATCCATTTTGCGGTTTCAAAAGTGAACGTCAATAAAAAACATATAAAATATTTTTTTTGTCATGATATTTCTTTTCTATTATAAAGTTTAAACGTTGACATTATGTGAAAAACGCTACATCATTTAATGACGCGAAATGTTGCAAGCATTGATACTTTTGAGATAATTTTCGACCGATTTTTTACACATATTGGGCGGTATTTAAGCCATAACTTGACGAATGTTGGTTTTTAAGTGTTCAAGAGTTAAAGGCTTATCTGCATAAACACGGTCTTTCGCGTAGCCCAACAAAAAAGTCGAATGGTGAAAAATTGCATGATCTTGGTGGCCAATTGATATCGCCACGAGGAAAAGTTACGCGGTCAGGAAATGTCTCTTGCAATAAAGCAATATTTGCTCCACATATTCTCTAAGTCGTATTCTTCAATAGCAGGCAAAAAAAAAGTCGCTTATCATATGACCATAACGCTCCAAATTCATGGAATCGACACATTCGGGTCTTCGGCAACACTTTCACTTACAGCTGCGTTATTTTCGGTGGAATGAGCGTAATGAGCCTTAGAGTATTTGTAACCGCTCCTTCTTCTTCGTTGTGCCAGTATTGGTATAACCGGTGCCCTTAAAAGCACACCTCAAGCAGCCCTAGACATCATGCTGTCGTTATACCCCCTTGATATCTTCATTAAGGGGATGGCTATGAGAAGTCTAGTAAGGCTGTACGAGGCGGGTATGCTTAGGTTTAGGCATGTGGGACACTCCAGTATTCTGAGCTTAACAGGCTCCCGGGGCTTGGAGTCAGGTCTACCACGATCTGACTATTTAGTCAAGGAACTACTGTTCAGCTCAGCTCCAGAGATCGTAATCCCCGAAAGATCCGACTGGAATGGGCAAACAGCACTTTTTCAAGGCTTTTCGATCTTCACGGATGGATCAAAAATGGATTGCGGGACTGGTTCTGGAGTTTTCCTGTGGGATCAAAATATTATGAAATCCTTTAGACTCGCGGATGAGTGAAGTGTCTTCCAGGCAGAGATTTTTGCCATTTGGAAGGCTACAGAGCTCATTCAGGGTCTTATAGCTGTTAACAGTGATTTGACAATTTATGTCGATAGCCAGGCCGCGCTCAAGGCGTTGCGGGGTTATAGGGTTACCTCCAAATTAGTCAAAAAATGTAGGATAGCTCTTCATGAGCTATCACTTTGCTATAGGATTAGATTGTGCTGGGTTCCGGGTCATTGTGACATCGTTGGCAACGAAGTTGCGGACGAAGTTGCCAGACATGGCTCAAGTCTAGACTTAAGCCAAAGAGTGTTGGATTTGGCTCCGCCTATCTGTCACTTTTATCTAGGCATTAAGTCCTGGACTAGTCTAAATAGGTCAAGCTTAGGAAGATGTATAGGGTTCCTTACGGGACATTGGGCCTTAAATTCGAGGCTACATAGGTGGGATAGCAGCATTTTAGACCTCTGCAGACTATGTCTAGATGAGGATTCGTCCGAGTCGGTGGAACACATTCTCTGTCACTGTCCAAGGCTGCAAAACCTAAGACTTAAACTTCTAGGCAGCAGATTCCTTGCTGACCTACAGGATCTACAACAGTGTAGGTTAATTGATATTGTAGGGTTCATCACGGGTCTCAACTGGCCTAGATAGGGCAGTCTTCTCTTCAACTCTCTACTACCTTTCTCTTTCCCTATCTTCATTCTTTCTTTTCTCCCTCTCTGTTAAAGGATCACAATGGATCCCTGGGCTCTCCGAGTGTAGGTGTCTTTGACACCTCCTTTATTACCTAACCTAACCTTCTTCTTCTTCTGTTATCCTTGACTCCCAGTGGATCATAGGGCGGATGAATGTAACCGCTCCAGTCTCTTCAAATTTCTTCACAATTTTGCCAATTGCTTGCGTAGTTGGATGATTATGTAAACCATTCTTCTGTTATCCTTGACTCCCAGTTGAGCATAGGGCCTCCATAATCTCCTCTTAAAGCCTGATATGTGGCTGTTGCAGAATCACAATTTTAGTATCATGTTTTGATAATTTTTATGCGTTGTGTGATACTTTAGCGATCCATTTTCGTCAGACTTTCAACTGAAAAGAAAAAAATTCGTTTAACAACTTAGTTTGAAAGAAGTCGAATTCCAGTTCTATACTTTTGAAACCACAAAATGAATAACCCTTTTTTTGTACAAAAGTTCAGCAAATTTTCCATTAAAAAAGTTTAGCAAAGTTTTCTTTAAAAATTAGCAAATTTTCAAAATTTCCCTGTAAATATAAGTTATTCAAAAAATGTAATTTTTTAATAATTCCCTCACAAAAATAAGGAAATTTTAAATATTCCCTTTTAACTCTTTAATACCAAAATGGAAACCATGCACAACTTAAATAATTAAATTTTTAATATTTGTTTTAAAATCCCTTTATTTAAGTTTAGTTTAATGAGCGCTTAGGAGTGGTATTTTATTTTGGAACCTCAGTTGCCTTGTCAAGTATTAATCATATTGTAGATGGAAACTAAAAACTCCCGGTTGTTGAAATAACATATAACTGACAACTACAATAGACTCTTGTTCCCATCTACAATATGATTTATAATTGACCAGGCAACTGATAACCGATAACAGAACCTCAGTTGCCTTGTCAATTATTAATCATATTGTAGATGGCAACTATAAATTCCCGGTTGCTGAAATAACCTATAACTGACAACTACAATGGACACTTGTTGCCGTCTACAATCTGGTAAATAATTGAAAACGCAACTGAGGTTCTTTTATCTGTTATTTGTTGTCATTTTGGCAATTGGCAACACAATTTAAGTTGAGCTGCAATACACTTTCAAGCCATAAAATTCGGTCGAGCCATAAGTTAACAAGGTACATCGTTATAGGCTTGTTCATATAATCCTCAAACCAGAATTTGGAACGGGAACTCAATTGTGTGATTTTTTGGTAACTTCGGATTGATTTGGGTAGTTTCGTTATTGGAAGGGAACACAACCTTAATGTATTGATAAAATTCCATCAAACTTATGTATACACAATTTTGAAAATTTCCTTTTTCAAATAAGAAAATTTCCTATTTCAAATAAGAAAATGTTCTTGAAGGAAATTTAAAAATTTCTTTATGAAAATAAAGAAATTTTAAAAATTTCCCTATAAAAATAATTTAATTTTAAAATGTCTCACAAAAATAATGAAATTTCTAAAATTTCCCTATAATAAGGAAATTTTAAAAATTACCCTAGAAAAATATGTGATTTTTTTAAATTTTTATGTAGAAATATAAAAATTTTGGAAATTTCCCTATAACAAATATGGGAATTTTGAAAACTTTCCTGAAAAAAAAAAATTTAATTTTCCTATAAAAATAATTTAATTTTGAAAATTTGCCAACAAAAATAATGAAATTTCTTAAAATTTCCCTATAAAAATAAGGCATTTTGAAAATTTTCCCTATAAAAATAAGAGAATGTTTAAAACTTCCCTATTAAAATAAGGAAATTTTGAAAATTTCGCTATAAAAATAAGGAAATTTTGAAAATTTCCCTGTAAAAGTGAGAAAATTTAAAAAATTTTCCTACAAAAATAAGGAAATTTTGAAAATTTCCATATAAAAATTAAGAAATTTTAAAAATAAAAAATTTTGAAAATTTGTCCACAAAAATAATGAAATTTCTTAAAATTTTCCTATAAAAATATGTAATTTCGGAAATTTTGTTATAAAAAGGGAAATTCCCTATAAAAAAAGGAAATTTTAAAAATGTTCCTATAAAAATAATTTAAACTTGAAAACTTCCCTATAAAAATAAGGAAATTTTAAAAATTTCCTTATAAAAATAAGGAAATTTTAAAAATTTTCCTATAAAAAAAGGAAATTTGAAAATTTTCCTATAAAAATAAGGATATTTTAAAAATTTCCCTATACAAATAAGAACATTTTTAAAATTTTCCTATAAAAATAATGAAGTGTTTCCTTATTAAAATAAGGAAATTTTGAAAATTTCTCTACAAAAATAAGGAAATTTTGAAAATTTCCCTGCAAAAATGAGAAAGTTTTAAAAATTTCTCTGAGGAAATGAGGAAATTTTGAAATTTCCATATAAAAAAAAAAGAAATTTAACAAAAAATAAATTTTGAAAATTTGCCACCAAAAATAATGAAATTTATAAAAATTTCTCTATAAAAATATATAATTTCGGAAATTTTCTTATAAAAAAAGGAAATTGGGAAAATTCAAACCAAAATAAGGAAATTTTGGAAGCTTCCCTATAAAAATAATTTAATTTTGAAAATTTTCCCACAAAAATAATGAAATTTCTTAATTTTCCCTATAAAAATAAGGAAATTTTGAAAATTTCCCTATAAAAATAAGGAAATTTTAAAAATGTTCCTATAAAAATAATATTAATTTTAAAATTTTCCTACAAATATAATAAAATTTCTAAAATTTTAAAGTATATAATTTCGAAAATTTTCTTATAAAAATATGAAAATTAAAAAAATTCCCTATAAAGATAAGAAAATTTTGAAAATTTCCCTATAAAAATATATATATTGTTAAAATTTGTATGTAAAAATATAGAAATTTTGAAAATTTCTTTATTAAAATAATTTTGAAATTTTCAGTATAAAAATAAATAATTTCGAAGGTTTTTCTATAAAATAAGAAATTTTTGATAATTTTTCTTTGTTTAAATTTATTTTTGCTTTATTTCCTTTTATTTTGTTTTCACTTTTTTCGTTTTTTATTTAATTTTTCATTTAATTTTTCCATTTTATTCTTTATTAAAATAATTTTGAAATTTTCAGTATAAAAATAAATAATTTCGAAGGTTTTTCTATAAAATAAGAAATTTTTGATAATTTTTCTTTGTTTAAATTTATTTTTGCTTTATTTCCTTTTATTTTGTTTTCACTTTTTTCGTTTTTTATTTAATTTTTCATTTAATTTTTCCATTTTATTTTCTAGATTACAAACGCTCTTCCGATTTTCTTCTCTCCTTGAAATATATTTTAAAAAATTGTGTTTTAGACATCTACGAATTTTATCGAAATCTCTTGTTACCCTCAAAATATCAAAACGATTAGAAAAATGCAACGCATTTCCAAAATTCACTCATCTCTAAGTATCTCAAATCACACGCTAAGAAATTCGTAAGTTTTTTTTTTGTTAAAATTTCAATAATTCATTCTTCATTTTCAAAATTTGTTTACTTTTTGACAATAACTAAACAAAATTCTTCAATCATTCCATTCGAACCTCTCTTACTACCTCTTAGATGTTTTAAAGGAAAATGTTTTGAAATATTTCCACTAAAACTGATTCATTATTTCATGAATTTCCTTTTCATTTTGGTTAATTTTTCCACTTTTTCTAAGACTAATTTCATCCTTTGATCAAAGACTAGGAAATATAAAGATATTGCACTCCAAACATTAGTTTTCTGTCAAAAGTGAAATTCAAGCGGATAAAGAACAATGAAAAACACATAAACGCACAAGCAAACATACATTTCATGAGCACGTGTGTGTGCCTTAGCTTTCTCTCATTGGATAATCGCGTCCCCATTAGTTGTTTCTGAATTAGAGTAAAAGCGATATACTCTCTTTTTTATGGGTCTTATCAAAAGTACCACAGGGCAAATCAATGTATGAAAGTGCAATAACTTAATATTATAGAGTCTTTGCTTTGATGTTGCATGTGGTCATAATTTCCATTCATTTCATTTTCTTTATTTAGTTCAATTATTAAAAATTCGATCTCTGGTCCTAAACAGTTCACCCCATTTTCTTTCACTTTAATTTAATTTTGTTGCTCCCATTTTTATAAGTATTTCAATATTTTAATTTTATTTTAGTTTCGTGCTTTTCAAAATTTTCTAGATTCATAAGCCAGTGCCAAAGGGTACCCTTCTATTATTAAGAATATTATCTTGATTTAAACTTTAAGTGAATATGTATTTTTAACATAAATAAATAATAGTTCTTAATAATTAAGTATTAACAAAAAAATGTATGTATTTATAAACAAAATTTAGTTTAATTGTTTTTCTTAAAAAATTAGTTTTTAATCTTTCATTTGCAATAATAAAAGGCTAAAAATATATTAATATTTAAAACTATAAAGAGTTTGATTTAATTTATGCCATATATTCAAATAAGGACAAAACCGATTTTCACTTAAGTCTAACTGTATCCTCCTTTAGACCCTCCCTTGTCGAATTACTTATCTTTCCTTATTTTTTGACCTAAGTTCTAAAATTTCCTTATAAAATAAAAAAATTTTAAAGATTTCTCTATAAAAATAGGGGAGTTTTAAAAATTTCCCCAAATTCTAAAAATTCCTTATTAAAATAAGGAAATTTTGAAAAATTCCCTATAGAAATAAGGAATTTTTGAAAATTTCCCTATGAAAATAAGGAAATTTTGAAAACTGTCCTATAAAAATAAGGAAATTTGGAAAATTTCGCTATAAAAATAAGGAAATTTTGAAAATTTCCCTATAAAAATAAGGAAATTTTGAAAATTTCCCTATAAAAATAAGGAAATTTTGAAAATAAAAATGAGATAATTTTGAAAATTTTACTAGAAAAATAAATAAATTTTGTAAATTTTCCTTTAAAAATAAGGATATTTTCAAAATTTCCTTAAAAAAATAAGGAAAATTTCCCTATGAAAATAAGAAAATTTTGAAAATTGTCCTATAAAAATAAGGAAATTTGGAAAATTTCGCTATAAAAATAAGGAAATTTTGAAAATTTCCCTATAAAAATAAGGAAGTTTTGAAAATTTCCCTATAAAAATAAGGAAATTTTGAAAATTTCCTTATAGAAATAAGGAATTTTTAAAAATTTCCCTATGAAAATAAGGAAATTTTGCAAATTTCCCTATAAAAATAAGATAATTTTAAAAATTTTCCTATAAAAATAAGAAATTTTTGAAAATTTCCCTATAAAAATCAGGAAATTTTGAAAATTTCCCTATAAAAATCAGGAAATTTTGAAAATTTCACTATAAAAATGAGATAATTTTGAAAATTTCCCTATAAAAATAAGGAAATTTTGTAAATTTCCCTATAAAAATAAGGAAATTTTGAAAATTTTACTAGAAAAATAAATACATTTTGTAAATTTTCCTTTAAAAATAAGGAGATTTTAAAAATTTACTTAAAAAAATAAGGAAATTTTAAAAATGTTCCTATAAAAATTGAAATTGAAAATTTCGTTGTAAAATAAGGAAATTTTGAAAATTTCCCTATAAAAATAAGGAAATTTTGAAAATTTCCATATAAAAATAAGGAAATTTTAAAAATTTCCCTATAAAAATAAGGAAATTTTGAAAATTTCCTTATAAAAATAAGGAATTTATAAAATTCTCCTAAAAAAATAAGGAAATTTTGGGAATAAGGAAATTTTTAAAATTTCCTTATAAAAATGAGGAAATTTCGAAAATTTCCCTGTTAAAATAAGGAAATTTTAAAAACTTATAAGAATAAGGAAATTTTGAAAATTTCCCAATGAAAATAAGGAAATTTTGAAAATTTCCTTATGTAAAAATAAGGAAATTTTTAAAATTTCTCTATCAAAATAAGAAATTTTTAAAATTTCCCTATCAAAATTTGGAAAATTTACCTATACAAATAAGGAAATTTTGAAAATTTCTCTTTAAAAATAAGGTATTTTTAAAATTTCCCTATGAAAATGAGGAAATTTTGAAAATTTCCCTATAAAAATAACAAAATTATATAGAAATTTTGAAAATTTTCCTATAAAAAAAAATTCATTATAAAAGTAAGGAAATTTTGAAAATTTCCTTATAAAAATAAGGAAATTTTGAAAATTTCCCTATAAAAATAAGGAAATTTTGAAAATTTCCTTGTAAAAATAAGGAAATTTTGAAAATTTCCCTATAAAAATTCCTTATTTTTGAAATTTTGAAAATTTCCCTATAAAAATAAGGAAATTTTGAAAACTTCCCTATAAAAATAAGGAAATTTTGAAAATTTCCCTAAAAAATAAGGAAATTTTGAAAATTATAAAAATTTCCTTTTAAAAATAAGGAAATTTTGAATATTCACAATTTTTGTTCTTTATGACCAGAGGTACAACTTTGCCTCAGAGTAAATCAAAATTGCGAACTGTTTGCTAGATATGAGCCTGAAAAAATTATAAAATTTTTTGCCCTAAATCTTTTTGGACCATTAAAAAAAGGAGGATGAATGACACGGGACTTTTTATGGCTATTTTTTTTTGTGTTGCACTGTGTTATTATTCGGTAGCTTCTGTCAACTTTTTTATAAATAGTCCAATTTCTACTAGTGACCCTCTTTATAGTTCATTTTCCATTCGTATTGCTTTATACAGTCAAATTTTCATTCGTGGCTTTTTATATAGCCCAATTTCTACTCGTGGCCCTCCTTATAGTTCAATTTCCATTCGTATTGTTTTATATAGTTCGATTTTTACTCGTGGCTTTTTAAAAAGTCAAATTTTCACCTGCGGCTCTTTATATAATTCAATTAAATTTATTTATTTAAATTGTATTACATTTTTATTAAAATGTAAATGGTCTCCAAAATATCAATAACTGTAACTCTATGAAAGACCATTTCCTGATCAATTCTTATCCATGAAACCTTTTTTAAATCTTATTTTAACTTTACCCATAAATTCCCTAATTTATTGGATATCTTTAGGAAAAATCACTTTATCGACACTTATAATTTTCAAATCTCTAAATCCATTTAATAAAATAAAAATTTTGTTCCCGAAAAGTTCCAAAAAGTTACCCTAATTTGCATAATTTTTCAGTTAAAGACGTTTCATGTCTGTTTTCTATTGATTGGTTAATGAATAGTTTTATTTCATTTTCAATATTAAAAGCAACCCTTTTTGGAATTAATATTATTTATTATAAAACACAGGCTATTTAGAGATTTCGGATCTACCTGTTGGTATCTATGTATAAGTTTGTATTTATCAGAGTTATAGGACGGTCGGCTTAGGCACATAAAAATAATTTCTACATTTTTTATGACCATTCATACATATTTATTATTTAACTTGAGCTATTGATTACCAACTTGTTGTTGACTCATACCCGAAGAGATGAAAATGCAAAAAAGGGTAACATTTGTAAAATTACACTGTAAGAAATTAGTACAGAAATCGGGAATTGGAGATAATATAGCGATTGTACATCACAGGACCATTATTGGAATTTGGGACCACGATTGCAACGATTTAACATAGAACGAGCCACGATTATAAATTGGACTATATAAAGATTCATAATTGGAAATTGGACTATATAAAGAGTTACTTTTGAAAATTGAAATATATAAAGGGCCACAATAAGAAATTGGACTATATAAAAACTTTCTTTTGAAAATTGAACTATATAAAGAGCCACAATAAGAAATTGGACTATATAAAAAGTTACTTTTGAAAATTGAACTATATAAAGGGCCACAACAAGAAATTGGACTATATAAAAAGTTACTTTTGAAAATTGAACTATATAAAGAGCCACAATAAGAAATTGGACTATATAAAGAGTTATTAAAAAAAATTGAACTGTATAAAGGGCCACAATAAGAAATTGGACTATATAAAGAGTTATTTTTGAAAATTGAACTATATAAAGGGCTACAATAAGAAATTGGACTATATAAAGAGTTACTTTTAAAAATTGAACTATATAAAGGGCCACAATAAGAAATTGGACTATATAAAGAGTTACTTTTGAAAATTGAACTATATAAAGGGCCACAATAAGAAATTGGACTATATAAAGAGTTATTTAAAAAAAAATTGAACTGTATAAAGGGCCACAATAAGAAATTGGACTATATAAAGAGTTACTTTTGAAAATTGAACTATATAAAGGGCCACAATAAGAAATTGGACTATATAAAGAGTTACTTTTGAAAATTGAACTATATAAAGGGCCACAACAAGAAATTGGACTATATAAAAAGTTACTTTTGAAAATTGAACTATATAAAGAGCCACAATAAAAAATTGGACTATATAAAGAGTTATTAAAAAAAATTGAACTATATAAAGGGCCACAATAAGAAATTGAACTATATAAAGAGTTACTTTTGAAAATTGAACTATATAAAGGGCCACAATAAGAAATTAGACTATATAAAGAGTTATTTTTGAAATTTGAACTATATAAAGGGCTACAATAAGAAATTGGACTATTTAAAGAGTTACTTTTGAAAATTTAATTATATAAAGGGCCACAATAAGAAATTGGACTATATAAAGAGTTATTTTTGAAAATTGAACTATATAAAGGGCTACAATAAGAAATTGGACTATATAAGGAGTTACTTTTGAAAATTGAACTATATAAAGGGCCACAATAAGAAATTGAACTATATAAAGAGTTACTTTTGAAAATTGAACTATATAAAGGGCCACAATAAGAAATTGGACTATATAAAGAGTTACTTTTGAAAATTGAACTATATAAAGGACCACAATAAGAAATTGGACTATATAAAGAGTTACTTTTGAAAATTGAACTATATAAAGGGCCACAATAAGAATTTAGACTATATAAAGGGTTACTTTTGAAAATTGAAATATATAAAGGGCCACAATAAGAAATTGGACTATATAAAGAGTTACTTTTGAAAATTGAACTATATAAAGGGCCACAATAAGAAATTGGACTATATAAAGAGTTACTTTTGAAAATTGAACTATATAAAGGGCCACAATAAGAAATTGAACTATATAAAGAATTACTTTTGAAAATTGAACTATATAAAGGGCCACAATAAGAAATTGGACTATATAAAGAGTTACTTTTAAAAAATTGAACTATATAAAGGGCCACAATAAGAAATTGGACTATATAAAGAGTTACTTTTGAAAATTGAACTGTATAAAGGGCAACAATAAGAAATTGGACTATATAAAGAGTTACTTTTGAAAATTGAACTATATAAAGGGCCACTATAAGAAATTGGTCTACATAAAAGACTCGATAGGAAAATCGATAATAAATATAGGACCACTATTAGAATTTTTGATATATAAGGAAATACAATTGGAATTCGGGCTATATAAGGGACTACGATAGTAAAAATTTAATATAGAACGAGCTAAGATTATATATAAAGAAACACGATTACAATTTGGGCTATATAAAGAACCACGATGGAGACAATTTAATATAGAACTACCTACGGTTATAAATTGGACTATATAAAGATTCATAATTGGAATATTATAGTCCATAAAGGGCTACAATTGAAAATTGGACTATATAAAAGAACACGATAGGAAATTTTGTTATTATTATAGGAACACAATTGAAATTTGGGATATATAGACAACTACGATTGAAATTTGAGCTATATAAAGGTCTACGAATACAGAACGAGTCGCGATTATAAATTGGACTATACAAAGATTAAGATGTTAATGATCCAGAGGGAACTCTTAGAAGAGGGCGTCCAAAACTTTGATTGAAAGACTAAGTAGAAGAAAATCTTTCAAAATTTGGATTACGATTGGAATTTGGGCTATGTAAAGGACCACGATAGCAAACAATCAAACATTTAATATAGGAAATTGGAAACTATTAAAAATTGAACTTTAAAAAGATATTCGTTGCCCTTTTTAAAGTCCAATTTTGAAATTTGTCTTAATAAAAATTCTCAGTCAAAAGTTGGACCATATAAATACCGATTAATTAGGATTAAAAATGAATTTTGCTTATATAAAAACCACGATAGAAGATTTCAATATAGAAAGAGCTACTTTTAAAAATTAGACTATATAAAAGGCCACGATAGAAAATTGGAGACGATATAAGGTTTGAAAATGGATTATATAAAATGCTACGATAGGAAGGAAATAGGACTATATAAAATTGGAGAGAATATTGTGATTGGAAATGGACTATAGAAAAGAAATTAGATTATATAAACGACGAATACCACGATACAAATTTGGGCTATTATAAATAAATGGACTTTTCTAATATGTAATACCATGATAGATGATTGAAAATAAAAAGGGCCACTTTTGATAACACTTTTGGACTCTATAAATTGAAAACGATATTACGTTTGGAAACTGAAAAAGCGGCGGTAGGAAATGGGACTATAGAAAGGAATACGATTGAAATTTGAACTTTTTAATAGGAAATTGAACTGTATAAAGGACTACGAAAGAAAATTGGATTGGAACACGATAAAAATTTTGTCTATAAAATAGACCAAAAAATAGGAATTTGGACTATATAAAAAACCACCAAGTTAGAACATGGAAAGATCCATGAAAAAAAATTTAATTTTACAAGAGACCACTTTAGGAATTTGGATTATATAATTTTTTAAAATGTCGGGTTTTTCAACAGGGACGCTACAAAAGTACAGCGACAGGCACAGCAGACGACGGCATATTTCTTGCTGCTCATTTGACATTTCTCTTCAGTAAGGTTTGGCATTTCATGATTGAAAGATATACAAGCCAACAACGAGTCGAAACTATTAAAATTTACTACCGAAATTCGAAGTCAGTTTCCTCAACGTTAAGAGCGCGATTCATCTTCAGCGATGAGACTCACTTTTGGCTTAGTCAATAAACATAAACGTACCCCATGAGTCATCATTGCATCCCGAACAAATTACGGTTTGGTGCGGTTTATGGGCCGGCGGCGTCATTGGGCCGTACTTCTTCCGTTATGATCAAGACCGGCAAGTTACTGTGAATGGGAATCGCTACCGTTCAATGATAACTGAATATTTTTGGCCCCAATTGGATGTTATGGACTTGGAGAACATGTGGTTCCAACAGAAAACCACATGTTCTGATCGGAGCTAATATGAGAGGGAGTTATTTTGGAGCCATTCCAACGTATTTGGTCCAATATAATTGTACTTGCTAAACTACGAAACTGCAGCGTCTGTTCAATATGTTAATTGCAGCTGTATGAGGGCGTTTGTCTCGGATCGAGTAGGACTTACGATGTTTTAAGCATGGAAAGAAACAACATTACAGAATATACTACTCCAAGGGATAATCATTCCCCTACAAGGGCAGCTGGCACAAGGATTTTGGAGTTGCCTAATCTATGTGAGAATTGGGTTGATATAAGAGCTTAAAATTGGTAGATAAAATAAGAAATTTCACTTTTCCCGCAGATGAGCGAATGACTCAAAAATCTTAGGATTCCGATCAAGAACTACCACCTTTATTTACTATATTTCCAAAATATTAAAATCAACATTGGAAATTGGACTATATTTGGGAGTATGGAGGCTCTTTGTAAAAAGATACATTGAAATTATACATATAAAGTACATTTTTTCTCTTAGTGTATTCCCTAATTAGAAGTTTTTATGTTGTTGAGTTTGCCGAACGTTGAAAGAATTTTAAACTTGTTTGAAGTTGGAGCTTGTGTCTACAGACAAACACAGTCCGTCTTATACAAAAAAAAGTTGTACGTAACCGCTTGTAGTCTAAATCGATCGTGGCAGTCTTAAGCTGCCATAGACCCGAACCCATGTTAGAAATTGGCCTGCAACAACAACAACACTGTACAAACATTAACATAAATATACTTATGTATTTATTTTGTATGTCTTTTTGTACAATCGTTATGTTCACGTATGCATTTATGTAGTTCTTTTAGGCGCACTTGCACGCATTTGTACTTATGGGCCATAGTTTCTGGAGAATGAGTCATCTTTGTTTACCAAATCTTTTTCAATGTTTTGTTGTGCTATTTCACATAAATAAGACAATCCAGAATGTCTGTCGTTGTGGTCTTCTACCTGTTAGTTAAAGGTTTTTGTTGGGTTTCTGTGAAATGGTGAGGGATTGATTTAATAAAAATGCTGTGGAATTAGTGATGGTATAATTTAATTAAGGTACAAAAGGGGATAAACAAGAAATTAATAAGAACTGAAACTAGAACTGAACAATAATTGAACATAGACCTTAACCTAGAATTGAACTGGAACTAAACCTCGAACTGGATCTGAAACTAAATCTAGAACTGAACTTAGAACTGAAACTAGAACAGAACTAAAACAGAACTAGAACTGAACTAGAACAGAACTAGAACTGAACTAGAACTGAACAAGAACTGAACTAGAACAGAACTAGAACAGAACTAGAACTGAACTAGAACTGAACTAGAACTAAACTAGAACTGAACTAGAACTGAACTAGAACTGAACTAGAACTGAACTAGAACTGAACTAGAACTGAACTAGAACTGAACTAGAACTGAACTAGAACTGAACTAGAACTGAACTAGAACTGAACTAGAACTGAACTAGAACTGAACTAGAACTGAACTAGAACTGAACTAGAACTGAACTAGAACTGAACTAGAACTGAACTAGAACTGAACTAGAACTGAACTAGAACTGAACTAGAACTGAACTTAGAACTGAAACTAGAACAGAACTAAAACAGAACTAGAACTGAACTAGAACAGAACTAGAACTGAACTAGAACTGAACAAGAACTGAACTAGAACAGAACTAGAACAGAACTAGAACTGAACTAGAACTGAACTAGAACTAAACTAGAACTGAACTAGAACTGAACTAGAACTGAACTAGAACTGAACTAGAACTGAACTAGAACTGAACTAGAACTGAACTAGAACTGAACTAGAACTGAACTAGAACTGAACTAGAACTGAACTAGAACTGAACTAGAACTGAACTAGAACTGAACTAGAACTGAACTAGAACTGAACTAGAACTGAACTAGAACTGAACTAGAACTGAACTAGAACTGAACTAGAACTGAACTAGAACTGAACTAGAACTGAACTAGAACTGAACTAGAACTGAACTAGAACTGAACTAGAACTGAACTAGAACTGAACTAGAACTGAACTAGAACTGAACTAGAACTGAACTAGAACTGAACTAGAACTGAACTAGAACTGAACTAGAACTGAACTAGAACTGAACTAGAACTGAACTAGAACTGAACTAGAACTGAACTATAACTGAACTAGAACTGAACTAGAACTGAACTAGAACTGAACTAGAACTGAACTAGAACTGAACTAGAACTGAACTAGAACTGAACTAGAACTGAACTAGAACTGAACTAGAACTGAACTAGAACTGAACTAGAACTGAACTAGAACTGAACTAGAACTGAACTAGAACTGAACTAGAACTGAACTAGAACTGAACTAGAACTGAACTAGAACTGAACTAGAACTGAACTAGAACTGAACTAGAACTGAACTAGAACTGAACTAGAACTGAACTAGAACTGAACTAGAACTGAACTAGAACTGAACTAGAACTGAACTAGAACTGAACTAGAACTGAACTAGAACTGAACTAGAACTGAACTAGAACTGAACTAGAACTGAACTAGAACTGAACTAGAACTGAACTAGAACTGAACTAGAACTGAACTAGAACTGAACTAGAACTGAACTAGAACTGAACTAGAACTGAACTAGAACTGAACTAGAACTGAACTAGAACTGAACTAGAACTGAACTAGAACTGAACTAGAACTGAACTAGAACTGAACTAGAACTGAACTAGAACTGAACTAGAACTGAACTAGAACTGAACTAGAACTGAACTAGAACTGAACTAGAACTGAACTAGAACTGAACTAGAACTGAACTAGAACTGAACTAGAACTGAACTAGAACTGAACTAGAACTGAACTAGAACTGAACTAGAACTGAACTAGAACTGAACTAGAACTGAACTAGAACTGAACTAGAACTGAACTAGAACTGAACTAGAACTGAACTTAGAACTGAAACTAGAACAGAACTAAAACAGAACTAGAACTGAACTAGAACTGAACTAGAACTGAACTAGAACTGAACTAGAACTGAACTAGAACTGAACTAGAACTGAACTAGAACTGAACTAGAACTGAACTAGAACAGAACTAGAACTGAACTAGAACTGAACTAGAACTGAACTAGAACTGAACTAGAACTGAACTAGAACTGAACTAGAACTGAACTAGAACTGAACTAGAACTGAACTAGAACTGAACTAGAACTGAACTAGAACTGAACTAGAACTGAACTAGAACTGAACTAGAACTGAACTAGAACTGAACTAGAACTGAACTAGAACTGAACTTAGAACTGAAACTAGAACAGAACTAAAACAGAACTAGAACTGAACTAGAACTGAACTAGAACTGAACTAGAACTGAACTAGAACTGAACTAGAACTGAACTAGAACTGAACTTAGAACTGAAACTAGAACAGAACTAAAACAGAACTAGAACTGAACTAGAACTGAACTAGAACTGAACTAGAACTGAACTAGAACTGAACTAGAACTGAACTAGAACTGAACTAGAACTGAACTAGAACTGAACTAGAACTGAACTAGAACTGAACTAGAACTGAACTAGAACTGAACTAGAACTGAACTAGAACTGAACTAGAACTGAACTAGAACTGAACTAGAACTGAACTAGAACTGAACTAGAACTGAACTAGAACTGAACTAGAACTGAACTAGAACTGAACTAGAACTGAACTAGAACTGAACTAGAACTGAACTAGAACTGAACTAGAACTGAACTAGAACTGAACTAGAACTGAACTAGAACTGAACTAGAACTGAACTAGAACTGAACTAGAACTGAACTAGAACTGAACTAGAACTGAACTAGAACTGAACTAGAACTGAACTAGAACTGAACTAGAACTGAACTAGAACTGAACTTAGAACTGAAACTAGAACAGAACTAAAACAGAACTAGAACTGAACTAGAACAGAACTAGAACTGAACTAGAACTGAACTAGAACAGAACTAGAACTGAACTAGAACTGAACTAGAACAGAACTAGAACTGAACTAGAACTGAACTAGAACTGAACTAGAACTGAACTAGAACTGAACTAGAACTGAACTAGAACTGAACTAGAACTGAACTAGAACTGAACTAGAACTGAACTAGAACTGAACTAGAACTGAACTAGAACTGAACTAGAACTGAACTAGAACTGAACTAGAACTGAACTAGAACTGAACTAGAACTGAACTAGAACTGAACTAGAACTGAACTAGAACTGAACTAGAACTGAACTAGAACTGAACTAGAACTGAACTAGAACTGAACTAGAACTGAACTAGAACTGAACTAGAACTGAACTAGAACTGAACTAGAACTGAACTAGAACTGAACTAGAACTGAACTAGAACTGAACTAGAACTGAACTAGAACTGAACTAGAACTGAACTAGAACTAGAACTGAACTAGAACTGAACTAGAACTGAACTAGAACTGAACTAGAACTGAACTAGAACTGAACTAGAACTGAACTAGAACTGAACTAGAACTGAACTAGAACTGAACTAGAACTGAACTAGAACTGAACTAGAACTGAACTAGAACTGAACTAAAACAGAACTAGAACTGAACTAGAACTGAACTAGAACTGAACTAGAACTGAACTAGAACTGAACTAGAACTGAACTAGAACTGAACTAGAACTGAACTAGAACTGAACTAGAACTGAACTAGAACTGAACTAGAACTGAACTAGAACTGAACTAGAACTGAACTAGAACTGAACTAGAACTGAACTAGAACTGAACTAGAACTGAACTAGAACTGAACTAGAACTGAACTAGAACTGAACTAGAACTGAACTAGAACTGAACTAGAACTGAACTAGAACTGAACTAGAACTGAACTAGAACTGAACTAGAACTGAACTAGAACTGAACTAGAACTGAACTAGAACTGAACTAGAACTGAACTAGAACTGAACTAGAACTGAACTAGAACTGAACTAGAACTGAACTAGAACTGAACTAGAACTGAACTAGAACTGAACTAGAACTGAACTAGAACTGAACTAGAACTGAACTAGAACTGAACTAGAACTGAACTAGAACTGAACTAGAACTGAACTAGAACTGAACTAGAACTGAACTAGAACTGAACTAGAACTGAACTAGAACTGAACTAGAACTGAACTAGAACTGAACTAGAACTGAACTAGAACTGAACTAGAACTGAACTAGAACTGAACTAGAACTGAACTAGAACTGAACTAGAACTGAACTAGAACTGAACTAGAACTGAACTAGAACTGAACTAGAACTGAACTAGAACTGAACTAGAACTGAACTAGAACTGAACTAGAACTGAACTAGAACTGAACTAGAACTGAACTAGAACTGAACTAGAACTGAACTAGAACTGAACTAGAACTGAACTAGAACTGAACTAGAACTGAACTAGAACTGAACTAGAACTGAACTAGAACTGAACTAGAACTGAACTAGAACTGAACTAGAACTGAACTAGAACTGAACTAGAACTGAACTAGAACTGAACTAGAACTGAACTAGAACTGAACTAGAACTGAACTAGAACTGAACTAGAACTGAACTAGAACTGAACTAGAACTGAACTAGAACTGAACTAGAACTGAACTAGAACTGAACTAGAACTAAACTAGAACTGAACTAGAACTGAACTAGAACTGAACTAGAACTGAACTAGAACTGAACTAGAACTGAACTAGAACTGAACTAGAACTGAACTAGAACTGAACTAGAACTGAACTAGAACTGAACTAGAACTGAACTAGAACTGAACTAGAACTGAACTAGAACTGAACTAGAACTGAACTAGAACTGAACTAGAACTGAACTAGAACTGAACTAGAACTGAACTAGAACTGAACTAGAACTGAACTAGAACTGAACTAGAACTGAACTAGAACTGAACTAGAACTGAACTAGAACTGAACTAGAACTGAACTAGAACTGAACTAGAACTGAACTAGAACTGAACTAGAACTGAACTAGAACTGAACTAGAACTGAACTAGAACTGAACTAGAACTGAACTAGAACTGAACTTAGAACTGAAACTAGAACAGAACTAAAACAGAACTAGAACTGAACTAGAACTGAACTAGAACTGAACTAGAACTGAACTAGAACTGAACTAGAACTGAACTAGAACTGAACTAGAACTGAACTAGAACTGAACTAGAACTGAACTAGAACTGAACTAGAACTGAACTAGAACTGAACTAGAACTGAACTTAGAACTGAAACTAGAACAGAACTAAAACAGAACTAGAACTGAACTAGAACTGAACTAGAACTGAACTAGAACTGAACTAGAACTGAACTAGAACTGAACTAGAACTGAACTAGAACTGAACTTAGAACTGAAACTAGAACAGAACTAAAACAGAACTAGAACTGAACTAGAACTGAACTAGAACTGAACTAGAACTGAACTAGAACTGAACTAGAACTGAACTAGAACTGAACTAGAACTGAACTAGAACTGAACTAGAACTGAACTAGAACTGAACTAGAACTGAACTAGAACTGAACTAGAACTGAACTAGAACTGAACTAGAACTGAACTAGAACTGAACTAGAACTGAACTAGAACTGAACTAGAACTGAACTAGAACTGAACTAGAACTGAACTAGAACTGAACTAGAACTGAACTAGAACTGAACTAGAACTGAACTAGAACTGAACTAGAACTGAACTAGAACTGAACTAGAACTGAACTAGAACTGAACTAGAACTGAACTAGAACTGAACTAGAACTGAACTAGAACTGAACTAGAACTGAACTAGAACTGAACTAGAACTGAACTAGAACTGAACTTAGAACTGAAACTAGAACAGAACTAAAACAGAACTAGAACTGAACTAGAACAGAACTAGAACTGAACTAGAACTGAACTAGAACAGAACTAGAACTGAACTAGAACTGAACTAGAACAGAACTAGAACTGAACTAGAACTGAACTAGAACTGAACTAGAACTGAACTAGAACTGAACTAGAACTGAACTAGAACTGAACTAGAACTGAACTAGAACTGAACTAGAACTGAACTAGAACTGAACTAGAACTGAACTAGAACTGAACTAGAACTGAACTAGAACTGAACTAGAACTGAACTAGAACTGAACTAGAACTGAACTAGAACTGAACTAGAACTGAACTAGAACTGAACTAGAACTGAACTAGAACTGAACTAGAACTGAACTAGAACTGAACTAGAACTGAACTAGAACTGAACTAGAACTGAACTAGAACTGAACTAGAACTGAACTAGAACTGAACTAGAACTGAACTGAACTAGAACTGAACTAGAACTGAACTAGAACTGAACTAGAACTGAACTAGAACTGAACTAGAACTGAACTAGAACTGAACTAGAACTAGAACTGAACTAGAACTAGAACTAGAACTGAACTAGAACTGAACTAGAACTGAACTAGAACTGAACTAGAACTGAACTAGAACTGAACTAGAACTGAACTAGAACTGAACTAGAACTGAACTAAAACAGAACTAGAACTGAACTAGAACTGAACTAGAACTGAACTAGAACTGAACTAGAACTGAACTAGAACTGAACTAGAACTGAACTAGAACTGAACTAGAACTGAACTAGAACTGAACTAGAACTGAACTAGAACTGAACTAGAACTGAACTAGAACTGAACTAGAACTGAACTAGAACTGAACTAGAACTGAACTAGAACTGAACTAGAACTGAACTAGAACTGAACTAGAACTGAACTAGAACTGAACTAGAACTGAACTAGAACTGAACTAGAACTGAACTAGAACTGAACTAGAACTGAACTAGAACTGAACTAGAACTGAACTAGAACTGAACTAGAACTGAACTAGAACTGAACTAGAACTGAACTAGAACTGAACTAGAACTGAACTAGAACTGAACTAGAACTGAACTAGAACTGAACTAGAACTGAACTAGAACTGAACTAGAACTGAACTAGAACTGAACTAGAACTGAACTAGAACTGAACTAGAACTGAACTAGAACTGAACTAGAACTGAACTAGAACTGAACTAGAACTGAACTAGAACTGAACTAGAACTGAACTAGAACTGAACTAGAACTGAACTAGAACTGAACTAGAACTGAACTAGAACTGAACTAGAACTGAACTAGAACTGAACTAGAACTGAACTAGAACTGAACTAGAACTGAACTAGAACTGAACTAGAACTGAACTAGAACTGAACTAGAACTGAACTAGAACTGAACTAGAACTGAACTAGAACTGAACTAGAACTGAACTAGAACTGAACTAGAGCTGAACTAGAACTGAACTAGAACTGAACTAGAACTGAACTAGAACTGAACTAGAACTGAACTAGAACTGAACTAGAACTGAACTAGAACTAAACTAGAACTGAACTAGAACTGAACTAGAACTGAACTAGAACTGAACTAGAACTGAACTAGAACTGAACTAGAACTGAACTAGAACTGAACTAGAACTGAACTAGAACTGAACTAGAACTGAACTTTTTGATTTTGTACCATTTTAGTACTTAATTATTTATGATTTTCGCCCTTTTATGCCCATCCCTTTTGTTGCGATCATTACTGATCGTTTGTATTTACCTTCTTTTCCGTTGCCCAAAAAAACATGTAATTTTTCATCTGATAAAAGGGACTTGATTCTTATATTGTTCTTTTTTTTGTCTTCAACTTAAAATGTTAAAATGATTTAGATGTGAAATTTTTTATAATGACCCAACATTATTGTGTTTTTATAAACCTTTTCATAATTATTGGTTCGGTTTTGTTTTGAGAAAGATAAAATTGTGATGCGGTAGTTGGTAGTTTTGGGACTAACCTGCACATTAACGAAGTTATTGTTTCAGGACGGTAGTGATTTTGTTCGGGGTTGTTTATGGGTTTTCATTTCGGGGTTCGTTAAGGATGTGAAAGTGTTTTGAATGTGGGACAATGTAACGGAATTTTCCAAACATTTCCAGGGTGTGAAATTGAATGTATGTGCGTTAATTGTTGAAGGATCTTTTCATTCATTTTAGGTAATGTTTTCCAATCTTACCCATTTTCTAACTTTCCACCTCTTACATTCAAATTCACCTAATTCTACCTCATCAAAAATACCAATTGTTCAAGGATTTCACCTCAATTTGTCAACTTGTTCTTAAATCCACCACACCTTCCTCCAAAATGTCATTATGAACAACTGTTCAATTCAATTAACCACTTTTGAGTTCACATCTCAGGGTGCGTATGTGTAAGATGTTAAATGTTGTTTCCTCTCTTCTCCTCCTCCTCCTAATTTTTACACATTTTGTTGCTTGTTTGACTCTCTTATCAAATCTCTAGTTGTATCTTTTAACACTTAAATGTTGTTGTTGGATGCGTGCTTGTTTGTTCGAGTGTGAGTCAAGGTGTATGCATTGGCATTTCTTTACCCAAGTGACCAAATTATAGTCGTAAGCTCTAGAAAGAAATTCAAAGCGAGCAAATCGAAAATCTCTGCTTCTTAGTAGAAAACATCTCAAGAACAGGAGACCAAGTTTCGAAATTATATAAAGCATTTAATAATAAATTATTTATAATTCATGTTTTCCTAAAATGTCTTATAAATCTCCAGAAAATTTCAGTTTTTAAAACCTAACCTCAAATTAAAATTTTTTAATTTAACTTTAAATAAGAAAAATTTAAATCATTTTGCAAGAAAATGAAAGTATAAGAAGTTTACAAAAGAGTTTTTCTTCAAGATCCTTAACTATTTTATAAAAACTCAAATTTTTCAAAAACTAACCTTAAATCAAAATTCTTTAATTTAACTTCAACTAAAAAAACTTTAACTCATTTTAAAATAAAAGTGAAATACAAGAACTTTACAAAAGAGTTATTCTTAAAAATTTTTGTTCATTAAAAGAAAAATCGAATTTTCGGAAATGTAACCTCATTTTAAAATTTTTTAATTTAACTTCAATTGATAAAATTTTAGCTCATTTTAAAAGAAATCCCATTTTAAAAGAACAATACATAAAGTTTTCTTCATTAATCCTTATATATTAAAAAAATGTGCAAATTTTCTAAAACCTAACCTCATTTCCGATTTCGACAAATTTTGTTTAATCAAGAAAATTGAAACTCATTTCGGCAGAAAATTCTTTTTCAAAAACTTTACAAAAGAAATTTTCTTTAAAATCTATACAAATCTAGGGAAATTTTCAATTTTAAAAAACCTAACCTCAAATTTTATTTCGAAAATTTTAACAAATTGAAGAAAACGTTGACAGTATAACAAAGAAAAATACAAAATTGAGTTAAAACAAACAAGATTTTTATGAAATTTTTCATAGTTTTTGAAATATAAGTATTTATAAAAACCTAACCTTAAACTTATTTTTTAAAACTGTAAGAATTTAAACCTCATTTGAAGTCAAAATTATAGTTTAGTTAAACATAAATCGAGTACAATTAAAATTTTAACAAATTTTTTTGTTGTTAATGAAGTTTTTAAGGATTTTTTTTAAACTAACCTCAAATTTATTTTTGTCAATTTTGGTTTGTTTATGAAATTTTTAAGGCCATTCGATAGAACATCGAAAATTATTGCTATGACAAAAGCGTTTTTTTTAAATATCTTCTTACATTTTAATGCAAATTGAATTTTTCTTAGACCTAACCTCAATTTAAATTTTAGTAATTTTTGATTATTTCAGAATTTTTTTAGACCTATCAGTCTGTCTTTGTTTCTCCTGAAGACATTGAGGAGACTCATTGACTAGTATCTTAGGGAATGAATTGAAACAGAAGCTACTGTCAAACTGCCAGCGAGTTTACTACAAGAACATATTCCAAACCTCTGAACAACTGGGTAACCAATACCAGTTACCCAGTTGCGGTAATCAACAATTGTTGTGTGTTCTTAGACAAACAAATTAGAAAATGTCTACACAAAGTTGGAGTACTTGGACTTGTAATGTATATATTTTTAACCTAAGGTAATGTGGGTTCATATTTTGGTGGTGGAATTTATTAAATGTAGCGCTGAGATTTTTTGTAAATGATGCACTTTTAGAGAAAAAAAGATAAGAGATGTTAAAAAATTTACAGATGGTGGCGGGGGAGAAATGAACTGTAGATTGAACCTAGAATTTTGTTTTTCAAAATTTCTGGAATGAAAGAATATCTAGACTACGACATGGGTTAAAGATGTAAAGTAAAATATAGGACTAAGATATCGACTGGGACTTCGAGGAAAAAGTAGACTAAGGTATATAAACTGAGACATGCCTGGAGCATAAAATAAGACATAGACTAAGGCATCAACAGAGACTTAGCTAAAGTCTCGAGAGTTCAGTTTGGGAGTCTGGAAAACAGACTATTTCAGACTTTGAAGTTTATTATTTTTTAAAGGGTTATCCATTTCGTGGTTTCAGCAATGAATCACATTTCTCACTCGTATGTGGGGTTCTGAGAAAGAAACCCCATTTTAAAAGAACAATACAACAAAAGTTTTTCTTCAAAATCCTTATTTATCAAAAAAAAATGTGCAAATTTTCCAAAAACCTAACCTCATTTCCGATTTCGGCAAATTTTGTTTAATCAACAAAATAAAAAATCATTTCGGCAGAAAATTCTTTTTCAAAAACTTTACAAAAGCAATTTTCTTTAAAATCTATACAAATCTAGGGAAATTTTCAATTTTAAAAAAACCTAACCTCAAATTTTATATTGAAAATTTTAACAAATTTAAGAAAACCTTAACTGCATCCATAAAAAGTCCAGCTCACACAACAACTGAAGCCAGCTGACCATTCACAACGTCGTAGATACGTGGAATGGATGCTTCAACGACAGGCGGTGGACGGCGATTTTTCGAATAAAATTTTCTTCAGCGATAAAGCACATTTCTTACTCGTATGTGGGGTTCTGAGAATCCTCAATTAATTGAAGAGAGGCCATTATATCCAGAAAAAATCACTGTTTGGTTCGCTCTTTGGTCCGAAGGTGTGATTGGATCTTACTTCTTCGAAAACGATGACGGAGCGATTGTCATGATAACCGACTTTTTTTGCCTGTTATTGTAGAATACGACTTGGAGAATATATGGTTTCAACAAGATGGTGTCACATGCCACACAACTCGAGCGCATATAGCTTTAGTGCAAGAGACATTTCCCGGACGCTTAATTTCTCGTCATGCCGATATCAACTGGCCACCAAGATCATGCGATTTGACACTATTGAACTTTTTTTGTGGGGCTACGCGAAAGACCGTGGAAACCTTTAACTCTCGAGCACTTAAAACCCAACATTCGTCAAGTTATGACTGAAATACCGCCCATGTCAAAAAGTGGTTGAAAATTCCTCAAAAGAATCAATGCTTGCGACATTTCGCGTGGTGGTAATTTAAATGGTATAGTGAACTGACGTCCGAAACTTCGATGAAAAGATCAAGTAGAGGAACATTTTTCAAAGCTTGTCTAACGAAATTGGAGAATATGCGCACAAGATCAAAGCTCATGGAATTCTAAAATATGTTCGGCCTTTGACCTTAATAGGTTGTAAATATAGGTCATTTAAGTAAGTAGGCAAACTATACAATATCTGTTTAAGTTTAAGTCGCCCAAGCCTATACTTTTTCCCCTCTGGAATTCATTCTACTCTAGGAAGGCAACATCGGGTCTTAACAGTGATATCAAAAGTTTATCTAAACGGCATGACATCTGGGTGATCTCCATCAATCCTAAATTCAGGAATACAGAATTCAGAGATTTAAGGGTAGAGGCCTTTAGAGAATGTGTTCTTCCAACGTTTTTTAGTTCCGCAATAACAAAAAATAATTTGGTAGAGTGAAAGTTGGGTTGACTGGCAGGCGACCAAACTGAGTTGAGAATGGCAATAGCGGCACAAATCAAGGTTCGACCTTTGGGAGATATCACTCAGTCTAGCTGTGGCAAATGCTTATACGTTCAACCCTTCCCAATTTGTAAGAACCCTTTTAAATTTCATTCCCTCTGGAATTCATTCTACTCTAGGATGGAAACATCGGGTCTTAACAGTGACATCAAAAGTTGATATAAACGGCACGACATCTGGGTGATCTCCATCAATCCTAAATTCAGGAATACAGAATTCAGAGATTTAAGGGTAGAGGCCTTTAGGGAATGTGTTCTTCCAACGTTTTTTAGTTCCGCAATAACAAAAAATAATTTAGTAGAGTAAAAGTTGGGCTAACTGGCAGGCGACCAAACTGAGTTGAGAATGGCAATAGCGGCATAAATCAAGGTTCGAACTTTGGGAGATATCACTCTGTCTAGCCGTGGCAAATGCTAATACGTTCAACCCCTCCCGATTTGTTATAACCCATTTCTATTTCATTCCCTCTGGAATTCATTCTACTCTAGGATGGAAACATCGGGTCTTAACAGTGACATCAAAAGTTGATATAAACGGCACGACATCTGGGTGATCTCCATCAATCCTAAATTCAGGAATACAGAATTCAGAGATTTAAGGGTAGAGGCCTTTAGGGAATGTGTTCTTCCAACGTTTTTTAGTTCCGCAATAACAAAAAATAATTTAGTAGAGTAAAAGTTGGGCTAACTGGCAGGCGACCAAACTGAGTTGAGAATGGCAATAGCGGCATAAATCAAGGTTCGAACTTTGGGAGATATCACTCTGTCTAGCCGTGGCAAATGCTAATACGTTCAACCCCTCCCGATTTGTTATAACCCATTTCAATTTCATTCCCTCTGGAATTCATTCTACTCTAGGATGGAAACATCGGGTCTTAACAGTGACATCAAAAGTTGATATAAACGGGACGACATCTGGGTGATCTCCATCAATCCTAATTTCTGGAATACAGAATTCTGAGATTTAAGGGTAGAGGCCTTTAGGGAATGTGTTCTTCCAACGTTTTTTAGTTCCGCAATAACAAAAAATAATTTAGTAGAGTAAAAGTTGGGCTAACTGGCAGGCGACCAAACTGAGTTGAGAATGGCAATAGCGGCATAAATCAAGGTTCGAACTTTGGGAGATATCACTCTGTCTAGCCGTGGCAAATGCTAATACGTTTAACCCCTCCCGATTTGTTATAACCCATTTCAATTTCATTCCCTCTGGAATTCATTCTACTCTAGGATGGAAACATCGGGTCTTAACAGTGACATCAAAAGTTGATATAAACGGCATGTTACTGGGTGATTTCCATCAATCCTAAATTCTGGAATACAGAATTCTGAGATTTAAGGGTTCAAGGCTTTTAGAGAATGTGTTCTTCCAACGTTTTTTAGTTCCGCAATAACAAAAAATAATTTAGTAGAGTAAAAGTTGGGCTAACTGGCAGGCGACCAAACTGAGTTTAGTTGAGAACGGCAATAGCGGCATAAATCAATGTTTGACCTTTGGGAGATATCACTCTGTCTAGCCGTGGCAAATGCTAATACGTTCAACCCCTCCCGATTTGTTATAACCCATTTCAATTTCATTCCCGTAAAAATAGTTATTAAAACTTAAAATTCAAATGTGTTTCATAGTATTTTATTAGCATTTTCATAACTTTTAATTATTTTTTTTAGAATATAAGCAATATTATTTTTTTTTTTTTTCACCAAAACTTTTGCAGTTGTAAGCATTTTTGTATTATTTGTTCAAAATCTACCAAGTGTTCCAAAATGTCTGTCCACTTTTGGGGCCGTCTGTCATTATTATTATACATTTATATTGATAAAGTGAAAGACACATGTAAATGAAAGAATAAATAATAATAAAGAAAAAGACGGAGGGAAAAAACAAGAAATAAATTTACAAAAATATAAATAAATAAAAAAACTGTAAAGGTAATTTTTAAGACCAACAAATACGAGTATCATAACATTAATTTGGATGTAGTGGTGACCATCTCATAATATTTTGCTGGTAGATGCAAACTTACAAACAGAAGAGGGCCGTAACTAACCAAACTAGACTTACGAATGCTGAGATATAGGAAGAAACCTGTTTTCAGAGAAGATTTAAGATGTGGACAAAGTCATAGATTGTATCTCTTCAGAGAAGTTAAAATCAATTTCTCCTAACATTCGCTCAAGTAATACTTAACCCGACTTTACGCTGTGAGGGATGTTGGATACCAGTCAACTGTTCTGATTGGTCTTAACCTGGTAAGTTCAGACTTATCTTGGCTATCCTTCATCTCAACTGTGGATACTAACCTGGGGAACTACGTAACCACCAATTAATGTAGTTTACATGTGCCGCGAGTTCTTCAATAAGAACGTTCAAAAAATAATTACTATGAAAAAGCTAAGATTAAAATTAAAATGGTCTCCCTAATGTTATAGGAAATTTTTGAAAAATTTCCTATAAAAATAGGAAATTTTTGAAAAATTTCCTTTAAAAATAGGAAATTTTTGAAAAATTTCCTATAAAAATAGGAAATTTTTGAAAAATTTCCTATAAAAATAGGAAATTTTTGAAAAATTTCCTATAAAAATAGGAAATTTTTGAAAAATTTCCTATAAAAATAGGAAATTTTTGAAAAATTTCCTATAAAAATAGGAAATTTTTTAAAAATTTCCTATAAAAATAGGAAATTTTTGAAAAATTTCCTATAAAAATAGGAAATTTTTGAAAAATTTTCTATAAAAATAGGAAATTTTTGAAAAATTTCCTATAAAAATAGGAAATTTTTGAAAAATTTCCTATAAAAATAGGAAATTTTTGAAAAATTTCCTATAAAAATAGGAAATTTTTGAAAAATTTCCTATAAAAATAGGAAATTTTTGAAAAATTTCCTATAAAAATAGGAAATTTTTGAAAAATTTCCTCTAAAAATAGGAAATTTTTGAAAAATTTCCTCTAAAAATAGGAAATTTTTGAAAAATTTCCTATAAAAATAGGAAATTTTTGAAAAATTTCCTATAAAAATAGGAAATTTTTGAAAAATTTCCTATATAAAAATAGGAAATTTTTGAAAAATTTCCTATAAAAATAGGAAATTTTTGAAAAATTTCCTATAAAAATAGGAAAATTTTGAAAAATTTGCTATAAAAATAGGAAATTTTTGAAAAATTTCCTATAAAAATAGGAAATTTAAAAAAAAAAATAGGAATTTTTGAAAAATTTCCTATAAAAATAGGAAATTTTTGAAAATTTTCCTATAAAAATAGGAAATTTTTGAAAAATTTCCTATAAAAATAAAAAATTTTTGAAAAATTTTGTATAAAAATAGAAAATTTTGTATAAAAATAGTAAATTTTTGATAAATTTTGTATAAGAATAGGAAATTTTTAAAAATTTTGTATAAAAATAGGAAATTTTTGAAAAATTTTGTATAAAAACAGGAAATTTTTGAAAAATTTCCTATAAAAATATGAAATTTTTGAAAAATTTTGTATAAAATTAAGAAATTTTTGAAAAATTTTGTATAAAAATAAGAATTGTTTTTTTTTAAATAGGAAATTTTTGAAAAATTTTGTATAAAAATAGGAAATTTTTAAAAATTTTGTATAAAAATAAGAAATTTTTGAAAAATTTTGTATAAAAATAAGAATTGTTTTTTTTTTAAATAGGAAATTTTTGAAAAATTTTGTATAAAAATAAGAAATTTTTGAAAAATTTTGTATAAAAATAGGAAATTTTTGAAAAATTTTGTATAAAAATAGGAAATTTTTGAAAAATTTTGTATAAAAGTAGGAAATTTTTGAAAATTTTGTATAAAAATAGGAAATTTTTGAAAAATTTCCTATAAAAATAGGAAATTTTTGAAAAATTTCGTATAAAAATAGGAAATTTTTGAATAATTTTGTATAAAATAGGAAATTTTTGAAAAATATTATATAGAAATAGGAAATTTTTGAAAAATTTTGTTTAAAAATAGGAAATTTTTGAAAAATTTCCTATAAAAATAAAAATTTTTTAAAAAATTTAGTGTCAAGAAAAGCAGTGAAATTTTTGAAAAATTTTGTATAAAAATAGGAAATTTTTGAAAAATTTTGTATAAAAATAGGAAATTTTTGAAAAATTTTGTACAAAAATAGGAAATTTTTGAAAAATTTTGTATAAAAGTAGGAATATTTTGAAAAATATTATATAGAAATAGGAAATTTTTGAAAAATTTTGTTTAAAAATAGGAAATTTTTGAAAAATTTTGTAGAAAAATAGGAAATTTTTGAAAAATTTTGTATAAAAATAGGAAATTTTTTAAAAATTTTGTGTAAAAATAGGAAATTTTTGAAAAATTTTGTATAAAAATAGGAAATATTTGAAAAATTTTGTATAAAAATAGGAAATTTTTGAAAAATTTTGTATAAAAATAGGAAATTTTTGAAAAATTTTGTATAAAAATAGGAAATTTTTGAAAAATATTATATAGAAATAGGAAATTTTTAAAAAATTTTGTTTAAAAATAGGAAATTTTTGAAAAATTTCCTATAAAAATAAAAAATAAACATTTTTTGAAAAATTAAGTGTCAAGAAAAACAGTGGATCATAAAAAAAAATCTCTGATTTTTATTTTGCTAACCCTAGGGTTCGTTAGTTAGATATTATCAGATCAAACTGTTCCTGGTGCCTCAGGTTGTGCCTTTCTGAACCAACAACGCCAAACTCTCAAAAAACTATGGTAAGATACATTTTAATGTAGATTTAAAGCGTGTATAAAGTTACTTTGTATTTGTTGCTATAGCTATGCTGAGTATCTGAGTATCTGAGTATCTTAACTTTGCAGCCAACAAAATTTAGATACATGTGTGTATCTGGAAGTTGGGTATTAACATGGCTGGCTGGTTGTTGGACTGACGGACTAGCTGGTGGTTGATTTTTATGTTTTTGGTTGTGTACGAGATAATGTTGTCTTGTTTTTTATTTATTTATAAGTTCTTAATGCTCAAAACTGGATTTGAGCGTAGATATATACAGAGATACTTAGGTTTAAGGTATTTTAGAGATACAAATACTTAAGTTAAGACACCCGGACAATTGGTTAGAGAGATATTTAGGTGTTAGTGTATATGTTAAGGCAAAATGGGTAGAAAAGGAAAAATCTTTTTAAGACTATAAAGTGCAGCGGACTAAGGTGAAATATTTGAACGATTTTTGAGTGTATGGAAGAGAAGGGAGAGCTGCAAGTGGGGGAGAGGAAGAGAGAATGAGAGAGAGCTAGAGAGAGTATATTTTAAAGTTTGTTGTTGTATTATGCGCATGTTTGGAGTTTGGTAAATGAATGATTTAGCCGCTCCTTTGTATCTGCAAGATGGCTAAAAATGTATTCAGTAGTTAACTGACTTTTTGAGAGCTCGGTTTCGTGGGATTTTTTTATATGTACGTTAAATTATAATATTCTTTAAAAGAAAAAAGAAAAATTTGATACAAAAAAGAATTTGAAAAGCTTTAAAGTTTGAAAGAATTTAAATGAAAAATGAGATAAAATCAAAAGATTTGAAAGTTACTATTAAAAAAATATTTTTTTTTCAAGAAAATCTAAGAATAATTTAAGGAAAAGTGAGGAAAGAAAATTTTTTTAATATTTTTATATGAATGAAAAAAGCATAAGAATGGAAAAATTTTAAGTGTGAGAAGAAAAAAAGTGTAAAGAAAATTTTTTCTTTAGAAGAAGAAAAAAAATCCTTAATATCGATTTTATGTTGCGCACTAAAGGAAAAAATAAGAAAAATCCATTTACCACGAATTTTTAGTATTTAAACAACAAAAATTACGAGAAAAGTTACCACAACAACAGCAACAAAATTCAAAAGGTATTTTTGAGATTTTGTGAGTGTTAAACTTACGTTCGTTTTAAAAGAATCGAGGTGAATAAAAGGCTCTCAAAAGTGGTGAATTTCGTTTCGCTTTGTTGGTGTTTTTATTGTTTTTTTTCTTTTTGTGTTTCAATCTTTAAATGGCCAAGTTAAGAAAAGGCATTTAATTGGGAAAATATAAGGCCAAGAAAAAAAAAAGCAAAAAAAAACAAAATATAAAGAAAACCAGTAAAACAAAATATAAGTGAAAAAAATCTTTGAAAAGGTTTTGGAAAAAATCTTCTTAAGAAAATTTTAAAATTACCTCAAAAAAAAAAAATCTAAAAAATATCTCAAAAATTTTATAAAATAATTTAAAGGAAAATTAAAGCAAACAAATTTTAAAATTGTGAAAATCTAATTAAAAATCTAGAAGTTTCAAATAAAAAAACTGAGATTTTTCTCAGCTAAAAACAAAATATTGATTATTTTTTCGTATTAAACAAAATTATCTATCAAACAAGTTTAACAAAATTTCAAAAATTTATAAAAATATTAAAATAAATCAAAAAATATATAATTTAAAAAAATAAAAGAAGTCTTTGACCAAATTCAAACATTTCCCCATAATTATTTAATTTGGATTAACTTTCCTCTCCACAACACAAAGTAAGTAAATACCTAATACGTAAAAACTCCATCTCATTTTTGAAAAATTTCCTATAAAAATAGGAAATTTTTACAAAATTTCGTATAAAAACAAAAAAAAAATTGGAAAAATTTCCCATACAAATAAGAAATTTTTAAAAAAATTCGTATAAAAATAAAAATATTTTGAAAAAATCCCATAAAAATAAGAAATTAAAAAAAATCCCATAAAAATCGAAAATTAAAAAAAAGTTCTCATAAAAATAAAAAAAATTGAAAAGTTTCCAATAAAAATTAGAAATTAAAAAAAAAATCCCATCAAAATAAGAAATTTAAACAATCTTCTCCTAAAAATAAGAAATTGTAAAAAAATTTCCCATAAAAATAAGAAATTTTTAAAAAATTTCCAATAAAAATAAGAAATTAAAAAAAAATCCTAAAAAAATAAGAAATTTTTGAAAATGTTCCTATAAAAAAATAGGAAAAAAATTCATATAAAAAAGATATTTTTTTTAATTTCTTATAAAAACAACAAATTTTTGAAAATTTTCGTATAAAAAATGAAATTTTTGAAAAATTTCCTATCAAAAAAGGAAGTTTTTGAAAAAATTCCTATAAAAAAGGAAATTTTTGAAAAATTTCCTATATAATAATATTCAATTTCTGAAAAATTTCCTACAAAAATAGAAAATTTTTGAAAAATTTCCTATAAAAATAGGAAATTTTTAAAAAATTCCTATCAAAATAGGAAATTTTTAAAAAATTCCTATCAAAATAGGAAATTTTTGAAAAATTTCCTATAAAAATAGGAAATTTTTGAAAAATTTCCTATAAAAATAGGAAATTTTTGAAAAATTTCCTATAAAAATAGGAAATTTTTGAAAAATTTCCTATAAAAATAGGAAATTTTTGAAAAATTTCCTATAAAAATAGGAAATTTTTGAAAAATTTCCTATAAAAATAGGAAATTTTTGAAAAATTTCCTATAAAAATAGGAAATTTTTGAAAAATTTCCTATAAAAATAGGAAATTTTTGAAAAATTTCCTATAAAAATAGGAAATTTTTGAAAAATTTCCTATAAAAATAGGAAATTTTTGAAAAATTTCCTATAAAAATAGGAAATTTTTGAAAAATTTCCTATAAAAATAGGAAATTTTTGAAAAATTTCCTATAAAAATAGGAAATTTTTGAAAAATTTCCTATAAAAATAGGAAATTTTTGAAAAATTTCCTATAAAAATAGGAAATTTTTGAAAAATTTCCTATAAAAATAGGAAATTTTTGAAAAATTTCCTATAAAAATAGGAAATTTTTGAAAAATTTCCTATAAAAATAGGAAATTTTTGAAAAATTTCCTATAAAAATAGGAAATTTTTGTAAAATTTCCTATAAAAATAGGAAATTTTTGAAAAATTTCCTATAAAAATAGGAAATTTTTGAAAAATTTCCTATAAAAATAGGAAATTTTTGAAAAATTTCCTATAAAAATAGGAAATTTTTGAAAAATTTCCTATAAAAATAGGAAATTTTTGAAAAATTTCCTATAAAAATAGGAAATTTTTGAAAAATTTCCTATAAAAATAGGAAATTTTTGAAAAATTTCCTATAAAAATAGGAAATTTTTGAAAAATTTCCTATAAAAATAGGAAATTTTTGAAAAATTTCCTATAAAAATAGGAAATTTTTGAAAAATTTCCTATAACAATAGGAAATTTTTGAAAAGTTTCCTATAAAAATAGGAAATTTTTGAAAAATTTCCTATAAAAATAGGAAATTTTTGAAAAATTTCCTATAAAAATAGGAAATTCTTGAAAAATTTCCTATAAAAATAGGAAATTCTTGAAAAATTTCCTATAAAAATAGTAAATTTTTGAAAAATTTCCTATAAAAATAGGAAATTTTTGAAAAATTTCCTATAAAAATAGGAAATTTTTGAAAAATTTCCTATAAAAATACGAAATTTTTGTTAAATTTCCTATAAAAATAGGAAATTTTTATTAAATTTCCTATAAAAATGGGAAATTTTTGTTAAATTTCTTATAAAAATAGGAAATTCTTGTTAAATTTCCTATAAAAAATAGGAAATTCTTGTTAAATTTCCTATAAAAAATAGGAAATTCTTGTTAAATTTCCTATAAAAAATAGGAAATTTTTGTTAAATTTCCTATAAAAATAGGAAATTTTTGAAAAATTTCCTATAAAAATAGGAAATTTTTTGAAAAATTTCCTATAAAAATAGGAAATTTTTGAAAAATTTCCTATAAAAATAGGAAATTTTTGAAAGATTTCCTATAAAAATAGGAAATTTTTGAAAAATTTCCTATAAAAATACGAAATTTTTGTTAAATTTCCTATAAAAATAGGAAATTTTTATTAAATTTCCTATAAAAATGGGAAATTTTTGTTAAATTTCTTATAAAAATAGGAAATTCTTGTTAAATTTCCTATAAAAAATAGGAAATTCTTGTTAAATTTTCTATAAAAAATAGGAAATTTTTGTTAAATTTCTTATAAAAATAGGAAATTTTTGAAAAATTTCCTATAAAAATGGGAAATTTTTGTTAAATTTCCTATAAAAATAGGAATTTTTTGTTAAATTTCCTATAAAAATAGGAATTTTTTGTTAAATTTACTATAAAAATAGGAAATTTTTGTTAAATTTCTTATAAAAATAGGAAATTTTTGAAAAATTTCCTATAAAAATGGGAAATTTTTGTTAAATTTCCTATAAAAATAGGAATTTTTTGTTAAATTTCCTATAAAAATAGGAATTTTTTGTTAAATTTACTATAAAAATAGGAAATTTTTGTTAAATTTCCTATAAGAATAGGAAATTTTTGTTAAATGTCCCATAAAAATTGGAAATTTTTGTTAAATTTCCCATAAAAATAGGAAATTTTTTATTAAATTTCCTATAAAAATAGGAAATTTTTGTTAAAATTCCTATAAAAATAGGATTTTTTTTCGAAGGATTAAGGAAATAACTTTTATTTTACACTCAAACCTAAAAAAAAAGAAACATACACTCTGAGAATTATATCAGTGTGTATATGTGAATGTAAAAGTATAAAATCTTTTTTCTCCCATTAGCGGAAGTGGTATTTTTTCACCACATTTTTGTGGTGAAAATTGTGTGATAAAACTGATTAAAGGAAAACAAACTCTGACCAATTCCATAAATGAAACAAGAAGTATTTTGGAATAACCATATGACGCCAGATATCCTTTATAGAGAGACATGGAGAGAAAGAGTGAGAATGTGAGAGTAATTCGAAATAAAGAATAGAGTAAATATGTTAAGGAAA
The DNA here is from genome assembly GCA_933228675.1 of Stomorhina lunata. NCBI lineage: Eukaryota > Metazoa > Arthropoda > Insecta > Diptera > Rhiniidae > Stomorhina > Stomorhina lunata. Next base: position 107,077,212 of record OW121742.1, read on the forward strand.
AACGTTATCCTTAGGATTGACAAAGAGTTTATAGATGGGGAAAACAAACTTAAGGATTCATGAAAATTCTATGTAAATTAGATTTTTTTTCTTTAAATATGAGAAAATACCGGCTAGTGCCTAAAAAGAAACAGAAAAAAGTTTATACATTTTTCGGTCTCTGATTTTTCCTAACTAGGGGTCATGAACGGTTTAAGTGATTCGCACTAGCAAAAATTTGTATATTCCTATAATAATTTTATGTGTTTTCATATAATAATTTTTAGCTGCTTTGGCCAGTTTAAAATAAAACATTTCGATTTATATCACCTTAATCGATTAATATTACCTACATCTTGAAAACTATTGAACCGGTTTAAATTTTTGCATTCGCAGAAATTTTGATATTCTTAGAAGAATTTGATGTCTTTTCATATAAGAATTTTTAGGTGCTATGGCCAGGTAGTCATTAAAACTTTCCATTTAGATCACCTATAACTCGAAAACTTTTGAACCGATTTAAAAAAAAAGAGTTTACAAAATTTTATATTTATTTAACAATAACAAAATATAAAAAACAATGAAAAATTTTCTATTAATAGAGATTCATTCAGCAACAGAAGGTGTATCGCTTTTGGCCCAATCTGGTAATTCTTGACTGGGATAAACCAGATAGTGCATAGTCTGAACATTTATCAAAATACTAACGATGGTAACAATTGTAGGTAAAATTCCGGCCACTGCCTAACAAAGAAACACAAAATAGTTGTTAGAAAAAAAAAAAAACATTAGGCCTATATATTTCAGACTATGGACTATAACTAGACTGAGAACATATGGTCTTCTAAGGCACCAAAAAAAAAAAAGTACCATGAAGTTTCAAAAATGTACTTTGACGTTTCAAAAATGTACTTTGACATTTCTAAAATGTACTTTTTCAGTTCGCCCTCAATCCAGTTATAATCTATGTTTCAGACTTACCATATACTTCGATTTAATATAGGCATAATTCATTATGATAGCATTTGCTGGCGTTCCGACGGGCAAGTGGAAGGCCATGCTACAGGCTATACCAGCCGGGAACACCAACTGTATGGGATTTATTTTAATGACCACGGCCTAGAAAGAAAAAAAAAAATAAACAATTTAATTTTTTTTTTTTTTAATTCCAAAATTTCTTTGAAACTCCTCTTTACCAACTCCTGTAGAACGGGTATTAAAATATTAGATATTGGAACATTGGCGCTGAAATTTGTCAAAAACACGGCACTAAGTACACCACAGGCTTGCACGAAAAAGGCCGGATAAGCTTTCAGAAATTCCAAAGCATTGCCCAAAAGCACAGCCATACCGCTCGATTTGCTGCCTTCGGATAGAGCAAAGCCACCGCCTATAGAAAACAGTAGAAATAGACTTAGTTCAGAGGAATATCATATGATTCTTAAATCAATTCGGTAAAGATTTTGTATGTGATCCAAATTATAAAAATTATAGGATTTAATAATCCAGACTATCCAACCAATTATAAATATTCCCGGTGAGTTCGACACCCCGTGAGCTCTATTTGTATTGCCTATATCTTGAAAACTATTGGATGTCTTTGTTATATTGAAAAAATTTTACTAGAAGAGTTATGTGACACTACTCCCTTTATCCTCCTTCCCACAAACTTTTTTCCTAGTTCCCTCACAATGCAAAGCATATGTAGGGGTCATCTTATATTGCCTATATCTCGAAAGCTATTGGACCGGTTTAAATGATTCGCATTCACAGAAATTGTTATATTCTTAGAAGAATCTTATGTCTTTAAATATACGAATTTTTAGATGATATGGCCAGTTTATAATAAAACATATCGATTTATAACACCTAAATCGATTTATATTACCTATATCTCGAAAACTTTTGAACCGATTTAAATGAAAGCATTCGCAGAAATTCTGATATTCTTAGAATAATTTTATGTCTTTACATAGAAAAATTTTTGGATGCTGGCCATAGCATCTAAAAATTTGTAATCTTTAAACATTTCGATTTATATCACCTATATTTCGAAAACTATTTCTTATATTCTTAGAAGAATTGTATGTCTTTAAATATAGGAATTTTTAGATGCTATGGCCAGTTTATCATAAAACATTTCGATTTATATCACCTATATCTCGAAAACTTTTGAACCAGTTTAAATAATTGCACTTGCAGAAATTTTGATATTCTTAGAAGAATTTTATATCTTTTAATATAAGAATTTTTAGGTGCTATGGCCAGTTAATCATTACAAATTTCGATTTATATCACCTATAACTCGAAAACTTTTGAACCTGTTAAAATGATTTAATTCACAGAAATTTTGATATTCTTAGAAGAATTGCATGTCTTTACATAGAAGAATTTTTAGATGCTGTGGCCAGTTATCGTATAATATTTTAATTTTTATCATCGATATCTCGAAAACTTTTGAACCGATTTAAATGATTGCATTCGCATAAATTCTGATATTCTTAGAAGAATTTTATGTATTTTCATATAAAAGTTTTTAGGTGTTAAAGTCAGTTTATCATTAAACATTTCAAGTTATATATTCCATATCTCGAAAACTTTTAAACCGATTTAAAGGATTGCATTCGCAGAAATTCTGATATTCTTAAAAGAATTTTATGTTTTTCACATAAGAATTTTTAGATGCTGTGGCCAGTTAATTATTAATAATTTCGGTTTTTATCATCTATATCTCGCAAACTTTTGAAACGGTTTAAATGATTGCTTTCGGAGAAAGGATATTCTGAAAATAATTGTATGTCTTTTCATATAAGAATTTTCAGATGCTATGGCCACTTAATCATTATTCGTTTCGATTTATATCACCTATATCGATCTATATTACCTATATCTCTAAGACTTTTGAACCGATGTAAATGACTGTAAATGATTCGCAGAAATTTGGATATTCTTAAATTATTTTCATGTCCTTTCATATCAAAATCTTCAGGTGATATAGCCAGTTTATCATTAAATATTTGGTATTATTTTGCTTATATCTCGAAAATTTTTAAACCGATTTAAAAAATTGCATTCGCAGAAATTTTGATATTAGTTTTTCTAAACCCATTTTCAGAAATTGGACTCTAAGAAACAAGTTCAACTTAATTAGTAACTAATATTGAAATTTGGACTCTATAATTGGAGCAGGTTCTTTGAGAAAAACTAGAAATTGAGCTCTCATAGAATTTCATATTTAGAAACCCTTTGAAAAAAACTTACCCAACAGAAATATCAAGCCCCAGGAAATTTTGTTATTTATGAATTCCCAAGTCAATAAAGCCCTTTCGCGTGTGGTGGGGTAGGGTCCTAAAAAAGAGAATTTATAATATATTAAGAAGAATTTAAAAAGGATATACCTTCAGCCTTCAAATGACTACAACAAAAACAGGTCATGGGAAATACGAAAAATGCTATAACAGATAACATGACAGGACAAGAAGTATCTACGGGTCTGGAAAGAAAGAAATATTAATATATTTGATATTTGTATACCCCAACATTCTATTACAAACTTACACGGCATTCATAAAATCACCCCAACCTTGGGTAAAACCGGGAGAGCGTAGAAACAATAAAACCACCATACAAACGAACCATAATAAAACCTGCCATTCATGAACAGTCATCGGACCCAGTTCTTCATACTTTTGCAAAACCACAGCCTTAACTTTATCCGAGGCTAAAGTACCCTTGGCTACATCTTGAGCCTCTTTGCTATTGGGGCGAAACAGGCCGAAATGGGAGATTTGCAGGCACACAAAGAGCAGCAGGGTATCAATGCAAACCATGGGAAAGGCCCAAAAGATAAAGTTAGTGAAATCGATGGTATCGGTGGCATCAGGAAATCGGCTGAAATATAAAATTGTGTAGTAAAATGGAAAAGGTGTTGAAAAGTATGCAGCCCAATTATGAATAACTATATCGGGGGAATTTTTACACCTTTCCCCGTTCCCTGTTGCCCTTTTGAAAATAAAATCTCAAGTGAAAGTTATTCACTTTTACCTTCTTACCCTTATTATAAACAAGCATTAAAAATGGGGAAAAAATTAAAATTTTGAATTGAAGTTTCCCCTTTAGTTTATAATGGGGGAATTTCTCCCCTTTAGTTTATAATAGGGAATTACTTGATCGAGAAAAATAATCTCAAGGGGAATTAAACTCCTTGGGATTGTTTATAATTGGCTTAATTAAAAAAATTGTCTATACCCCTCATATATTCCTTTAAAGCTCAGATTAGTTCCCGTTCCAATAAGAGTACCACAGCCACCAATAGTGGAGGCATAGGCGACACCAAAATAAAAGCCCATGCTAATTTTTGACATATGCTTTTTACCATCGACCGCGGGCTCTACACTTTCGTCCATATAAACTTCTATGACATTATGCTATTTATAAAAAATTAAGAAAATTTAGCAAATATTTAAAAAATACATATTAAATAGATAGTACAATACCTCTTCCAATTCCCCCAGTATGGCCATTATAATGGGACACATCATGGCTGTTGAGGCCGCATTCGAAATCCACAAAGATATAAACGACGTAACACAGACCAAGCCAAAATGTAAACTGAAATTTTGAGTCATCATCAAATTTTATTTTTAGTAACTGAAAATCTTACCGCCGTGGACTGCACCCCACTATTATTATGGTCTTTAAGGCAAATCTCTTGTGTAGATTACAATATTCCACGGCTAAAGCCACCATTAGACCCCCGATGAACATAACTACAGTGTCTTTAAAATATTGCTTGCTAATGGCCTCAGAGTCCTGCAAAAGAAAGATCATTTTATGACTAAAACTTTTCTTTTTCTATTGCCTATATCTCGAAAACTATTGGATGTCTTTACGATATTAAAAGAAAATTAAAAAGAAGAGTTATGAGACACTACTTCCCTTTATTCACCTTCCCACAACCTTTTTTCCTGGTTCCTAGGGGTCATCCCATGTTGCCTATATCTCGAAAACTATTGGACCGGTTTAAATGATTCGCATTTAAAGAAATTTTTGTATTTTTAGAATAATTTTATGTGTTTTAATATAAAAAGTTTTAGCTTCTATGGCCAGTTTAGCATAAAATATTTCGATTTATAACACCTATATCGATTTATAATACCTATATCTCGAAAACGATTGAACGATTGAAACGATGAATGTATTCGCAGAAATTTTAATATTCTTAGAAGAATTTTATGTCTTTTTATATAAGAGTTTTTGGGTGCTATAGTCAGTTTACCTTTAAACATTTCGATTTATAAGACCTATATCTCGAAAACTTTTGAACCGATTTAAATGATTGTATTGGCAGAATTTTTAATATTAGAAGAATTTTATGGTTTTTTATATACGAGTTTTTAGGTTTTTAAACCAGTTTATCTTTAAACATTTCGATTTATAACACCTATATCTCGAAAACGATTGGACCGTTTTAAATGATTGTATTCACAGAATTTTTGATATTCTTAGAAGAATTTTATGTCTTTTTATATAAGAGTTTTTGGGTGCTATAACCAGTTTATCTTTAAACATTTCGATTTATAACACCTATATCTCGAAAACGATTGGACCGTTTTAAATGATTGTATTCGCAGAAATTTTGATATTCTTAGAAGAATTTTATATCTTTTTATGTAAGAGTTTTTAGGTGTTATCGCCAGTTTATCATTAAATATTTCGATTTATAAGACCTATATTTCGAAAACTTTTAAACCGATTTAAATGATTGTATTGGCAGAATTTTTAATATTAGAAGAATTTTATGTCTTTTTATATAAGAGTTTTTAGGTGCTATAACCAGTTTATCTTTAAACAATTCGATTTATAACACATATATCTCGAAAACGATTGGACCGGCTTAAATGATTCCATTCACAGAATTTTTGATATTCTTAGAAGAATTTTATGTCTTTTTATATAAGAGTTTTTGGGTGCTATAACCAGTTTATCTTTAAACATTTCGATTTATAACACCTATATCTCGAAAACGATTGGACCGTTTTAAATGATTGTATTCGCAGAAATTTTGATATTCTTAGAAGAATTTTATATCTTTTTATGTAAGAGTTTTTAGGTGTTATCGCCAGTTTATCATTAAATATTTCGATTTATAAGACCTATATTTCGAAAACTTTTGAACCGATTTAAATGATTGTATTGGCAGAATTTTTAATATTAGAAGAATTTTATGGTTTTTTATATAAGAGTTTTTAGGTGCTATAACCAGTTTATCTTTAAACAATTTGATTTATAACACCTATATCTCGAAAACTATTGGACCGGCTTAAATGATTCCATTCACAGAATTTTTGATATTCTTAGAAGAATTTTATGTCTTTTTATATAAGAGTTTTTGGGTGTTATAGCAAGTCTATCATTAAATATTTCGATTTATATTACCTATATCTCGAAAACTATTGCACCGGTTTAAATGATTGCATTCGCAGAAATTTTGACATTCTTAGAAGACTTTTATGTCTTTTTATATAAGAGTTTTTAGGTGCTATTGCCAGTTTATCAATAAATATTTCGATTTATATTACCTTTATCTCGAAAACTATTGGACCGGTTTAATCGGTTACATTCGCAGAAATTTTTGATATTCCTAGAAGAATTTTATGTCTTTTTATACAAGAATTTTGCCAGTTTATCTTCAAACATTTCGATTTAAATTACCTATATCTTGAAAACTTTTAAACCGATTTAAATGATTGTATTCCCAGAAATTTTGATATTCTTAGAAGAATTTTATGTCTTTTTATATAACAGTTTTTAGGTGCTATATAGCCAGTTTATCTTTAAACATTTCGATTTATAATACCTCTATCTCGAAAACTTTTGAACCGATTTAAATGATTGCATTCTCAGAAATTTTGATATTCTTAGAAAAATTTGATTTATTTTTATATAAGAGGTTTTAGGAGCTATAGCCAGTTTATCATTAAATATTTCGATTTATATTATCTATATCTCGAAAACTATTGGACCGGCTTAAATTATTGCATTCGCAGTAATTTTGATATTCTTCGAAGAATTTTATCTTTTAATATATGAATTTTTAGGTACCATACCTGGCGGTTGGAGTTGATTAACATTTCGGAGACTGCTTTGCCATTTCAGATTGGTATCTTGCAAGTCCGTTATTAGATAAGAGATAAGTATAAGGGCTTGCGGTCGAAGTTTTGAAGAAGACTGTTCTAAATGCTTTGTCGCTAGTAGGTGAATGCCTCCATTTTTAATTAGCATTTGGGAAACAACTTATCCATTTTAAATTGGTATCATGTGAGTTCATTATTAGATTAGAGAAATATAGGGACTCACGGTCGGGGTTTTGCAGAAGACTGCTCTGGGGAAACATCTTCCCCATTTGAGGTTAGTATCTTGTGATTCCGTTGTCAGATAAGAGAAAAGCATATGAGCTCGCGGGCAGAGTTTTGGAAGCTCTAAATATGTATGTCATTGCTGGTACTTTGATAAGCATTTCGGAAACAGCTTCCCCATTTGAGGTTGGTATCTTGTGAGTCCGTTATTTCCGTTATATTAGATATATGTATAGGTTTCGCGGGCGGAGTTTTGGAGAAGACTGCTCTAAATGCTTCGTCGCTGGTGTATCTGTGCCGCCATTGTTGATTAAATGCTCAAAACGTGTCGTCGCTAGTATGCGAGAGAAGAGTAAGTACCAGGGCTCCAAATGTTAATGCCACCATTATTCATTAGCATGCATTTCAGAAACAGCTCCTCCATTTGGTGTTAGTTTATTATGAGTCCGTCATTAGATTACCGAAAGACTACAGCCCATAAGTATCAAGATGATGAATTCATTCTAAAACTCAATCACAACAAAGGTATTAAAGAGATGTTAAAGATGTTAGTTGGACTGACCATGTACTAGGGATGGATCAGAATAGGGCGCAAAAGCTTAGAAAGTAAAAATTGACCGCATCAGGTTATTATATGCAAACGATGGAAACAAGACGACAGGAGTTATGAAGCAAGTTAAAAGCTCTACAATGTGATTTAAATTTAGGCTATTTAAGGTCTTATGAATGAAATTTTCTCTACTTAAAGAATCGTTGAGATTTTATAAAAGCAAGCAGAGAAAGAGAGAGAGAGAGAGAGTCTTTGAAATGAGTGGTAGGCATTTTTGAATACAGGGAGCGACACTTGCCTAATATCTTTTGGTTAAGAAGATACAAAGATTTTTAGCTTAGATAGAAATTTAGGCTATTTGAACGACCCACAATAAACATTGGTACTATTTAAAAGAATTCAGAAATTTGGGCTATTTAAAAAGCTTTGATATCAATTTGAACTAATCGAAATTTGGACCAACGATTTAAACCAAGTTCTATTATATGGACCATAATTTGTTCTGATCAAAATATCATCATTATAATCTTCATATGGGCTATTTAAAGACCGACAATACAAATTGGTACTATTTAAAAGAACCTAGAAACTTGGACTAATTCAACTTGAACCTATCAAAATTTGGACCAACGATTAAAACTAAGTCCTATTATATGGACTATAATTTGATCTGATCAAAATATCATCATTTTAATCTTCCTATGGGCTATTTTAAGACTAAGAATACAAATTGGTACCATTTTAAAGAACCTAGAAATTTGGATTACTTTAACTTGAATCTATCAAAATTTGAACCAACGATTAAAACTAAGTCCTATTATATGGACCCTTATTTGATCTGATCAAAATATCATCATTATAATCTTCTTATGGACTATTTAAAAGAAACTAGAAACTTGGACTACTTCAACTTGAACCTATCGAAATTTGGACCAACGATTAAAACTACGTCCTATTAAATGGACCCTTAATTGATCTGATCAAAATATCATCAATATAATCTTCTTAAGGGCTATTTTAATACCCACAATACAAGATGGTACTATTTAAAAGAAACTAGAAACTTGAACTACTTCAACTTGAATCTATCAAAATTTTGACTAACGATTAAAACTAAGTCCTATTATATGGACTATCATTTGATCTGATCAAAATATCATCACTTTAATCTTCCTATGGGCTATTTTAAGACTAAAAATACAAATTGGTACAATTTAAAAGAACCTAGAAATTTGGATTACTTTAACTTGAATCTTTCAAAATTTGGACCACCGATTAAAACTAAGTCCTATTAAATGGACCATAATTTGATCTGATCAAAATATCATCATTATAATCTTCATATGGGCTATTTAAAGACCGACAATACAAATTGGTACTATTTAAAAGAACCTAGATACTTGGACTAATTCAACTTGAACCTATCAAAATTTGGACCAACGATTAAAACTAAGTCCTATTATATGGACTATAATTTGATCTGATCAAAATATCATCATTTTAATCTTCCTATGGGCTATTTTAAGACTAAGATTACAAATTGGTACCATTTAAAAGAACCTAGAAATTTGGATTACTTTAACTTGAATCTATCAAAATTTGAACCAACGATTAAAATTAAGTCCTATTATATGGACCCTTATTTGATCTGATCAAAATATCATCATTATAATCTTCATATGGGCTATTTAAAGACCGACAATACAAATTGGTACTATTTAAAAGAACCTAGATACTTGGACTAATTCAACTTGAACCTATCAAAATTTGGACCAACGATTAAAACTAAGTCCTATTATATGGACTATAATTTGATCTGATCAAAATATCATCATTTTAATCTTCCTATGGGCTATTTTAAGACTAAGAATACAAATTGGTACCATTTTAAAGAACCTAGAAATTTGGATTACTTTAACTTGAATCTATCAAAATTTGAACCAACGATTAAAACTAAGTCCTATTATATGGACCCTTATTTGATCTGATCAAAATATCATCATTATAATCTTCTTATGGACTATTTAAAAGAAACTAGAAACTTGGACTACTTCAACTTGAACCTATCGAAATTTGGACCAACGATTAAAACTACGTCCTATTAAATGGACCCTTAATTGATCTGATCAAAATATCATCAATATAATCTTCTTAAGGGCTATTTTAATACCCACAATACAAGATGGTACTATTTAAAAGAAACTAGAAACTTGAACTACTTCAACTTGAATCTATCAAAATTTTGACTAACGATTAAAAATAAGTCCTATTATATGGACTATCATTTGATCTGATCAAAATATCATCATTTTAATCTTCCTATGGGCTATTTTAAGACTAAAAATACAAATTGGTACAATTTAAAAGAACCTAGAAATTTGGATTACTTTAACTTGAATCTTTCAAAATTTGGACCACCGATTAAAACTAAGTCCTATTATATGGACCATAATTTGATCTGATCAAAATATCATCATTATAATCTTCATATGGGCTATTTAAAGACCGACAATACAAATTGGTACTATTTAAAAGAACCTAGATACTTGGACTAATTCAACTTGAACCTATCAAAATTTGGACCAACGATTAAAATTAAGTCCTATTATATGGACTATAATTTGATCTGATCAAAATATCATCATTTTAATCTTCCTATGGGCTATTTTAAGACTAAGAATACAAATTGGTACCATTTAAAAGAACCTAAAAATTTGGATTACTTTAACTTGAATCTATCAAAATTTGAACCAACGATTAAAACTAAGTCCTATTATATGGACCCTTATTTGATCTGATCAAAATATCATCATTATAATCTTCTTATGGACTTTTTAAAAGAAACTAGAAACTTGGACTACTTCAACTTGAACCTATCGAAATTTGGACCAACGATTAAAACTACGTCCTATTAAATGGACCCTTAATTGATCTGACCAAAATATCATCAATATAATCTTCTTAAGGGCTATTTTAATACCCACAATACAAGATGGTACTATTTAAAAGAAACTAGAAACTTGAACTACTTCAACTTGAATCTATCAAAATTTTGACTAACGATTAAAACTAAGTTCTATTATATGGACTATCATTTGATCTGATCAAAATATCATCATTTTAATCTTCCTATGGGCTATTTTAAGACTAAAAATACAAATTGGTACAATTTAAAAGAACCTAGAAATTTGGATTACTTTAACTTGAATCTTTCAAAATTTGGACCACCGATTAAAACTAAGTCCTATTATATGGACCATAATTTGATCTGATCAAAATATCATCATTATAATCTTCATATGGGCTATTTAAAGACCGACAATACAAATTGGTACTATTTAAAAGAACCTAGATACTTGGACTAATTCAACTTGAACCTATCAAAATTTGGACCAACGATTAAAACTAAGTCCTATTATATGGACTATAATTTGATCTGATCAAAATATCATTTTAATCTTCCTATGGGCTATTTTAAGACTAAGAATACAAATTGGTACCATTTAAAAGAACCTAGAAATTTGGATTACTTTAACTTGAATCTATCAAAATTTGAACCAACGATTAAAACTAAGTAATATTATATGGACCCTTATTTGATCTGATCAAAATATCATCATTATAATCTTCTTATGGACTATTTAAAAGAAACTAGAAACTTGGACTACTTCAACTTGAACCTATCGAAATTTGGACAAACGATTAAAACTACGTCCTATTAAATGGACCCTTAATTGATCTGATCAAAATATCATCAATATAATCTTCTTAAGGGCTATTTTAATACCCACAATACAAGATGGTACTATTTAAAAGAAACTAGAAACTTGAACTACTTCAACTTGAATCTATCAAAATTTTGACTAACGATTAAAACTAAGTTCTATTATATGGACTATCATTTGATCTGATCAAAATATCATCATTTTAATCTTCCTATGGGCTATTTTAAGACTAAAAATACAAATTGGTACAATTTAAAAGAACCTAGAAATTTGGATTACTTTAACTTGAATCTTTCAAAATTTGGACCACCGATTAAAACTAAGTCCTATTATATGGACCATAATTTGATCTGATCAAAATATCATCATTATAATCTTCATATGGGCTATTTAGAGACCCACAATAGAAATTAGTCCTACTTAAAAGAATCAAGAAACTTGGACTACTTCAACTTGAACCTATGAAAATTTGGACCAACGATTAAAACTAAGTCCTATTATATGGACCCTAATTTTATCTGATCAAAATATCAATATAATCTTCATATGGGCTATTTGAAGACCCACAATACAAATTGGTACTATTTAAAAGAACCTTGAAACTCGGACGACTTCAATATGAACCTCTGAAAATTTGGACCAACGATTACAACTAAGTCCCTTGTAAATACCTATTATATGGATCATAATTTAATCTGATCAAAATATCGCCTCTATAATCTTCATATTAATGCATATTTGAAACGAAATTAAAAAAAATATTTAAACTTACCGAGATCCCTAGTCCCGGTAGGGCAAAAACAGGTATTAACGAGGTAACATAGAGCGGTATACACTCGGTAATCCAGTAAAAGCAGCAAATCAAAATTACATACATGCATTTATATTCCTGGAAAGAAAATACAACGATATTAGTACTATATCTACTTTAAATAGCCCTCGAGAACTCTCACCGATCCGGGACACAATAAAGGCAAAGGTAGAAATACTAAAGGGATGAGAACGGTGAAACAGCCTTTCCAATGAAACCTACAAAATTTGCCTAATGTAGGTTTATCTTCATCGCTGGTGGCATCGCTGCGGGTGGGGAAATGTATGAAATATTTGAGATTTATATGGGTTCTATTAAAGGCCCAATTCTTTTTATATACTTACGCCATTTTTCTGAAAATTTTTTGTTTAAATTTTCTTTATATTAGTTTAATATTTTACAAAACTATTTAGAAATTTATAAAACAATTTTGATAGTTTTCAAAAACTTTTCTTTTTTCAAAAATAATTCAATTTTCAATAAAAGATTTGACAATTTTCGCATGGCCTTTTCATATATTGATAAATTTTATTTTGGTAATCAAAAATTTTTATTAATTAATTTATTTTTTCTCTTTTTCTTTACAGAGTTTCTCAAACATCTTCCCCCAAGTCCCCCTCCCCAAGTTCATCATAACAATATGCTTAATATTACCTAAAGAATTGTTTGGGTATTCTTTGACTTGAAGGCTCAACGCTTCCCGATGTGGAACATGCATCCCTATAGTGAAAGTTTGAGTAAAAGTCGTGAAGATTTAGTAACCGCCTCAAAGTTAGCCTCACAAATCGCCTTAGCTTCGTACAAGCATCAGAGACATGGCAGCAGTCCAAATTTGTATCAGGATCAAACGGATAATATACGCAGGAGGTGAGTATTTAAATTTCTATAAAAGGAAAGATTGATTTTAGTTTAGTTGTGGCAGTCGGGTAATCGGAATTACTGAGACTAGATTCCAGTAACGGCGATATCAGTTTCCGTAATATATAATTTATATCAAAATTTGAAATTACCTACGCGTCCTCTATCGACGCTCAACACTGTATGACTGTAGAATAAAAAGCTCAAACAATTCGTCTACAGAGTAACAGATGGCGCAGCTTTGAGTCTTAACTTCAGCTTCTAGTTTAGTAATACTCTAAGTTACAAGCTTAAACCTCAAAAGGGATGTCAGTGAAGATAGGTTTTATTATGGGTTAAATATTTATCGCAACATCGTTATCTCTCGCTCCATTCAGAGGGCCCCTCGTTGAAGCTTGTAATCAGAAATTTCCCTAATTGCTATTGCTAAAAGGGACCTTGTGAATACCCTATATACATGTTATTTATTTGTTTTTTTCTTCGATTGTTAAAAATGTAGAATCTGTCGAAAAAAAAGTGACTCATTTGTAAGGTGATATCTGATAAGAAATAGCTACAATGATATGACATGATAAAGATCATATCATTTAACCATTAGCATTTCTCTGGCAAAAAATACCCCTAGTATATTGTGTACTAGATTTGTACTAGTACTAGTTTTGTACTAGATTAAAGAAAACATCAACACAATTTCTTTAATCTAATACGAAACGGTATTAGGTACGAAGGTAGGTACAAAGGTACGATTTCGACTCTTATATATAGGGTGATTGATTTTAAACCATATTAAATTACGCCAAAATAGAAAAAGTATCCTCAGATTCCGCAAGTCATTTTGGTACTAGCTTTATCTTAACTGTCTTGAAAAATTAGGTTTAATCAGGCTTGAGTTCATTTAACTTTCAAATTATTAATTTTGAAAATTTGAAAAGTAATTGTGGAGAAAAACTGAAAAAATTTATTTTTGAACGCGGCTCAGTGGATTGCAATTTCTATGTCGCATACTGACATAGAAAGCTATGTCAGTATGCGAACATTACCTTAACTTCTGGCTTCTCCAGTGACTGAGGTCAGATCTCCACATTAGGCATTAGGAAGAAGCAAATTTATTTCAATTTTATTTTAAATGTAAGTTCTAACCTTGTCGTTCGTAGTAAAGGCAAATCACTTGTAGCCTGAGACTCTAAGTCCACATACCTTGTTTTTGTGGATTCAAGGTTCTAGGACTAAGGCCACGTCTATACTGGGATTGACAAGCTAAACCTACACTAGATTAACTGCTGCACTAATAGAGTTTAACATTTTTCCCGACATACTCCTTACAACTCATTGAGGAAATAAATTTCCAACCAGTTGTTTTAAAATTTTTCTGGTTTTGCATTACCAACAGTTTGGTCTCCGTAGTTCTTATTGAGACCCTATGCTATACTGGAAGTCAAGGATAACACAATAAGAAGTTCTTATTGGAGCTGAAAATCAAACTGCCACCACCTGGCGGAGGGGAATGTCGGTTCTGCTACCACCTTTAGTTTGGCAGACAGTCTGATGTCAGCTCAGTCACGGTTTTTAGAAAGTCATAGGACCTCGTATTACTGCAGTTTAGGATTTGCAAAAAACCGTGAAAATGAAAAACCGCGGTTTCGGTTTTAAAACACCCAAAACCGGCCGGTTTCGGTTCGGTTTTCGGTTTTTAAATAAAACTATTTCAGTTTAAATTTGTAAGAAAATTTAGATGACTTCATTAAAACATATTATAATTTAATACTAAAACTTAGGAAAATAATTCAGGTTTTTCAAATATGAGGGATTTCTTAAATAAGTCTTGTTTCTTTTGGAGAAACTGCAGAGCCCCTTTAACGTGAATAATATTTGCATCCGAGCGACAAATTGCTTCAATAGTAATTTTTACAAATAGCAACTGAACTTAATTCACGATTATAATGCCTTTTAACGCTTGTTTGTAAAATATTATAACGAACTGACGAATTTTTGAAATACCGAACAGTTTTTCTTACAGCCTCTAGGTTCAAATGTATATGGGCAATCGGTTTTAAATGATTCAAAAGTTTATTGTCGCCATCTTCAAAATTGTCTTCGCTTTCGTCGGTTTAAAATTCATCCACATTTGGATTTATATGAAATTTTTCATAAAAAACATCAGTGACTGTAAAATGAATTCCGTGTGCCAACCATAACTGAAACAGTGTTTGATTTTTAGATCCAAATTTAATATTGACTGCTGCTCCATCTATAGTACATGCTACGATGTTTGTATCAAGTGAAATATTAAACTCCATTAGCTTTTGTCTAGTAGTTTCTTGCGTTTGCTTGGAATTACACGTTCCAAAAATACGTCTGAGTCCCAGGTTATAAAATATACCATCATATACCGTCTTCCCCTTGCACTTCTCCATTCGTCCATTGTAAGGCACCTTTTGTTTTTTCATTCTTCTGCTTCATTTCATAGACAAATTACATGCAAATTTATTGTGTTATTTCTGAATAATACCAACAAAAAATTATAAAAAAATAAAGAGCTTAAACCGCGGTTTTTTCTACGGTTTTCGGTTTCGGTTTTGAAGCATAAAAAACCGAGGTTTCGGTTTCGGTTAAAACCGAACTGCAAACCCTACTGCAGTTGACGGTCTTGATTCCTCATTCCGCATTCTTGAATAAGACATTCTCTTAAAAAAGTAAATTTGGTAATTACTCGTGGTTGTGAATCTGACAGCTTCTGTATATCAGTTTTGGTCCTATCATAAGGATCATTGTGCCTGAAGTACGTTCCGTTTCACAGACTTTTTCATCTTTTTGGAAGGTTTGATCTAACTCTCTTTGCTTTTTAGAAAGTCATAGGACCTCGTATTACTACAGTTGACGATATTTACACATTCTCCTTGGCTGTCTTAAAAAAGTAAATTTGGCAATTAGTTGCGAATCTGACAGCTTCTGTATATCAGTTTTAGTCCTATCATAAGAATCATTGTGCCTGAAGTATGTTCCTGTTCACAGACTTTTTTATTGTGAAGGTTTGATCTAGCTCTTTTTTCTCTCCCTTTTCGAGACCTTCTTATATTTGCAGCTCGCTCCGTCCATGATCGCATCGTTAACAGCGTCCACCCTTTGAGTAACCGCTGTTTTCACTACAGAGTCCTGCAGTGGATCTACCACCTTTACCTAATTGGATGATACTAGAGAAAATATCGAAGGGAAGGGATCCTCAAATTCTTTCGAAATTTAGCGACACTTTGTTTATGTTTGTGGAGCATTTCCTCTCCTTTGAGATCCCTATCGGCAATCTGTTTAAGATGGGACAAGGAGCTCTTTTTATCAGCTTTAGTTCGGCCAGGTCTAGGTACTGTAAAGCTTTCAGCTTCACCTCTTTGAATGAAACCACCATAGTCGAGCCATTAATTTCTTCAAATTCAGCAAAACACTGCCTACGCTTTTTGAGTAATTTAATCTCCTTTGAGTTAAACATCTTGGAATCCCCATCGACTATCGCTTTAACATAGGCCAACGATCTCATCTTTCACTTTTAGTCTTGTCTGCTTTAGTTGGGCCAGGTCTAGGCGTTGTAGAGTTTCCAAGATGTTCCTTCCCCGATAACATTCCAATTGGAACAAGGGGTACTTCTCTCAGACAATGAGCTGCATCCGATTCTATTTTTAGACTCATTGAAAGGGACCTACGTTTTAACGCCGGCTCCGAACGGCAAATGCATTAGTTAGAGAAGTTTTTCATAGCCTAATACTCAATAACCAGTGGCTAGCTGAGTTATGAGGTGAACCGCCACTTTTTTGAAAATTTTTTTTTTCAAGTGAGTCTGGCCAGGGATTGAACTTGGGCCTCTGGTATGCTAGGCGGATGATTAACCTGCTATACCACGGCCAAGATGTTCTTAGTCGAGCGGTAAATTCTTTAGAACTTAGCCACACTCTGCCTATGCTTCTTGAGCAGCTTAAGATCTTTAGTCGAGCCATTAATTCTTTCAAACTTGTTAGTAATCTGTAATCTATACTCCGCCACATCTGCCTAGAATAAACAACTCTTCGAACAGAGCGTACAGAGTTAGATCTATCTGACTTTCCTTCACCTTTCCGGAAATTGAGATTATCGTAATTACATGCTCCGACTTAGAGTCAAACAATACATTTGTCAAGACCAAGGTGGCTCCTGAGTCAGGCAGACCCATCTCTTCTTAGACCGTTAGTAAAGTTCTCTGCTGTTGGTGTATGTCTGAGTTTATACTAGGGATCGGTTCATCTAAATCGACATCCCTCTCTATTACGTCGCGTCTAGCCCTAAAACTATCCTCTAAAGAAGTCTTTCCCACGTAAGTAATATTTTTGTTTGATTTATTCACAATGTCCTACGAGTGTATGGGGAAAATACCTCGCCCGTCCCATAGGATCTAGTAACACAAGAATAAGCGAATAGTGACACAAGAATAAGCAAATACCAGACGTCAAGGTAGCAGTCAGGCCCCGTTAAAACTTTCTTAAAAGTGTGAGCAATACCTTTTGACGTTTTTAATAAATAGGGCCTTAAATGTCTAAAATCTCGGACAAACGCTTACTTCTGCATGTCATGGGTATAATGGGGGTGTCATACTAGTTGTCGACAACATCCAGGGCCCATTTTATCAGAACTTCACCTTAGAAATCATAAGAACTCTTGCCTCCGAAGATGTAGAGTTTGACTCAAAGTCAGATCTCTTCCCGTTTCAGAGTTTGCTCTCATTCAAGTTGAGGTTTGTAAACTTAATTTGTTGATATTGTTTTTATATTGTTTGTGTTAAAGTTTTGGATATGAAATGATATGGCGAAAACCTATCTCCACATATCGATGTGGATAACAAGGTAATTGAATGTGTAGCTACCTTTAATTATTTGGGAAATTTGGCAACTACAGGAGGTGGCGCCGACGATGACATTGAATCGCATATTAATAAGGCAAAATCTACATTCGGCAGTGTCCAAACTATTTGAAAATCTCGGCATATATCAACAACAACTAAGTTATGAATATACAACTCGAATGCAAAGTCTTACCTGTATTACGGTTGCAAAACTTGGATTTGCACAAATGCCATCGATATGCGTCTGCAATCATTTGCAAACAAAAGCTTACGGTAAATCCTTAATATTCGGTGGCCGAATCGCATAGGGAATGAAGGTCTACTAAACAAGACAAATCAAATCTCTGCTTCTATAGAGGTATGTCAGCAATAATGGTCGTGGATAGGTCACACACTTTGATGACCACAGGGAAGAGGCCGCCGCGGCGCGTCCTTTTGGTGCACCTGCTAGATTGTGAAGAAGATCAATTTATGCGGAGTTGCCTAATAAAGACCGTTATAAAAGGATGGTTGAGACCCTATGCTCCACTAGGAGTCGAAGATAAAAGAAGAAAATTGAAACGAGGCGTCAGGCAAGAAACGCTTTGAAGTATATAACTGTAAAGTTCCCAAAGAACGCATTAAACTTTGAACCCTTAGGATTATAAACACCCCTTGAAATGTAAAACTTTATATTTGCTAATTCTTGAAGCTTTATTTTAATACTTAACTTCGTCAAGACATGTGCAATGCATGTTTATTCATGCTATTTTCCCTTTTTATTAAGATACATACATACATACATATGTATGTATGAGTATATCTGGTGTAGTTTGACCACTCTCCATTAAAGTTGTTTTCAATGCCTTAACAATTTCTGTTTTCACAAACCCCTTGTACATCCCCTTCCAATTCCCCCCTTGGCCCGCCGTGTTAATTTCTGTTTAATTGAAATAACAAACATCGAGATAAATTGTATGTGCGACAGTTACGAGCTAAAAATAACAATCAATAATTAGTTTTTTTTTTTTGTCTGCTTTTATATTCCCATATACTCGTAACACCTACCTAATACCTGCCTTTCAAGCAGCGCCAATAAACTTAGTTTAATTCATTGGCTCTCTCTCACTCTCTTTATGCGCTTAACTCACTTATACTTACACTCGTTTTCTTTGTATTTTGTTAGTACTTGTCTGTTCTCATTCACATGGTCAAAACATTTTTTGTTAGTGGCATTAAAAATGTTTAACTACTAATTTCAAAAAAGTTAAGTAAAATAACAGAAAAAGTTTGATAGTATTCATGTTTCAGAAACTCTCGATTTCTCAATACATTCAAACATATTTTGATAGTGGCTAAAATGATGCTCTCGTTTCTAGGGTTGCCAGGTTTGAATTTAGACTTTTCAATGTTACCAAACGAATCCATAGATTTTTCCTGTTGCTAAAAAAAATGTTTACTTTAAACCTTTTTAAACCACCCGGACATGATCTCACCTGAGGAGTTACAAGTGGTTTCGGATACATTGATGCCATGACTTAGTAAGCTATGCACCTGCTGTAACGATTTAACATCTATCCCTACTACAAAAAATCGTCCTTATTTCCAAAGCAAATTAATCCTCCCCTACAGGACTGAAAGATTTAAAGCCTATTAGTCTTTTCTTCTTCTGTTATCCTTGACTTCCAGTGGAGCATAGGGCCTCAACCATCCTTTCATATCACATTCTATTGCGAGATTGTGGATTCTTCTTTTCCTTGTGGATTTCAACTATAGAAGCAGGAATTTGGTTTGTAGCGTTTAGTGGAATTAAGGATTTAAGGTTTGTAGGCACTTATCGATGGCATTTGTGCGTTTCCAAGAAACCCTAACACAAGATGGACTTTGCATTCGAGTTATACAAGGTGGCGCAAAAATAACCTTCCGATGTTTTTTGGCTGTAATTAAAAAAAAAAATGAAAGACTTTGATTCTTCTTGTGGATTATTTTTATTTGGTCTTCTAATTTTTTTTACATCAAGTCGAGAATATAATGTCAATTAAATGGCCGCCGCCACAGTTGATTCTCATTTGAGCCCTTTTTATGGCATTTTCCATCACTTTGGCCAAAACTTCCGGCGATAGGTCCTCACATTCTTGACGGATATTGTCTTTAAGAGCTGCAAGAGTCTGAGGCTTGTTGACATAAACCCGCGACTTCAAAAAGCCCCACAAAAAGAAGTCTGCAGCGGTCAAATCAGGCGATCTTGCTGGCCAGTGCAAATCGCCAAAACGGGAGATTAGGCGCCCGGGAAATGCATCCTTCAGCATATCGGTTGTGGCACGTGCAGTGTGTGCCTTTGCACCGTCCTGTTGGAACCACATGTTTTCCAATCCCAATTCATCAAGTTGCGGCAAAAAGAACTCGTTAATAATTGCTCTGTAGCGCTCACCATTCACAGCAACCGTTTGGCCCGCGACGTCTTCGAAGAAAAAAGGTCCGACGACTCCTTCAGAGAAAACAGCACACCATACAGTGACTTTGAGCGGGTGTAATGGCTCTTCGTGTGTTACACGCGGATTTTCAGTGCCCCAGAAGCGTAAATTTTGCTTATTTACGTACCCGATAAAATGGGAATGGGCCTCATCACTCATGATTATTTTTGATGAAAAATCATCTTCCTCTTGGTGGTGATTAAGGATGGCTTGAGCATATGTTAGACGCGATTGGCGGTCAGCAGCTAACAGCTGATGCACCGTCTGGACTTTGTACGGACACATCTTCAAATCTTTTACCAAAATTCGCTGTAAAGGCCGTCGACTGATACCCATTTGCGTGGCACGTAATCTGTCGACGGCGCTTCCATAACATTCTCGGCTACAGCAGCAATATTCTCTGCAGAACGGCTACTCCGAGGTCTGCCACGCCTGGCAGCATCTCGTGTTGTGCCAGTCTCTTCGAGGCGAGCGGCTAAACGTCGCAGTGTTTCACCAGTAGGCGTTGGACGGCCAGGAAATCTGCGACGAAATTCACGTTGTGCCAAAGTCACCGACCGATTATTGGTCAAATAAATAGTCACCAATATTCCGCGTTCTGGAGCAGTGTAGCGTAACATTGTTTATTAACGTGTATTTTGCAAGTGTTTACTACACAAATGTCAAAACAGAATTGACATTAGGGGCCAATCGCAAAATTTATAGCATTTTCTGATAGGAGGATTACTTTTGCGCCACCTTGTTTATATGTAACTTAGTTGTTGTTGATATTTGCCGAGATTTCCAAATAGCTCGGAGAATGCCAAATGCAGATTTTGCCTTTTTAATACGCGATTTAATATTCTCGTCGGCGCCTCCTTTTGTAGATACAAAACTACCAAAATAATTATAGGTGTATGGACGGGTTGGCGCCATAGCCTCCAGATATAATTATTGTCTTGGAACTATTGATTTCCAGCCCAGCTGCCCGAGATTCAACAGTGATTAGTGTTTTCTTGAAGCTAACCTGAGATTTGGCTTCGAAGACACACGTCATCAGCGTATTCCAAGTCTTCGAGTTGTTTAAAGGGATCAAAAGATAAAAGGCCTATTAGGCACTAAGACAGCTCTACTTAGCTCTGGTGAGATTAAATAATGGATTTGAGAGTTTCGTGGTGGCCGCAACTCCACTACCGATCAAGACCGCAAATACATGAAATGCTGTTGGCTGATCGAAAAGTTAAGGTGAGCGAGCTAGCAGATACCACAAATGTTAGAACTGAGCGCACATGAAATATTTCGGGCAATATTCTGCATATTAAAAAGTTAACCTACTGGTTGGAGTGAGCATGCACTCCTAATAAAAACACGAACGCGAGAGCTCCTCAAGAGTGAGTTGGGACTTGCTAACGTAGAATGGGTTCTACTTTTTGTGTCGATTGGTAATTGTAGATGATTTGTTGGGGTTACAGACATCCCAGTCGCTGACTGTACCAAGTATCTTAGAGCATATCTTTTTGAGAAGCTAAATTTCAGGCTCAACATCAAAGAGAGGTCCAAAGAGTTTAGTGGGGAATGAAACCTAGCTTCAGGCCAAAATTTTGGCATTAAAGCAAACTAGTTGATATGCAATGTTTCTTAACAGGGAATAATAGGGAAGAATATATTTATTCTTTTAACATAACATCAGCATTAGCCAGAGGCTCAGCTGCCTTGGACCACTGAGACTTACCAAGCTAAAGATCTACGTTTGAAGTTTGGACTATTAAAACCCTCAAAATAGATTTTTTTGTATTGGACCAACACTCAATGGATGACCCCTAAGTATGCATATGCATTGTGGTGGAACTAGGAAAAAAGGTTGTGGGATGGAGGATAGAGGGAGTAGTGTTTATTGAAATTCGATTTGAACCTTTGGATATCATAATTAGTGGGAAAGACTGAAGTTTATTCCACATTTGAGCTATGCTGCTAAAAAACAAGTTTTCTATATAGTGCGTCGTGCGATCCACTAGAAAATCGACTACAAAGGGTTGAGCCCTTGTTGAGTTGCGTGTGCTACAAAAGAAGCGTACGGGTTTCTGCAACAACATGCCTAATTTCGTTTGAGCACATACCATTGTAGTAGCGATAGAACAGTGAAACGCAACCCTTCTTACGACGATGCTCCAATGAGGCACCTTCGCCCTCTCTTGCGACTTTGAAGCACCGGCCCATACATGAGAGTTGTATTCCATTTTCGTTCGGATATAAGTGGTATAGATATTAAACAGATCAGTTGGAGTGAAGTATGTCTTACACCGGCTTTTTGGAGATCAAATATGGGAATTTTGTCTATTAAGAGAAGAAACATACGATTTTAGGATACTTATAAACCAAAGATTGAAATTTTTAAATATTTGAAGATCTATGACCTGGAATTTAGGCTATTTGAAGACAGAAAATTGAATTTTAGGCTATTTAAAGGTCAGCAAATTAGATTTAAGCTATTTGAAGACCCACTCTTGGAGTCTAAGCAAAAACCGACAAAACACTTGACTTCGAAAGCGTAGAGTTTGACTCCGCCCGGGAAATAGGAAATATTTTCGGCATCTTCAAAAGAATTTGAGAATACACCGAAGTCTTTAGGTTTTAATGATACTCAATGAGACTCTATTTGAAAATATACGATTAGAGTTAAGGCTATTTGAAGACCGACAAACTTTTGGGCTATTTAAAAGTAGAAGATTCAGTTTAAGGCTTTTAAAACCCAGCAATTTAAAATTTTTGACTCACTGTTGGATTCCAAGCTAATCAACTTAACTTTTGTCGTAGTGGGCGAATAGTTTGATTTCGTTGTGGTAGATAGAAAGTGCATCCAGCATCCCCAAATGGACTTGGAAATACACTTCAATTAAATTTAAGGCTTTTTGAAGATAGATGACCTAGAAAAGGACTTGGGAATACAATAAAGACTAGGTTTCCAATAATTCTCTGCTTGTTCTTAGGAATGTGGCTATCTAATGGGTGTTTTTTTTAGAGGTATAGAACTTCGAATTGAAATAAAACACAAGAAAATCGTTTTAATGTCCATCAATTTGGCTTTATTGGAAGGATAATTTTATGCCATTAATGTTTAAATATGATTTCGGGCATGTGGCCGCCGCGGCTGGCTCGAATAAAGCCAATTCTACAGGCCGTATGTTGGCAATAACGCCACGAATGTTGGCTTCCAAGTCCCCTAACGTTTCTGGTTTGTTGGCGTAGACGAGCGACTTCACATATCCCCAAAGAAAGTAGTCCAGTGGTGTCAAATCGCACGATCTTGGTGGCCAATTGACAGGTCCATTCCGCGAAATTATGCGCTCATCGAATGTTTCCTTCAATAAATCAATTTTGACGTGCGCTGTGTGGCATGTAGCGCCGTCTTGTTGGAACCACAACTCATCCACATTCATGCCATCCAATTGGGGAACAAAATAGTCGGTTATCATGGCTCTATACCGGTCTCCATTTATGGTAACTGACTCTCCAGCATTATTTCGGAAGAAGTATGGCCCAATGACTCCACCAGCCCATAGAGCACACCAAACAGTCAGTTTTTGTGGATGTAATGGCGTCTCAAGGGTCTCATGTGGATTCTCTTCACTCCAAATGCGGCAATTTTGCTTGTTGACGTAGCCATTCAACCAAAAATGAGCCTCATCACTGAACAAAATTTTGCGATGAAAATCAGCATCGAGATCAATCTCATTTTCGGCCCATACACCAAAATCACGACGCATTGCATGGTCTCGCGGCTTTAATTCTTGCACAAGCTGGATCTTGTAAGGTCGCAAGCCAAGATCTTTGCGCAAAATCTTCCATAAAGTTGATGGAAAGCTCCAATTGCTGTGCACGGTGGCGAATCGATTCATTCGGGTCCTCTTCAACACTTTCCTCTACAGCGGCAATTGTTTTTTCGGTGCGCACTGTTCGACGTCGCTGCGGATGCGTATTATCACATAGAGTAAACGTAGTGCGAAAACGATCCATGATTAACCGAATTAATTGCTCTGATGGACGATTATGTCGACCATAAAATGGACGGAGCTTGCGGTAAACTTCGCGAACTGAACCATTATTTTCGAAATAAATTTGCACGATTTGCAAGCGTTGTTCTTTTGTCAACCTGTTCATGATGAAATGGCAAACCAAACTAAATATTAATCACTTGACAGCTGACAAAATGGCCGCCAGTTAAAAAAGTGATGCCAACTTAAAGTTCTATACCTCAATAAAAAACACCCGATACCTATCCGCTGTTGTAAAACCCTTAGGATTTGAACTGCTTTCAACAAATCTATTTGACGATCGACGACCAGGAATTTTGGCTATTTGAAGACAGAAGAGTTTTACTTCGCCCTGGAAGATAGGATGTACTTACACCCGACACTAAAAGGACTTGGTTTTCATTGGTACAACAGAGGAGAGGGAGATAGCCACATTCCTAAGAACTAGTAGGTTCTTAGGAATGTGGCTTTCTCCCTCTCCTCTGTTGCAAAACCCTTAGGATTTAAGATACTTTCTACAAATCTATTTGAAGATCGAAGGCCTGGAATTTGGGTTATTTTAAGACAGAAGAGTTTTACTTTGCCCTAGAAGTTAGAACGTACTAACACCCGACATCTCAAAGAAGACTTGGCAATACACCAAAGACTTTAGGTCTTCTATAATACTCTACTTGTTCTTAGGAATGTTGCTATCTCCCTAACCGCTGTTGCGAAACCCAATCACTTATTTCCAAATAAGCGGTTGGAGCTTAGACAACTTGAAGTTCTAGGATTGAAATTTGGACAATTGAACAAACGATCTAAGCTCAGATTAGTTAAATATTGAGTTTAGGAATTAGGCTTTTTGGAGATCAAATTTGTGATTTTGGGATATTTGAAGAACAGTGATTGATATTGATTGAAATTTTGGAATATTTAAAGATTTAGGAATGAAATTGAAGACTTAGGACTGAAGTTAAGGTTATTCAAAGACCAACTATGGGATTTTAAGGTAATAATGGACCATAATTGGATTTGAAATTTAGGCTATTTGGAGATCAGATATAGGAATTTAGAATATTTGAAGATTAGTGATGGAAATTTTGGAATATTTGAAGATCTATGTTTGGAATTGAAGACTTAGGGTTATTCAAAGACTGAACTTAGGGTTATTCAAAGACCAATTGTGAGAATTTAGGATAATAATGGATCATAATTGGAATTGAAATTTGGGCTTTTTGGAGATTAGATATAGGAATTTAGAATATTTGAAGATTAGTGATGGAAATTTTGAAGATCTAGTATCTGGACTAAGGATGGAACTTGAGGTTATTTAAAGACCAACAGTAGAAATTTGGGATTTTAATAAAATTTAGGCTATTTGACCCGCATTATTGCAGTTAATTACGCTTTTTGGAGATCAAATTTGAAATTTAGGATATTTGAAATCAGTGATTGAAATTTGGAATATATGAAGATCTATGTTTCGAATTGAAGACTTAGGACTGAACTTAAGGTTATTCAAAGACCAATAGAAAAAATTTTGTATATTAATGGACCATAAATGAAATTGAAGTTTAGGCTATTAGGAGATCAGATATAGGAATTTAGAATATTTGAAGATTAGTGATGAAATTTTGGAATATTTGAAGATCCTAGATCTTGGACTAGGGTTAGAACTTAAGGCTAGTTAAAGACCGACAGTAAAAATTTGGGATTTTAATTAAATAATGGGGGTCATTGCAGTTAATTACGCTTTTTGGAGATCAAATTTGTGAATTTAGGATATTTGAAAATCAGTGATTGAAATTTGGAATATTTGAAGATCTATGTATGGAATTGAAGACTAAGGACTGACTTAAAGTTATTCAAAGACCAATTGTGGGAATTTAGGATAGTAATGGATCATAATTTTAATTGAAATTTAGGCTATTTGGAGATTAAATATAGAAATTTAAATTATTTGAAGATTAAATTAGATGGAAATTTTGAAATATTTGAAGATCTCAGATTGCAATTTTGGAATATTTGAAGATCTTGGATTGCAGTTTTGGAATATTTGAAGATCTAGGATTGGAATTTTGGAATATTTGAAGATCTAGGATTGGACTAAGGTTGGAACTTAAGGCTATTTAAAGACATACAGTGGGAATTTGAGTCATACAAGATCGATATTTAGAATTTAGGCTATTTGACCCCGATTTTGAAGTTAAGACTGTTTGATGATAAAATATTGGAAACTTTGATTTAACTTAATGACTTGGCAACCCTTTCCCTTTACATACGGTAACACTTAAAGTACAAATCACGCATAAAACGCCAACTCTGGCTTTTAGACACAAAAATTATCTTTGAATTTTGAAATTGAAGTTAGTAAGAGAATCTAAATACTCTCATCTCAAATCATAATTTTGCGCTATAATTTTTTTGATTTCGTTTTTAATGAGGAGACAACACAAGACCTCCAAAGTTATAAGCAGAGAGTCTATAAATTTAGTAGACGTGCAAATTCTCAGCGGATCGGTAACGGCTAATGGACGGTAGTAGTGAAAAAATTGGCGAATATTGAAAATTTTAAAGCAAAAGACTAGATACAATAACAATAATATTGATAATAACGATCTTTATGCGAAAATTGAAACCCAAACGTTGTCGTTCGTATGTTTAACTTTTTCGAATTCGTTGTTTTTGTTAATAATTTGTATTGTTTTCTTAGCGACAAAACAAAAAAAAAACACAGAATTGATATGAAATAAATAAAATACGAAAGGCAAAAACAACAAATTCATTATCAATTTTTAATAATCATAAAATGTTTACAAATACACATAAACAAAATTGAAATTTTTTTTGCTAATAATTTTATTTTTTTGCCTTTTTTTCGCATTGATACTAAAGTTTTTCTACGTTTTTTCCAATTTTTTGCCTACGAAGTTAAAAGAATTGAAATGAATTTTTGCAAAAAAAAAAGAAAGAAATTGTTATCAATATTTCGCGTCAAAAGAAAAAAGTTATTATTTAAAGTGATTTTTAAGTGTTAAGAAATTTGAAAAAAAAGCAACAAGATATTTCACAATAATTTAAAAAAAATATAAAAGAAATCTAAAAATATATCCTCAAAATTAAGAAACAAAAAATCACTAGAGAAAATCTTTCCAAAACTATAGAAATTATCGTTATTTTTCAAAAGAACTCTTCCTTACTCTTTTTTATTGTGAATGAATGCCTAAAATTTCCTAATTATTGTGAATGAATACGCGTGAAATCCTCTCGACTACACACACGCATTTTTCAATTTAATTATTTACCTTGACGTCATTTATCACTTCTATTTGTTAAAGAGAAATATCTAAATATCTCTCTCTCTCTCTCTTTCTTTGTTGCTCTTTTTTTTCATAATATTAAACGTGTTTTGAACACAATTTACATAAACATTAAAAACTAAAGCTATTTTAATGTAACGAGGTTTGCATGTTATGTTTCGAGATTAAAATAAATAGTAAATTAAGACCGAGAACGGGAGTAAAGACTATTTAAAGGTCAACGTTTGGAATTTAGATTCTACTTGAAAATCGACGTTAGTTGCTAAGGCTATTTGAAGATCTACGACTTGGAATTTGGGCTATTTAAAGACAGCAGATTCCATTTTAGGATATTAAAAGACCAGCAATTTGGATTTACTCTTTTTGAATACCCACTATTGGAGTCTAAGCTAAAATCAATAGAACGCTTGTCGCCAAAGGTGAAGAGTTTGTCTCCGAAGAGTATAACTCCGCCCTGACATATAGGAAGTATATCCAGCATCTTTAAAAGAACTTGGGAATTCACAAAAGACTTCACGTTTTCTATAATACTCCGGGACTAGTTCTTAGGAATGTTGCTCAGTAGTTTGGGCTATTTGACGACAGACGATCTGGAATTTGGGCTATTTAAAGACAAAAGATTCAATTTAAGGCTATTAAAGACCATCAATTTGGAGTTTCGCTATTTCAAAACTTCTGGAGTCTAAGCAAAAATCTACGCAACTCTTGTCTCCGAAGGTGAAGAGTTTGAGCTTGAGAAAGTATAAAAGATATCTCCAAGAGGGTATTCCCAAACACCCAAGATTTCACGTTTTCAATAATACTCCGGGACTAGTACTTAGGAATGTTGCTACAGTAGTTTAGGCTATTTGAAGATCGGCAATCTGGAATTTGAGCTATTTAAAGACAAAAGATTCAACTCAATTTCAATTCAACTCAATTTGGATTTTACCTAAATATTTAAAAACCCACTTCTGAAGTCTAAGGAAAAATATACTGAACTCTTGTATCCGAGGGTGAAGAGTTTAAGGAAGTATAAAAGATATCAACAAGAGGACTTGGGAATACACTCAAGACAACGCGTTCCCAATAATGCTCCTGGACTCTTGCTGTAGGAGTCAAGGCTATTTGAAGATCGGTAATCTGGAATTTGGGCTATTTTATGAAGTCTAAGCAAAAATCTGCAATACGCTTGTCTCCGAAGGTGAAGAGTTTGAGTTTGAGGAAGTATAAAAGATATCTCCAAGAAGACTAGGAAATACATTAAACATTTAACGTTTTCGATAATACTCCCGAATTTGTTTAAGAAATGTTGCTATTGAGCCTTACGCTATTTGGAGATCAACGATCTGGAATTTGAGCTAATTAAAGACACAGGGTTCAATTTTAGGCTATTAATTATAGGAAGTTTCCCGGATTCCTAAAGACAACTTGGTAATAGAACGAAGACTTTACGTTTTTAATGATACTCCAGGACTTTTCCTTAGGAATGTTGCTATTGGAGTTTAGGCTATTTGAAGATGGAATTTTTAAGGACAGAAGATTCAATTTTAGTCATTAAAAGACCATCAATTTATATTTAAGCTATTAGAAGAACCACCATTACACTGAAGACTTAACGTTTTCATCGTTTCTACTTGAAAGTCTACAATGAAGTAAAGGTTGATTAAAGATCGGCGACCAGGCATTTGGACGACTTGGGAATACATCCAAGACATTAAGTTTTTAATGATCCACCACTTGTTCACGGGGTCAGACGTTCGAGGGACTTTACATTCCCAGGAAGGTAGCCATTTGAAATAGCGAAGAGTTTGACTCCGTCCTGGTAGATACGAAATATGCGTATCATTTTCAAGATTACTGGGAATACAACAAAGAATTTACGTTTTCAATGATACTCTACATGTTCTGAATCTTTTTGAAATCCTACAACTAAAGTTAAGGCTGTTTAAAGATCGACAACCTGGAATTTTGGATATTTGATGACAGAAGTTTTTGACTCCGCCCTGGAAGATAGTACATACGTCCAAAATCTCCAAGAGAACTTGCAACAACTCATCATAGAACAGAATGCTTCCCTCCAAGGCCGATAGGACGTACGACCGACAACTCCAAGAGGACTTGCAAATACATCAAAGACTTTACGTTTTTAATGATACTCTACATGTTTTGACGCTACTTGAAAGTCTAACAACTGAAATTAAGGCTATTTGAAGATCGACGAGCTAGAATTTGGGCTATTTGAAAAGATAAGAGTTTGAGTCCGCCTAGAAGATAGGACGTACGTCCAAAATCTCTAAATCAAAGACTTTATGTTTTACGCTTATCGCTTATCGAAGACGTTAAGTTCGACTCCGCCCTGAATGATAGGACGTACGACCGACATCTCCAAGAGGACTTGGAAATACACCAAAGACTTTACGTTTTCAAAGATATTCTACATATTCGTAGGAAGTTGGCTATTTCCCTCCCCTCTGTTGAAAAACTCTTAGGATTTGAAAATAGGCAATAGAAACATAGACTGCTTAAAGATCTATGATTGGAAATTAGGCTTTAAGAAGACCCACGATTAGAGTTTAGACTAAGTGAATATCAAGAACTTTAATTTAGGCTTTTTGGAGGTTAAGTATAGGAATTTCGGGTATGTATTCTAAGAGTAATTATTGAAATTGAAAACTAAGAATTGAAGTTTAGGATATTTCAAGAGTAGCAGTTGAAAGTATAAGTTCTCTATAAAGAACTATATACTTTTCCATACGTGCACACCAATTTTCGAAGCCCCTTTAACATTAAGATTTAGATACCACGAAAATTTACATTTTAAAACATCAAGCGCTTAATATTTTCGGCAAAATGAACAATATTTTCTATAACATTGACTTACCTAATACCTACTCCCCTCTTTGACTGTTATTTTATAGTGAACTTCTCTGGAGGTCCAAGTGCTCTTTATGGGGCTCTAGATATACATACGGATAGGCCTAAGTCTAAAAAGGAATTGGCGGTTCGGTTAATGTTTTGTTACCAGACTTTTTCAAGATCTTTTTCGGAATATGAATTGCTTCCAAACTCTTTAACCCTTGTAGCATTCTACAGGCCATACTATAACACTTTTTGAAGATAGGCATATCTCTAGATATATGTACGGACAGGCCTAAGTCGTAAAAGGAAGTGGGGAATCGGTTAAGGTTTTGTTAGCAGACTTTTTCAAGATCTGATCAGAATATGAATTGCTTCCAAAATTTATGACCATTGCAGCATTCTACAGGCCGAAATAACAGCCATAACAGCAATTTTGGGCAAAGTCACTCTGATTACCTCTTACCCAAGGGATGAGGTAGCAAAATACACTAGGGATGGGGTAAATAAAATACAAAATCAGAAAGACTTTGCCCAACATTGCTTTAAAGTAATGGCAACTGTAGAAGCTGTCATAATGTTGAGGAGGAAGAGACGGTTGCCCATCTCCTCCGTCATTATCAAGTTCTAGCGAATCTCAAAGTTTGGAGTTTAGGATATTTGAAGAACTTTGTTTGAAGCTTAGGTTAGGTTAAGCAGGTGGCTGACAACAGAGTCCACATCACTTGGGTCCTAGAAAGTGGTCCCTTGGTGTTTCTTGCAGAGAAGAGAAAACAATATATTCCTCAGTGCCAAAATATCAAGGCTCTGTTAGAGCCGTCCAGATGCAACAAAGAATGAGTCTATCTAACAAATGTTGAAATTCAAGACTTTTGATAAATCGTGCAGAAACGGTTAGCCCAGATGGTGAATCCTAAGATCAGCAAGGGCTGGACAGTGACAGAGGAGATGAGTGGCAGTTTCTTCCTCCTCAACCTTATGACAACTTCTACAGTAACCATTGCTCTGAAGATTAAGTCTTCTAGGGTGTAATCCTTTTATGCAGTGAGCTGTGAGCATTATGGCACGGTAGTGACCAAGTAGTTTACTAATTTAGACTTTCTGTGGATCAGTTTTTCTGCTCAGACCTAAACTGTTTAATGAAACTGTTTAATGAACAATTTACAGGCTGATAGCGGTATATCTACATATGTATTGGTCAGTATCTTCGCGTCTGAGGAGAGTCCCATGTTTTGCTGCAATGGTGTTACCTGGTACATTTTTCTATAGACCCAAGACAGTTCAATATTGGAATGTCTTGCGATCTCATGTAGGGATGCCCGGCATTCCCGAGTAAGAAGAAGAATTGACGGCAAGACTTTTCGTACAAAAACATGGTATATCTCCGTAGAATATTCGATGATACCTTCGCCATTTGCTCGCCCTATAAATGGCTGAAATTTCAGCCTGTAGGAGCTGGGAGCTTGAAATAGCCCCCCAATAGTAGGATGAAAAAACCCCCGATCGATTTGGATCCTTCCGTATAAATCTCCAGGGTGTCAAAACTAGAGTCGATTAGGGCATCAGAGATATATACAGTAATGGAGCTGTCAAAGAATGGGATGGGAATGCAGTAGTCGATGTTTTTGGGGATAGTTCTGAGTTTATCCAAAATAGTGGAGTGACCTATATATTAAGCTTTGGTTATGTGAGTAATAAATAATGATTGAAGACGAATTAAAACTAGACTTAAGACGTTTTACACTAGTGGCATTTCTATTTAAACACTTTTATTATTTTTGATTTCATCAGCATTTTTTTATTGACAATTGTCTTCTATTTTTATATTGTTTATTATTGTTGTTGGTGTCAATTAAGACTTCAAAAGCGATTTTTTTCACGCGAAGGTAATAAAAACATTCGCAAAACGTGTAAAATGTGTAGGTTGTGCTCGTATAGAAAAGTATATATCTTACACTGCGTTTCACTTGTAAAGCACGTTACTAGAATACCCTGATAGGTTTTAGCTTTAATAGTAGAGCTTAAAAGCTATAGCTCATAGCAAAGACTCTATAATATAAAGATTTTGCACTGCCATACATTGATTTGCCGTATGGTCCTTTTGAAAAGTCCCACAAAAAGAGATTATGCGGCTTTTACTCTAATTCGGAAACAACGAAGGAGAAGATTATCCAAGCTAAGCCAAGCTATTCAAATGAAAGATAATTTGGGCTATTCAAATGAAAGGCAGTGTATTATAAGTACTGCATTACCATCCTCGCCTTAAAGATGACGTTTTTTAATAGGAAGTACATACATACATATGTCGTTAGTCTAAGAGTCTGAAATTTTTTCAACGTTATTAATATTCCCAAGAACTTAGAGAAATCCATTCTTAGTTTTAGATTGACTGACAAATGAATTACTACTTTCGTCTTCAATTTAGTTTCAAAACCGCAACTGCGGTTCTGGATATTTCTAAGCATCAGATGCTACTAGTTTACGTGGTTTTAATATTTCTTGATCTGCCTTTATAATATATCTATTTAAAGAATTAGAGATGTTGTAATATTTATTTTTATTACCAAAACCCAAAGAATTAAATTAAGAGGTACATATTTAAAGACCAATGTTAAGGAGTTAAGGGTAATTTTTGAGAGCCCTCGATAAAAGTTTAGGTTATTTGAGGGCTAACGATTAAAAATTTGGCTATTTGGAGATGACATATTGAAATTTAGAACTACTTGTAGATAAGTGGACTATAACTTAGGCTACTTCAAAATCAAAGATTGTAATTTTGCTAGTTGAAGACCAAGGAATGGATTTGGGAATCAACAATTCAAAACTCAGACCCATGAATGTAGTTTTGTGGTACTTGAAGACACGCTAAAAAAATTTGAACTATTTGAAGACCCACGATTGCAATTTTGAGGCATTTGAAGACACACTAAAAAAATATTTGAAATTCCGGCTATATAAAGACACACTGAAGAAATTTGAAGTATTTGAAGACCCACCATTGAAATTTTGAGGTATTTGAAGACACACTAAAGAAATTTGAAGTATTTGAAGACCCACCATTGAAATTTTGAGGTATTTGAAGACACGCTAAAAAAATTTGAACTTTTTGAAGACCCACGATTGAAATTTTGAGGCATTTGAAGACACACTAAAAAAATATTTGAAATTCCGGTTATTTAAAGATACACTGAAGAAATTTGAAGTATTTGAAGACCCACCATTGAAATTTTGAGGAATTTGAAGACACACTAAAGAAATTTGAAGTATTTGAAGACCCACGATTTTAAATATTTGAAGGCGCACTAAAGAAATTTGAACTATTTGAAGATCCACGATTGAAATTTTTTGAGTATTTGAAGACACTTTAAAGGAATTTGAACTATTTGAAGATCCACGATTGAAATTTTGAGGTATTTGAAGACACTTTAAATAAATTTGAAGTATTTAAAGACACACTAAAAAAATTTGAACTATTTGAAGACCCTCAATTGAAATTCCTGCTATTTGAAGACACACTAAAGAAATTTGAAGTATTTGAAGACCCGCGATTGAAATCTTGAGGTATTTGAAGACATATTTAAGAAATTTAAAGTATTTGAAGACCCACGATTTTAAATATTTGAAGACTCATTAAAGAAATTTGAACTATTTAAGACCCACGATTAAAATCTTGAGGTATTTGAAGACTCATTAAAGAAATTTGAACTATTTGAAGACCCACGATTGAAATTTTGAGGTATTGAAGACACTCTAAAGAAATTTTAACTATTTAAAGACCCACGATTGAAAATTTGAGGTATTGGAAGACACATTAAAGAAATTTGAACTATGTGAAGACCCACGATTGAAATTTAGAGGTATTTGAAGGCACTCTAAAGAAATTTGAAGTATTTGAAGGCCCACGATTGAAATTGTGAGGTATTTGAAGACTAAGAACTGCAATTTTATTTATTTGAATTTCAAGGGTTAAAACTTGGTCCATTTAAAGAACAATTATTTAAATTTGGGTTATATTTGAGAATTTTCTGAAATAGTGAATTTTTCAGGTACTTGAAGACTAATGTCTTCAGATTTGGGCTATTTGAAGACTTAAAATTGAAATTATTTGAGCTTTTCGAAGATCAAGGGTTAAAACTTGGTTCATTTAAAGATCAATACCTGAAATTTGAGTTAGTTTATTTAATAATAGAACTCAAAACTTCAGTTTAAAATCTTCTCTGTTAGTAAAGTAGGAATAGTTAAATTGAAATACGTAAATTTTGAATTGAAAATTTGCGCTGAAATGGACAAAAAAAGTAAACAAAAAGAATTGAATAATGGAAATTACGTGAATTACATTAAACCACAATAAAAACAATAACAAAAAGTAGTAAAATTTATAAAAAAGGAAATAAATAAATAAAGAAAAATAAGAAAAGGTGTATAATTAAATAAAATTATAGCAATTACTATAAAAAATAAAAATAATTTTAAAAAATTAAAAAAAAAAAATTAATTTTAGATAAAGAAAAGTGAAAGAATTGAAAATACATGAAAAATAACTCTTATCTTTCGAAAACAACTTAAATATAACCAAAATTCCAAGAATTTAAGGAATTTCAAAATCAATTAATTATATTTATACCTGAGAAAAACAAGCAAACAATTGTTGTACAACAACTAATTAAATTTTGCTTTTGCAAAACAAGAAAAAACACGCAAATAATAGAAAACAGACAAACAGTTTATTCTGGCATCACCTGCTCTAAGCAAACGCTATTATCTTTAACGTCATTATCATTAACAAGCGAATTCGAACTACGACACATTTTGTGAGTTGTTGTCGTTATCGTCTTTGCCGTCGTCTTCTTCCCGCTTGAGTTCCAACACTTAAATCTATGTATGTTGTGTTCAAATCACTTCAAATCAATTCAATCTACTTTAATATTAACATTATAACAACAACAACAACAAAAGCCACAGTTGGAGATTAATTTTGAATATATTATGGTCTTTCATATATCGTTTTTTGGTCGTAACATTGAGCCACCGGATAAAATTTTGAATACAGAAAAAAGGTAAATATTTTGAAATGTAAGATCAAATAATTTTGAATAAGAGATATCAAAGAAAATTGAATTGTTTAACAATCTAAAATGGGAGTTTAGGATTATAGGATTCAAATCTTTAAATTTGAAACCTAAGCTAAACAACTGAGGTTTGAGCTATTTGAAGACAAATTATTGAAATTAGGACTTTTTGAGAATCAAGCATTTTTTCTATATGAAGCAAAGGGCCTCAATTATTTTCTAACGACAGGCGCGGGAATTCCAATTAATCGTATTTCGGACAATGTCATACAATGATCTTTGCAAAGCCTTAATCTGTTTTGATCGGTTTCTGACCGCTCTGTGCCCATAGTTGAGCATTACTTGCTTTACATTTAGATAGAAAATTTAGAGAATTTGGCAAGACATTATCTGATAAAAACTTGGAGTGTTTTAGGGTCGTAAGGTCAAATCCCTGATTTCATACAGAATTTTTGGAGAACCAACGATTGGAGTTTAGGATATTTGAAATCATAGATTGAAGTTTAAATGTTTCGAAAACCACGATTTAAATTCTGGCTATTTGAAAACACCCTAAAGATATTTGAAGTATTTGAAGACCCACAATTAAAATTTTGAGCTATTTGAAGACACCCTAAAGAAATTTGAACTATTTGAAGTCGCACAATTGAAATTTTAAGAAATTTGAAGACACTCTAAAGAAATTTTAAATATTTGAAGAAACACGATTGAAATTTTGAGACATTTGAAGACACTCTAAAGAAATTTGAACTATTTGAAGACCCAGATTTGAAGTTTTAAGGTATTTGAATATACTCTAAAGAAATTTAAACTATTTGAAGACCCACGATTGAAACTTTAAGACATTTGAAGACATACTAAAGAAATTTAAACTATTTGAAGACCCACGATTGAAACTTTAAAACATTTGAAGACATACTAAAGAAATTTAAACTATTTGAAGACCCACTATTGAAATTTTGAGGTATTTGAAGACATACTAAAGAAATTTGAATTATTTGAAGACCCACGGTTGAAATTTTGAGACATTTGAAGACAAACTAAAGAAATTTGAAGTATTTTAAGACCAAATATTGAAATTTTGAGACATTTGAAGACACTCTAAAGAAATTTGAACTATTTGAAGACACTCTGAAGAAATTTGAACTATTTGAAGACCGGATTTAAAATGTCGAGGTATTTGAATATACTCTAAAGAAATTTAAGCTATTTGAAGACCCACTATTGAAACTTTAAGACATTTGAAGACATACTAAAGAAATTTAAACTGTTTGAAGACCCACTATTGAAATTTTGAGGCATTTGAAGACACTTTGAAGATATTTGAACTATTTGAAGATCCACGATTGAAATTTTGAGGTATTTGAAGACACACTAAAGAAATTTTAAGTATTTTAAGACCAAATATTGAAATTTTGAGACATTTGAAGACAAACTAAAGAAATTTGAAGTATTTTAAAACCAACTATTGAAATTTTGAGACATTTGAAGACACTCTAAAGAAATTTGAAGACCCACGATTGAAATTTTGAGTTAAGTATTTCAAGAAAAATTATTGATATTTAGTCTATTTGAAGAACTATGATTGGGGATTAGGTTATTTGGAGAAAAAGAACTAAAGTTTTAAGATTCTTCGAGACTAATTACTAAAATTTTAAGTATTTAAAAGCCAGGAATTGCAAATTTGGCTTGATTGAAGACCAACGATTGGCATTTAGGAAATATTTGAAGATCCACGATTGAAATTATGTGTTATTTAAAGACTGAAGATTGAAATTTAGTCAATTTGGAGACCTAAAATTGAAGATGTTTTTTTATTTGAAGACCAATTATTGGGATTTAGGGTATTTGAAGGAAAAGAATTCAAAATTCTGAATTTTGGAAGACCAATGATTATAGTTTAGGCTATTTGAAAACCAAAGACTGAAGTTTAGACGTTTTAAAGCCTGACCATAGAAATTTAGACTCGCGGGTAAAATTTGAACTATTTGGAGACCCACTATTAAAATTTTAAAGTATTTGAAGACTACAGATTGAAATTTAGTCTGCTTGAAGCTCAAGATTTGAGGCTCTGTTTATTTGAAGACCTAGTATTGAAATTTAGAGATATTTGCAGACAAACGACTAGAATCTAGACTATTTGAAGGCAAGATATTGTAGTTTAGGATATTTGAAGACGAGAAAACTCAGAACTCTAGAAGACCAACGAATAAAATTCGGGATATTTCCATACTTTATTTGATTTGCCATATGAACGCCTCCGGTTAATGTTCTCTTCTTCTGTTATCCTTGACTCCCAGTGGAGCATAGGGCCTCAAAGGTAACAGAGCGATTGATCCTTTTTTATTGGAGTTTAAAACTTTTCTGAATTGAAGCGTTGATTCTTGGCCTTGAGTTTGTTAATTTAAAGAACGTACTCATGTGATTTAGATTCTTAGGTTTTGCCTTCATATCTTCGAATGTATGCGACCATCCACCTAGTACAGGGGGGTTACTGCGTAACTCGATTCGAAAGAAATTGTTTTCGAAACACAATGCTTTAAGCATACAAATTCGAACAGTTTTATTTTCGAATCGAGATACGCAGTAACCCCCCAGATATTTAAGAAAAAAAACGAAATGAGATGCCTCTAATGACCATGATGATGATGATGATGATCCATTTGTCGACCCATAATTAAAATTTTGTCTTTTTGAATACCCATAGATTGTCTTCCGTCCAAGGAAGTACTAAATCTAGAAAGATGTGACATAATTTCGATACAAAACGTTCTCGCTTAATGCAGTTTCCACCCTGACAGAAAACTGTTGATTCAAAAGGTATGCGATTGGTCTGAAGACATATACGAGATACTTTAGTAGAAGCCTGGGCAAGTGCAGAACAAATAAAACATTTTCTATGCTCTAACCTTGCCCTGAATCTACATCTCGCCTCATATTTCTTTGAAGAACTTGGTCTAAATTTAAGTCTTCTTATGTTTCTTTGGAGATTTTGGTGATCTATTTTAAATAGAAACTTCAGATTTTTTAAAGCGATGCCGTGGACTAAACGTGAGAGCTAGTGATGTGTTTTTGCAGTGCTTGTTGCTAACATCTGAGGTACCGCATTGGACCTAAAGGTATAGGAGGCTTCAATTAACAGATTGTCAAACTAACCCAATCTTAGACCAGCTATTCAAACAGTGGACAGTTCGAATTCCAACGATAAAAATTATGAATAACAAAAGACCAATAAATGAAATTTAAGATCAACAAATTTAAAAACTGCACCTCAATTTTCTAGTCCCTAAGCCTCCCCATCCCTGTTTTAGAATTTGATATTAACACCGATAAAGTAGATTTGAAAACACATTCAAAAGTATCGTACCAGCCGCGTTATGGTACATGAATTTTCGTAGATTTTTGCTAAAAGTCAGAACCCAAAAGCGACAACAATGAAAACCAACAACAACAAAAAAAAAAACAGAGTCTAAACAAAATGTTAACGACTTTAGACTCAAATACATAATTCTTTTCACTATTTTTGCATATGTGAAATCCAAATTTTTGTTTAAATAAAAGAATAAATTTAATACATAACTAATTTTAATAAACAACAATAAGTGGCTATTTTAAAACTAGAAGCAGAATCTCCAAAAATGTTTTGAATATTATACAAATGACACAAATTATTTAACGTCTGGTTGTTAAATACGGCAGAAAAAAAACTTTGAACAACAAAAAAAAACTGAAATACCTAAAAAAGGTTAGTTAAACCAATTAACAAATGTTAAACAAATATTACGGTTAAATAAAACGTCATAAAGAGAGAATTATTAACATAGAGAGAGATAGCAAAAAGTTGAAAAAATTAGATGGAAGTTTTTTTTTTAAATACAATGGATTTTTATTAATAAAACATGAGATAATTTTAAAACAACTATTTTTTTTATTAGTTGAGATGAGTTAAAAATATCTAAAAATTTCAAATATTGGAAAATAGTTTGTTTTTGCAATATTTTGATATTACAAGAATTCAAATTTAAGACAAAAAAATTTTAATTTTCCTAAGCTGAATAATATTATGCAAAATTTTATAAAAAATTACATATTTTAGAAAATGTTATCTTATTTTATGCAGTTTTTTCTAATTAAAGTCAATATCAATTGAAGTTTTCCACCCCTGTCTAATTTTACTTTGTTTCTACAATGTGGCAATACTCTAGAAGCTGCCTTATCATTATAACTATGGTAACCATGTAACAGATAACATTATTAAAAACGGTTCAACTTATTTATCTACAATAAAAAACCTGTTTTATTTACATCTTAAAGGAAATATTTTGGCAAAATTCCTATAAAACTTAGGAAAGTAATGAAAATTTCCTATAAAAATAGGTAATTTTTGAAAAATTTCCTTATTTTTATAGGAAATTTTTGAAAAATCTCCTATAAAAAATAGGAAATTTTTGAAAAATCTCCTATTTTTATAGGAAATTTTCAAATTTTCGAAAAATTTCCTATTTTTATAGGAAATTTTCGAGAAAAATTCCTATTTTTATAGGAAATTTTCGAAAAATTTCCTATTTTTATAGGAAATTTTTCAAAAATTTCCTATTTTTATAGGAAATTTTCGAAAAATTTCCTATTTTTATAGGAAATTTTCGAAAAATTTCATATTTTTATAGGAAATTTTCGAAAAATTTTCTATTTTTATAGGAAATTTTCGAAAAATTTTCTATTTTTATAGGAAATTTTCGAAAAATTTCCTATTTTTATAGGAAATTTTCAAAAAATTTCCTATTTTTATAGGAAAAATTTCCTATTTTTATAGGAAATTTTCGAAAAATTTCCTATTTTTATAGGAAATTTTCGAAAAATTTCCTATTTTAATAGGAAATTTTCGAAAAATTTCCTATTTTAATAGGAAATTTTCGAAAAATTTCCTATTTTAATAGGAAATTTTCGAAAAATTTCCTATTTTAATAGGAAACTTTCGAAAAATTTCCTATTTTTATAGGAAATTTTTCAAAAATTTCCTATTTTTATAGGAAATTTTTCAAAAATTTCCTATATTTATAGGAAATTTTTCAAAAATTTCCTATTTTTATAGGAAATTTTTCAAAAATTTCCTATTTTTATAGGAAATTTTTCAAAAATTTCCTATTTTTATAGGAAATTTTTCAAAAATTTCCTATTTTTATAGGAAATTTTTCAAAAATTTCCTATTTTTATAGGAAATTTTTCAAAAATTTCCTATTTTTATAGGAAATTTTTCAAAAATTTCCTATTTTTATAGGAAATTTTTCAAAAATTTCCTATTTTTATAGGAAATTTTTCAAAAATTTCCTATTTTTATAAGAAATTTTTCAAAAATTTCCTATTTTTATAGGAAATTTTTCAAAAATTTCCTATTTTTATAGGAAATTTTTCAAAAATTTCCTATTTTTATAGGAAATTTTTCAAAAATTTCCTATTTTTATAGGAAAATTTTCAAAAATTTCCTATTTTTATAGGAAATTTTTTAAAAATTTCCTATTTTTATAGGAAATTTTTCAAAAATTTCCTATTTTTATAGGAAATTTTTCAAAAATTTCCTATTTTTATAGGAAATTTTTCAAAAATTTCCTATTTTTATAGGAAATTTTTCAAAAATTTCCTATTTTTATAGGAAATTTTTCAAAAATTTCCTATTTTTATAGGAAATTTTTCAAAAATTTCCTATTTTTATAGGAAATTTTTCAAAAATTTCCTATTTTTATAGGAAATTTTTCAAAAATTTCCTATTTTTATAGGAAATTTTTCAAAAATTTCCTATTTTTATAGGAAATTTTTCAAAAATTTCCTATTTTTATAGGAAATTTTTCAAAAATTTCCTATTTTTATAGGAAATTTTTCAAAAATTTCCTATTTTTATAGGAAATTTTTCAAAAGTTTCCTATTTTTATAGGAAATTTTTCAAAAGTTTCCTATTTTTATAGGAAATTTTTCAAAAATTTCCTATTTTTATAGGAAATTTTTCAAAAATTTCCTATTTATATAGGAAATTTTTCAAAAATTTCCTATTTTTATAGGAAATTTTGTCAAAAATTTTTATAGGAAATTTTGTCAAAAATTTATAGGAAATTTTGTAAAAAATGTCCTATTTTTATAGGAAATTTTTCAAAAATTTCCTATTTTTATAGGAAAATTTTCAAAAATTTCATATTTTCCAAAAATTTCCTATTTTTATAGGATATTTTTCAAAAATTTCCTATTTTTATAGAATATTTTTCAAAAATTTCCTATTTTTATAGGAAATTTTTGAAAAATTGAATCTTGGCCTGAGAATCTAAAGGAATCAGAATATCGGACATGTGTTTAGTGGCAATTTTTTTGAATTTCATTTCAAATTTTTAATTAGTTTCTAATTATTTTTATTTAGATACTTGACTTTCCGCACAAATGATAAAGCTATATTCACAATCACATGCGATTTTGCCAAAATAGTCAATTGATATCATATAGTCCAATTAATAAAATTTTTATTTGAAATCTTATCAAATCTCAGTATAAATATTTATACTCCCTATTACCAATTTAAACTAGTATTAACCGAATAAGATAATCAAATCACAGGTATTTCCATAAGTGGGTATAAAATATAGATCCTTTATTATAAAACCTTAGTTCTTGAGTTCAAGTAAATTTCTTGCACCTGGCAAGGCTGCGTATGTATTCAACAACAAAAGACAACTTACAGCTCTGCAGAAATGTAAACACAACAAACAGCTGTGTGTGAAAAAGTAGCAAACAAAGACATTTTTGAAACAAAGAGACAATATATTTTTAGCAAATTTGAAACGTAATAATAACAGCTGGAAAATATAACTAAAAATAGTAAAATATTGATTTGTAATTTTCAAAAAAATCTGGTTTGGAAAAACCTTAAACAAAAGCAAAAAATCTATTTTTATTTTAGGTATTTTCCCTTTACTAAAAACTGAAGGTAGGCTATAGTAAAAGTTTGCTATGAATAAGAAATATATTAAGTGAATTTGCAAAATATCTACAATGTGGGACAAGAAACACAATAAGTGTTATCTTATCTTTAATGAAAACATGAAGCGCTTTTTTTGTGTGAAAAATTAGGTTCATTTCATACCCTGCAGTTTACAGAACTGTCTCCAAAGCTGATGAAAAAAATAAAGATTTTATTAAATGCTTATCGTGGGAAAGGTTCAATAGCCGCGTTTGACATCAACAAGAGACAGCCCGAGGTAGTCTTCAAGCAATATACTTCTCCCTATCTCTTTTGACAAGCACATGTCAAAATCCCTCGTTTTTTTCAACAACTGAATTGTTTAGAGTTTTTAAATAAAACAGCTGAGATGATTTGGAACACATTCAACTGCAGGTACATATTTGCAGTGAAATGTGAATGTCTAAATATTGTTTTTAAAAATGTAATTATTTTAAAATCAAATATTGACATTGGAGAGAGAAAACGAGCAGTAAATAAATATTTTGCTTCATTGCTCTCTTTAACTTTGACAAGGAGTTCTCTGGTTTTGTGGGAATATACAATGACATGGCCAAAAATTTATTATTTGATTATAAATAAATGTCAATAAATGATAGAAAGTCGTAAGATTGATATCAAATTCCAATGCGAAATATTTTTTTGTGGCGCAATATTTTTAGGATATGGGTTAATTGTATGTAATTAATTGTAAGTAGCTTTGATTTATTTTAGATTATAGGTTTAGAATATAGAGATCTGAGAAACTGCGATAAACGAATCGATCCAATTTTTACTTCTTCATAAGACCTGAAGTGACGGTCAGGTAGACCGTAAGCTATTGATCGAAACATGTGATAGTCCGTGGGAGCAACGTCTGGAGAATACTTCGGGTGGGGTAGGAAAAATTTGGGGAAAAATTTTCATATTTTTATAGGAAATTTAAAAAAAAAATTACATTTTTATAGGAAATTTTCGAAAAGTTTCATATTTTTATGGGAAATTTTTAAAAAGTTTCCTATTTTTATGGGAAATTTTTAAAAGGTTTCCTATTTTTATAGGAAATTTTCGAAAAGTTTCCTGTTTTTATAGGAAATTTTCGAAAATGTTCCTATTTGTATAGAAAAATTTCCTATTTTTATAGGAAATTTTCGAAAAATTTCCTATTTTTATAGGAAATTTTCGAAAAATTTCCTATTTTTATAGGAAATTTTCGAAAAATTTCCTATTTTTATAGGAAATTTTCGAAAAATTTCCTATTTTTATAGGAAATTTTCGAAAAATTTCCTATTTTTATAGGAAATTTTTAAAAGGTTTCCTATTTTTATAGGAAATTTTCGAAAAGTTTCCTGTTTTTATAGGAAATTTTCGAAAATGTTCCTATTTGTATAGAAAAATTTCCTATTTTTATAGGAAATTTTCGAAAAATTTCCTATTTTTATAGGAAATTTTCGAAAAATTTCCTATTTTTATAGGAAATTTTCGAAAAATTTCCTATTTTTATAGGAAATTTTCGAAAAATTTCCTATTTTTATAGGAAATTTTCGAAAAATTTCCTATTTTTATAGGAAATTTTCGAAAAATTTCCTATTTTTATAGGAAATTTTCGAAAAATTTCCTATTTTTATAGGAAATTTTCGAAAAATTTCCTATTTTTATAGGAAATTTTCGAAAAATTTCCTATTTTTATAGGAAATTTTCGAAAAATTTCCTATTTTTATAGGAAATTTTCGAAAAATTTCCTATTTTTATAGGAAATTTTCGAAAAATTTCCTATTTTTATAGGAAATTTTCGAAAAATTTCCTATTTTTATAGGAAATTTTCGAAAAATTTCCTATTTTTATAGGAAATTTTCGAAAAATTTCCTATTTTTATAGGAAATTTTCGAAAAATTTCCTATTTTTATAGGAAATTTTCGAAAAATTTCCAATTTTTATAGGAAATTTTCGAAAAATTTCCTATTTTTAT
Source organism: Stomorhina lunata (assembly GCA_933228675.1). NCBI lineage: Eukaryota > Metazoa > Arthropoda > Insecta > Diptera > Rhiniidae > Stomorhina > Stomorhina lunata. Next base: position 107,121,974 of record OW121742.1, read on the forward strand.
AGGAAATTTTCGAAAAATTTCCTATTTTTATAGGAAATTTTCGAAAAATTTCCTATTTTTATAGGAAATTTTCGAAAAATTTCCTATTTTTATAGGAAATTTTCGAAAAATTTCCTATTTTTATAGGAAATTTTCGAAAAATTTCCTATTTTTATAGGAATTTTTCGAAAAATTTCCTATTTTTATAGGAAATTTTCGAAAAATTTCCTATTTTTATAGGAAATTTTCGAAAAATTTCCTATTTTTATAGGAAATTTTCGAAAAATTTCCTATTTTTATAGGAAATTTTCGAAAAATTTCCTATTTTTATAGGAAATTTTCGAAAAATTTCCTATTTTTATAGGAAATTTTCGAAAAATTTCCTATTTTTATAGGAAATTTTCGAAAAATTTCCTATTTTTATAGGAAATTTTCGAAAAATTTCCTATTTTTATAGGAAATTTTCGAAAAATTTCCTATTTTTATAGGAAATTTTCGAAAAATTTCCTATTTTTATAGGAAATTTTCGAAAAATTTCCTATTTTTATAGGAAATTTTCGAAAAATTTCCTATTTTTATAGGAAATTTTCGAAAAATTTCATATTTTTATAGGAAATTTTCGAAAAATTTCCTATTTTTATAGGAAATTTTCAAAAAATTTCCTATTTTTATAGGAAATTTTCGAAAAATTTCCTATTTTTATAGGAAATTTTCGAAAAATTTCCTATTTTTATAGGAAATTTTCGAAAAATTTCCTATTTTTATAGGAAATTTTCGAAAAATTTCCTATTTTTATAGGAAATTTTCGAAAAATTTCCTATTTTTATAGGAAATTTTCGAAAAATTTCCTATTTTTATAGGAAATCTTCGAAAAATTTCCTATTTTTATAGGAAATTTTCGAAAAATTTCCTATTTTTATATATTCTCCAATTTCGTAAGCCAAACTTTGAAAGATTTTCCTCTACTTGGTCTTTCATCGAAGTTTTGGACGTCCTCTTCCGAAATTTCTTATCTCATATCATTAACGGGTGTTAACGTAGTTGCCCGGGTGATATCACGAGGAGGTCAGTGTCCACGGTTGAGATAAAGGATAACTAAGATAAGTCTGGGCCCAACAAGTTAAGACCAATCAGAACCGTTGCTTGGTATCCAACATCCCCTACATAACCCAGGACTATAAGTAGGTTGAGTCAATTCGAGTCTCAAAGATGCGAGGGTACTATTTAGGCGTCGGGTATCGCTAATAATAGCAAAAACTTTTAGATGAATTTTGCTTTGTCGTATTTCAAAATCTTTCCCTTGATGAACAATATATTTACTTTTGCATTTGTTCAAAGCTGCCATCTGTCAAAGCTGCTTTTTCATTCCTTGTGCGAAACCTCCAAAACATGGCTTTTAAACGCTTCAACTGCTTCTTTGGCGCTTGTAAATCGTTGACCGCAAAAGTCAGGAATGTACGTAGGTTAAGTCAGTTCGAGTCTGATCTAATAATAACAAAAGCTTTTAAATAAAATTGGCATGAAGAAGTCATTGGGTGCCAAGTTTGAACTGTACAAAGGATAAGTCAATTCCATGCTCAAAAATTTGGTTGTTTGACGAGATGTGTGTGAAGGATAATGATTCGTCTTCTGGGGTTAGTTTTACGGATTTCTCCAAAGACTTTCGGCTAACAAAAGGTCGTGTAGAAATCTGACTTGTCAATTCCACCTTGCTCAAGTGAAACAGTGGACGCATGGACCATTCGGCCGAAGATACAGCCCAAATGGTCGGCATAAATGTGCTTTTTCCACGAAAAACCCCGTTCTCGAAGCTCGATTGCCTTTTTTTATTTTTGGCTTATAATTCGTCTTCTGTGACTATTTTTTTCACGTCTTCTTTAGTACATGGTCGAACTTTTTTATCGTTTCCTTACACAACTTGAAGCGAGCACTTTTATGAGCGATTGATTGATTTGGTATCCAAAGGCACACTCAAGGCTCCCTATATTCTACAATATGCCATATGGCGATCTTCCATTATCAATTCACGCACTGGGTCGATGTTTTGTATGGCAAAACATTCGATTTTAGACGACCTTCACAAAATTCATCGCCGAGTTAACTGCTACAACTTTTGAATTCTATATACAAGCGATATACTGTAGTTTTTGATGGTGCTTTATGGCCAAACAATAAACTCAGTTCATCAACATATTCTCGCTGAGATAGTCCATTGCGAACTATGTTAAAATAATCCAACGAAACCCTGCTTTTGAAATTTTTACAAGTATCAGTTTTACCTCAAAACGTTGTCAGTACCATAGAGTACCGCATAGAGTGCGATCATATGTTTTACTAAGCACAAAACAAATAGAAAAAATATAAAAAAAATGTATAATGACATTTCTTATATGAAGATGACGTCTTTTAAATGTACTTTTGACGTCTCTTAAATGTACTTGACAGTTTCGTCCACAGTCTAGTTCTGGTTTATGGTCAGTACATTTGTACTGAAAATTGTCAAACTTTATAATGTTGGCATATTTTAGAAAATTTTACCAGTTCCTTATACTTAAATAGTAACCCTCGTCTATGTTAGATTATAATGGCAGTCTGATTATCAGATTCACTTAGACTATGAAGACGGGTGAGATGCCACAGAAGTTAGTAAAAAGCATGAAGTCATTTATTCTTAACTTAAAGGGTCCACATATGTCTTGAATGAATACATCTTCGAGGAGAAGCCGACCTATAATTTAAGGAATTACATGCCCTCTCTCTCCTCTTGTAATAGGAGTTTGCTTTTGTCGCTTTCCTTTTCTAATATTAGGAACAAAATATGATTACTTCTTATGTTTATATTTGTCAAATATAGCAATGCCATATATAGCATTACCATCTTGGACTAAAGAGATTGAAGGGGAAAGTGTTGCCACATTTGTTGCCAAAAATGCAAACATCAACATTAAATTTTCGTTACCTTTTTTTAAATTCTGCTCTTTTTATCTGTTTTTGAGTAAAATAATTGCTGCAATTTCAAATATCTTAAAACATTGAACTTTTTTTGAAACATCATTATCCCCATTTTATTATCTTCTGCTCGGTTTTATCTCTTATTTACCTGAGAACTAGCGTCATTACTCGATTGTTTAAACAATTATTAGAAAAAGTTGATGTACTTTTTGTTTAATCGTTTACTATAATTGTTTTTGTTTTCTGTTTTTTTTTTAATTAATTTTATGCAATTTTATTTAAAAAAAAAGTTAAGTATTTAACTTTTATTATAGCCGATTTAACCTTGCATTTTGAACGTAAGCGAATTTCCTGTTTTACTTAATTTAAAATACAAAAAGAGAGCGAAACCGAATGATAACAGAATATCTTACGATTCTGCTCTCTTTTTGCAATTTAAATGTCAAAACGGGAAATGAGAGTGTGATTTTGAGTATTTAAGGCACGTGTTAATGAAGATAAACCACAATAAATTTTATAGTTAATTAATTTTAGTTTAATCTTAAACATTTAAAATTAGAATATTTGCAATGAGTTGAATATTTCCAACAGTAACGCAGTTTTGTTTTACAACTTTAATACTTTGATAATGCAGTTTCAAGTTTAAAGACAAGAATAATGTTAATGTTTTGGTAATACAGTTCTCAAAATTATTTGTACCTTGCTAATACAGTTCAAACTGTAATAGATTTTTGTAATTTTATAATACGTTTATGAATTAGGCGGTTAGAATAGAGAAATTGGTAATATATTGAAATACAGTCCATCTTCAAAGAGAATTTGTTCGTATGTTGGTAACACAGTTTTAAGATAAGATATATCAAATAAAGCTGCTGTACAGTTTAAAAATAATACAAAATTTATTAATACAACTCAACTTTGGTAATACAGTGTAATGTTGATAATACCGTTACAAATAAGGTCGGTAGTGCAGTTAATGCTTAATGCATATGTTGAACATTTATAACACAGTTGTCATACAGATTAAACTTTAATAGAAAAGCTATCGACAACATAGTTTATACTTTGGTAATACAGTTTAATATTGGTAATGCAGTTAAATGTTAGTAATATAGATTTAAATAAGGTCGGTAAGAATACAATAATACATACATTGATAATACAGGTTGAACTTAAATAACACACTTGTCAATTCAGCTTAAATTTTGATAGTACATCTATCGATAACACAGTTTGAACTTTGGTATTACAGTTTAATGTTGGTAGTGCAGTTTAAAATATAGTTGATAATAATTGATAATGCAGTTTAATAATGCGGTAAGTAATAGCCAATACATGTGTCGGTAATACTGGCAACTTTTAAGAGGAACATATCAAATAAAGTTGGTAGTACAGTTTAAAAATAATGCAACATTTTTTAATACAGTTGAGTTTTAATAATACAGTATCAACTTTGGTAACACAGTTTAATGTTGATAGTACCGTTTCAAATAAGGTCGGTAGTGCAGTTTAAAAAGAATACAACTTTTTTTTGATACATACATTGATAATGCAGGTTGAGCTTTGATAACACAGTTGTCATACAGCTTCAACTTTGATAGTACATCTATCGATAACACAGTTTGCGATGTGATAGTACAGTTTAGTACTGGTAGTGCAGCTTAAAATAAAGTTGGTAGTCCAGTTTAAAAAGAATAACAAATTTTTAAGTACTTTGATTTGATAACACAATTTGATAATGCAGTTTAAACTTTGGTAATACAGTACATAGTTGAAAATGCAGTTATATAATGCATTATCAACTAAAATTCAAAGAGTAAGGAGAATTTTTAGAATAAAAAAAATGCTAATACGTTGGTAATACTGGCAAGAGGAGATATATCAAATAAATTTGGTAGTACAGTTTAAAAATTATGCAAACTTTATTAATACATTGATAATACATTTTGAGTTTTGATTATACAGTATAAACATTGGTAGTGCAGTTTAAAAAGAATACAACCTTTCTTAATACATACACTGATAATGCAGGTTGAGCTTTAATAACACAGTTGTCATACAGCTTAAACTTTGATGATACCGATAACTCAGAACTTATAGTGTTGGTAATGCAAAATTAAATAATTATTAATACTTTGATAATGCAGTTTAATATTGATAATGCCGTTTTAAATAAGGTCGGTAATACAGTTTAATACATTGATAACACAGAATAGAGAATAGAGTTTTCATACAATTTTAACTTTAATAATACAGCTGCCATACAGTTTGAACATTGAAAATGCAGTTTGCACTTTGGTAATACAGTTTAAGGTAGATAATACCATTTTATATAAGGTTGGTAGTTTATTTTTAAAAGAATGTAACATTTCTTAATATGATAGCACAGTTGTCATACAGATTAAACTTTAATAGTGTAGCTATCAGTTTAATGTCGGTAATACAGTTTAAAATAAAGTCGGTAGTATAGTTTAAACATAATAAAACAATTATTTATAGTTTGACAACACAGTTTGAACTTTGATAATACAGTTTTCATAAAGTTTAAACTTTGATAATGCAGTTTAAACTTTAATAATACATTTTAAACTTTAAAAATACAGCTTACATACAGTTTGAACTTTGATAATGCAGTTTGAAAGTTGGTAGTAAAGTGTATCGTTGATAATGCAGTTTGATAACGCGGTTTAAATTTTGGTACTACTGTTTCAACCTAGAAGAAAAGATTTACAGTAGAAAAATTTTAAATGGTAAAACCAAAGGCCGAGCATATTTTAGATTTCCTTGCGCTTCGATATTGTGCGCATAATCTCCAATTTTGTGGACCAAGCTTAGAAAAGTTTTGCTCTACGTGGTCTTTCCATCGAAGTTTCAAACGTCCTTTTCTATTAGTTCCCTCGGTATCGTTTTTAAATACTATATTTACAACCTGTTAAGGTCAAGGGCCAAACATATTTTAGAATTAAGTGCGCTTCGATCTGTGCGAATATTCTTCTATTTCGTAGGCAAAGCTTTAACAAATTTTCCTCTACTTGATCTTTTAATCGAAGTGTCGGACGTCCCCTTCTATGAGATCGTTTTTGAATGCTTTTCTTGGTAGTACAGTTAAAACGTCGGTAAATCAGTTGCATCTTTAAAGATAATATTCATAATATAACTTGTTTAAAATGTTGATAGTACAGTTTAATCCTTAAAGAGAAGATTTAAAATAGAATTATTATTGATATTTTGAGTATATTACAGAGGACAGGGTTTAACGTTGGAAAATGGTAATGCAGTTTAAATTAAAGGGGAAGATTTTGAGTATAATGATACAGTTAAAATTTAAAGAGAAGAATTAGTATAGAAAGATTAATAATATAATGGTAATACAGTTTAAACTGCATTAAAAAATAAAAAAATGTTATTACGCTGGTAATGCAGTTTAATTTTATGAAGAAGATTTACAACAGAAAAAAATCTTATATATATCTTTAGTAATAAAACAATTCCTTTTCTTTCCTCCCCTTTCAGTATTGCCTGTATCCAGGATGAGCTCGGTCACTTAGGCCTTGGCGGTCCTACAGATCTCCCCTACAAGCCCGAAATCACTCACCAGCATCAACACCAGCCACACACCAACATTGTAGTCGATTGTAGTGATAGTAGTGCCGAAAATACCTGCCAACATCGATGGCCACCGAATGGCGGAACTTTCGGTCATCCCGACAAACCCATTGGTTGGATGTACGGCCTATTGGGTTGCATGAAACCTGTGCTCTCCTTTATCGGTAAGGCGGGAGTGATAGAAATAAAAAATCAAAAAGCCGAAGATTGGGAAATACCCTTTGAGAATATAACCGATTTGGAGTGGTTGGGCAGCGGGGCTCAAGGTGCCGTCTTTAGTGGTAAATTGAAAAATGAAACGGTGGCCGTTAAGAAGGTGAAAGATGTCAAGGAGACAGATATCAAGCATTTAAGAAAATTAGATCATGAGAATATTATAAAATTTAAGTGAGTCTTACTTGGAAATCAAAATTTTTAATGATAATCTTAACATTTTAATTTTTTAATTAAAACAGAGGTGTTTGCACCCAATCGCCAGTATTTTGTATTATTATGGAATTTTGTCCTTATGGTCCCTTACAAAATATACTCAAGGAAGAAGAGGTTATGTTGCCGTCCCGCCTAGTTTCCTGGTCGAAACAAATAGCTGTGGGCATGCAATATCTTCATTCTCACAAAATTATACATCGAGATTTAAAGAGCCCTAAGTAAGTTTCCACAATTCTCCCTTTAATCTTACAATTTTAACCTAATTCCCCCTTTTTTCTAGCATTCTTATAAGTACAAATGAAATTGTTAAAATAAGTGATTTTGGCACTAGCCGCGAATGGAATGAGATTAGTACGAAAATGAGCTTTGCCGGCACCGTAGCCTGGATGGCACCCGAAGTCATACGCAATGAACCCTGCTCGGAAAAAGTAGACATCTGGTCCTATGGTGTGGTACTCTGGGAAATGCTCACCTGTGAAATACCCTACAAAGATGTCGACTCCTCAGCCATTATTTGGGGTGTGGGCAATAACTCGCTAAAGCTACCCATACCCTCCAGTTGTCCGGATGGCTTTAAGCTATTGGTCAAGTTGTGTTGGAATACCAAACCCCGTAACCGTCCTTCGTTTAGACAAATTTTATCGCATTTAGAAATAGCCGGTCCCGAACTGTTGCGCAAAACGGAAAAGCAATATTTCGAAACGCAACGTTCGTGGCGTGAAGAGGTGAGATCTCACATGAAAGAGATGACCCAAAATGGTACCAGTATTCATAAGTTTGAGCAGGATTTGATAAGGCGACGCACGGCGGAGTGGCGTCATGCCCAGGACATACGTATGGTATATGAGGATAAGTTGGAGAAGACGAATCGTTTGTATTTGGAACTGAGCGAATGTATGTCGCAATTGCAGGAGAAGGAAAAGGAAATTGCAGAGTGAGTATTTTTAGCTTTTTTATCTGTATTAAAGGCTTTATTTTCATTCAAATTAAAAGTCCGGGGCAATAGCGTTTCTTTGGACGGTAATAACGTTTATGTAAATGGTAATACCGTTTGTGTAAAAGGTAGTAACTTTTGTGTAAACAATAAGACCGTTTGTGTACACAATATGGCAGTTTGTGTAGACAATAAGACAGTTTGTGTTAACGGTATTACCAAATTGCAAAGCTCTTTACTTTGGTTCAAAATGGCTTTAAATCATAAATTGCCACAGATTTTAACTGAATTATTTTTTTCATGGTGAAGTTTTAACAATTTTTATGTTCCTTTTAGGCGAGAGAAAAAACTACCCGGCTACAAACCATCACGGCGTTTTGGCACTACTTTACGTAAAATGCAGTATTATCGACGAAGACTCAATGGACCGCCTATGATGATTACGGCATCAACATCCACACAACCGCATCATCAGCAACCTCAACAGCAAACACAACAACAATCATCAGCCACACCAGATCCAGAAACAACGCCTGAGGTATTTTAACTGAACTAGAGCTGAACTAGAACTGAACTAGAACTGAACTAGAACTGAACTAGAACTGAACTAGAACTGAACTAGAACTGAACTAGAACTGAACTAGAACTGAACTAGAACTGAACTAGAACTGAACTAGAACTGAACTAGAACTGAACTAGAACTGAACTAGAACTGAACTAGAACTGAACTAGAACTGAACTAGAACTGAACTAGAACTGAACTAGAACTGAACTAGAACTGAACTAGAACTGAACTAGAACTGAACTAGAACTGAACTAGAACTGAACTAGAACTGAACTAGAACTGAACTAGAACTGAACTAGAACTGAACTAGAACTGAACTAGAACTGAACTAGAACTGAACTAGAACTGAACTAGAACTGAACTAGAACTGAACTAGAACTGAACTAGAACTGAACTAGAACTGAACTAGAACTGAACTAGAACTGAACTAGAACTGAACTAGAACTGAACTAGAACTGAACTAGAACTGAACTAGAACTGAACTAGAACTGAACTAGAACTGAACTAGAACTGAACTAGAACTGAACTAGAACTGAACTAGAACTGAACTAGAACTGAACTAGAACTGAACTAGAACTGAACTAGAACTGAACTAGAACTGAACTAGAACTGAACTAGAACTGAACTAGAACTGAACTAGAACTGAACTAGAACTGAACTAGAACTGAACTAGAACTGAACTAGAACTGAACTAGAACTGAACTAGAACTGAACTAGAACTGAACTAGAACTGAACTAGAACTGAACTAGAACTGAACTAGAACTGAACTAGAACTGAACTAGAACTGAACTAGAACTGAACTAGAACTGAACTAGAACTGAACTAGAACTGAACTAGAACTGAACTAGAACTGAACTAGAACTGAACTAGAACTGAACTAGAACTGAACTAGAACTGAACTAGAACTGAACTAGAACTGAACTAGAACTGAACTAGAACTGAACTAGAACTGAACTAGAACTGAACTAGAACTGAACTAGAACTGAACTAGAACTGAACTAGAACTGAACTAGAACTGAACTAGAACTGAACTAGAACTGAACTAGAACTGAACTAGAACTGAACTAGAACTGAACTAGAACTGAACTAGAACTGAACTAGAACTGAACTAGAACTGAACTAGAACTGAACTAGAACTGAACTAGAACTGAACTAGAACTGAACTAGAACTGAACTAGAACTGAACTAGAACTGAACTAGAACTGAACTAGAACTGAACTAGAACTGAACTAGAACTGAACTAGAACTGAACTAGAACTGAACTAGAACTGAACTAGAACTGAACTAGAACTGAACTAGAACTGAACTAGAACTGAACTAGAACTGAACTAGAACTGAACTAGAACTGAACTAGAACTGAACTAGAACTGAACTAGAACTGAACTAGAACTGAACTAGAACTGAACTAGAACTGAACTAGAACTGAACTAGAACTGAACTAGAACTGAACTAGAACTGAACTAGAACTGAACTAGAACTGAACTAGAACTGAACTAGAACTGAACTAGAACTGAACTAGAACTGAACTAGAACTGAACTAGAACTGAACTAGAACTGAACTAGAACTGAACTAGAACTGAACTAGAACTGAACTAGAACTGAACTAGAACTGAACTAGAACTGAACTAGAACTGAACTAGAACTGAACTAGAACTGAACTAGAACTGAACTAGAACTGAACTAGAACTGAACTAGAACTGAACTAGAACTGAACTAGAACTGAACTAGAACTGAACTAGAACTGAACTAGAACTGAACTAGAACTGAACTAGAACTGAACTAGAACTGAACTAGAACTGAACTAGAACTGAACTAGAACTGAACTAGAACTGAACTAGAACTGAACTAGAACTGAACTAGAACTGAACTAGAACTGAACTAGAACTGAACTAGAACTGAACTAGAACTGAACTAGAACTGAACTAGAACTGAACTAGAACTGAACTAGAACTGAACTAGAACTGAACTAGAACTGAACTAGAACTGAACTAGAACTGAACTAGAACTGAACTAGAACTGAACTAGAACTGAACTAGAACTGAACTAGAACTGAACTAGAACTGAACTAGAACTGAACTAGAACTGAACTAGAACTGAACTAGAACTGAACTAGAACTAGAACTGAACTAGAACTGAACTAGAACTGAACTAGAACTGAACTAGAACTGAACTAGAACTGAACTAGAACTGAACTAGAACTGAACTAGAACTGAACTAGAACTGAACTAGAACTGAACTAGAACTGAACTAGAACTGAACTAGAACTGAACTAGAACTGAACTAGAACTGAACTAGAACTGAACTAGAACTGAACTAGAACTGAACTAGAACTGAACTAGAACTGAACTAGAACTGAACTAGAACTGAACTAGAACTGAACTAGAACTGAACTAGAACTGAACTAGAACTGAACTAGAACTGAACTAGAACTGAACTAGAACTGAACTAGAACTGAACTAGAACTGAACTAGAACTGAACTAGAACTGAACTAGAACTGAACTAGAACTGAACTAGAACTGAACTAGAACTGAACTAGAACTGAACTAGAACTGAACTAGAACTGAACTAGAACTGAACTAGAACTGAACTAGAACTGAACTAGAACTGAACTAGAACTGAACTAGAACTGAACTAGAACTGAACTAGAACTGAACTAGAACTGAACTAGAACTGAACTAGAACTGAACTAGAACTGAACTAGAACTGAACTAGAACTGAACTAGAACTGAACTAGAACTGAACTAGAACTGAACTAGAACTGAACTAGAACTGAACTAGAACTGAACTAGAACTGAACTAGAACTAGAACTGAACTAGAACTGAACTAGAACTGAACTAGAACTGAACTAGAACTGAACTAGAACTGAACTAGAACTGAACCTAGAACTGAACTAGAACTGAACTAGAACTGAACTAGAACTGAACTAGAACTGAACCTAGAACTGAACCTAGAACTGAACCTAGAACTGAACTTAGAGCTGAACCTAGAACTGAACCTAGAACTGAACCTTAATCTAGAACTTAACCTTATACTAAACAAAAATTAATATCAAATTTTTTCTTCCAAACTCTATTTTACCTCTCTTCCATCTTTCAGAGTCCCGTCAAATGTACACTCTATGCTCAACTAGATAGCTCATCGTCTCAACCCAAATCCTATTGTGTCACCACTCAAAAGTCAAAAAAGACCAGACATCGAAGAGTAGGCTCTGGTACATTCGCCGCCACCCCCAAATACAGCCCCTGTCGCGATCGCCGCTACCAAAGTGAACCGGAAAATCGTAAAGTCAAACTTGTAGACACGGAAACACAAACCGATGCCATGGATGTTAGTGAAACGGATATTAGTCCCAGTGCTTTTTGTCCGTCACGTGACATATCAATGGTATTGGAACACGATCTTCAAACACTTCAACATCACCACTGCCCCCAACAAACCGCCGCCATGTCACAACCCATAGAATTAGCTGAAACATCAACTGTGCAACGAAACTCAAGACAAGACAAAGTCGAGCCACAAAAGACTCAAATGCAAAAGCAGCAGATGGAACAACGACTGCAAAATCAAATGCAATATAGTACATCACCCATGACCATGACACCCACAAGTCCCAATGGCAATGGTTCGCTGACCACCAGCGATCTAACATTCCAGGACGCCTGCTCTAGTCCCGATCAATTGTTGGTGGATGATGTTATGAATAGTAATGAACGTTTGGATATCACCGACTGTTGTAGTGATAATGAAAATCTAGAACGGCTGGGCCGTAAGGTCATTGAGTTGATCAATGAGAATCGTTTGTCCATGAATTCCACGGCGAATACCAGCAATAGTAATAGCATCTCCCATAATAGCAATACCACAAATACTAACATTAACAATGCGTCCAACAATCAACAGCAGGCCTCGGCGGTCCTGCAACATTCAGGGATCTGTGCGGAAAATGGCAATTCCGAGGTGATGGCGGGTCGGGATACGCCCGATGAAAAGGTGGATTTGAGAACACCACGCCTAACGCGGGCTAATAGTCTGCACAGGAGTTCCTTGAGGCAGCAGCACCACCACCACCAACAGCATTGTAGCGGTGGAGGAGGGGGCTTGGATATGGTGGGCAATAATTTAAATGCCAATGGAGCTGAATCGAATGAGGAGATTTGCGAGGATAGCTGGTCCGATGAGGAAGGCGAAGATACGGATTATAACTATTCCCTAAGAAGACGAAGGTAGGTTGTTGGGAGATTTTTAAATTTTAATTTTTTTTATGGAATTTATGTTTTACTTACAGTATCGGTCGCCTGCCCATAGGAAGAGGCATGCGTGCCAGACGTTGCTATAAAACTCCCCTAACCCAAAAAGTCTCAATACAAAAACGTAATGCAATCATTGTATCCGATGAAGAAAATACTTCCGAATATAGTCATTCACCCTCAAGTCAACATTCCACACTCGAAAGTAATCCCGATATGCCAGAAGCCTTACAAAAAATGAAAATAGCAGCTAATAGCAATCAACATCATCATCATCAGCACTCCAGCTCTAAATTGTCCACGACAACAACAACGACAAATACAACTACAACAACGAGCGATTCTGAGTCATGTGATTCCAGTGAACCCGAATCATGTGAAGATGATGAAGATAATTCATATGATATGCCAACAGTTTCCTCAGCAAAAACATTAGCAGCAACAACAACGACGCAGCAAAGGCAGCCATCTTTTAAAAAGAAGTCATCACATAACCAGCTAGTAAGAGATTCTAATAATGCTTCCTTTAAACATCCAAAACATTTAGCAAATTCCACCAAAACTTCTCATCAGCGAAATCAGCTTCAACAACCAGCTTCTCATACCAATAATAGAAATGATATTATTTCAATACCCACTTACGATAAAGATGGGGCTATAAATATGGTTTAGGTCCACGTTATACTCCTAAATGAAACTTTAGAGTCTGTGAAAGCTTTCCCTGAAGTTTATGATCTTAACTCTAAACTTTAGGTTTTGGAATATAGTTCAAATTCTTAACAAACCTCAGTTTTAGAGCCCTTTGAAGAATGTCCTTTAAGATCATGATCTAAACCAATGTTGGGCAAAGTCTTACTGATAAGAAAGAATGAGAGAGACTTTACCCAACACTGATCTAAACCCTAAAATATCGTTCGAAATATAATTTTGCCATGATGTTTGTTTTACAAACTCTCTTAAATACATTTTTAAATAAACTTATCTTTAAATATTTAAGTATATTATATTGATATACTCATTAATATATAAAAACAAACAAAATTTAAGAATTAGTGAAATAATTTATTTAATTAATTAATGTTATATTCTATATGTTATCTACTTTATAAATTATGCACTCACTTCATTATTAGAAAGAAACATCTATAAATTCTTAAAGGGGAACCCCACAAAAAGCGACTCGAGTATTTCTTAAGAAGTCGCTTATCTTTAAATGTATTGGAAATGATTTAATTACAGTGAACCCTCTATACAAAAAAACCCTAAAAAAACAAATCGATATGTCGTTTCGTGTCGGTAATAACTTCTACCGAGAGATTGCATCAATAACAGGATGGGATCTCATCAAACGAGTTCTCGGTTATAACTTCTCTCGATTTTTATCGAGCTTCCTCAGAGATCGCATCTTTGACAGGATGGGATCTCATCACACGAGTTCTAGGTAATAACTTCATTCGATTTTATCGAGCTTCCTCAGGGATCGCATCTATAACAGGATGGGATCTCATCAAACGAGTTCTAGATTAATTCAAGGGTACCACAAGGCTAGGTTCTTTCTGATACTCTACTTCGAATCCTTATAAACAACCGTCAATGTCAAACTCCTAATCCTAACTGCTATTTTGCAGAAGATGGTTAGATTTGTCATTAAATCATAAGTAAAGCCTTTAAGATAGTTCATCGTCTCAACCAAAATCATATTGTGTCACCACTCAGAAGTTAAAAAAGACCAGTTTCGTACTTTAGCAAGTGCAATTACCTTAGACTCTTATACCAAATACGTTGGAATGCCTACAAGATAACTCCCTCTCATATTAGCCCCGACATAGATTCCCACACGGGCTGTTTACCGCATCTTCAACTAGGTTGCTCAGATTACCTGGATTTTCCAAGTTAGAGTAGGAATTGGATAAGTCGATGGGTGATGAGTTCAAAGACACAAGCCACGTTTGTATAGCTAGCCGTTCGAATCGAGACAGATGCCCGCTTACAGCCGCAACTAACATGTTTAACAGACGCTGCAGTTTCGTACTTTAGCAAGTATAATTATCTTAAATCCCAGACCAAATACGTTGGAATGGCTCCAAAATAACACCCTCTCATATAAGCCACGACCTAGATTCCTACACGGATTATTTACCGCATCTTCAACTTGGTTGCTCAGAATATCAGGATGTTCCACGTGAGGAGGTTCGAGTTGGAATTGGTTACAGTTATTAACTGGTAGCTGGAGATGCCAGGCAACAACTGCATTCCATTATATCCCCTTCATAATATTTACTCCACCCACAGACAACCAAAAATGGAATACAACTTTTATCTATGGACCGGTATTTCAAAGTCTAATTTAGATCATTTTGGTCGAGTGCAGGAAAGGCTAAAGTGCTTATCGGTGACAGTAGTACTGATTCACTGGAACACAGAAGCTATGTAGTTTGTTTCACACTGTTCTATCGTTACTACTTTTCTAGGCAAAGCTCCAATAGCTCATGTCTCCAAATGATTAGGTTCTCTAAAATGTTGGAAGCAACGTCGCAATGTAGGTTGTGTTACCCTATTCTATCTTTACTACTTTGGAAAGTGCTTTAATGTAATTAGGAAACTCGTTCCCGAAACTCAAACTTTTGTGCGCAATACATGACTATCTGCTAGAGCTCATGTCTTCTAATGATAAGGTTTTCTAAACGGTGTTAGAGATACTTCACTTTATATGATCTCCTAAACCACCTAAATCCGACCAAAGATAGAAAACAACGCTCATGTAGCGGATGGTGCTTCAAAATCTCTTTTGGAGTTTCTCGACCAAGTGCGGAAGAGGGCGAAAGTGCTCATCGGTAACAGTAGGGTATCCATATCTCTTGATCGACTAAAGCAGCGTCGCAATGTGCTTTGTGTCACTCTGATCCTTCGTTACTACTTTGAATCACAAAACTCACTCCCGAAAGTCGAACATTTCTACGCAATACACGACTATCTGTGTCACCCTGTTCTATCGTTACTACATTGGAAAGTGCTCTAATAAAATCAGAAAACTCGATTCCGAAACTCAAATTTTTTTAAGCAATACACGACTATCTGTAAGAGCTCATGTCTGCGATTGATTAGGTCTTCTAAAACGGTGTAAAAGATACTTCACTCCATCTGAACTCCTTACTATTTACCCTACATATATCCTACCGAAAATGGAATACAAAACTCAAGTAGTGAAAAATCTCTTTTAGAGTTTCTCGGCCGAGAGCAGGAGAGCGTGAAAGTGTTCATCGGTAACAGTAGGGTATTCAAATCTATTGACCCACTAAAGCAACGTCGCAATGTGGGCTGTGTCTTTCTGTTATAGACTTCTATCTATTATAACTCTTCCGTTTATGGTCGATGTACCGGTAAACCGAACAATACCCTACAGAGAAAATTGGTTCTTTAGTCCTACTTCGTAGAAGTCATTCCTAACAATGCCCTTAAACATTACTTTATCTACTTCCCCTTCCATAACCTTTTTTCCTAGTCCCAAAACAATTATCGTAAGATTATAAGTAGGGGTCATTCAAGATTTTAGGAATTCTGGTTCATTAGCCGAACAGTTCGTATGTGGAATTCGCTTTCTTAGAAAATCTTCCCTGCCAGTTTCAATAAAGGGATGTCCAAATTAAATGTCCATAAACATTTCTCCATCTATTCCCCGTTTAATAACCTATTTTCCGAGTACCGTTACAATGTATTGCTTAAGTAGGCGTCATTCCCTGAGTTCAGATCCTAAATTAAAAAAATAACCAGGGTTTCTGGTTCTTTAGTCTTACAGTTCGTATGTGAAATTCGCTTCCCGGAAAAATCTTCCCTGCCAGCATGAATAAAGGGAAGTACAAGCGTAATCCCCTGAGTGCTGGTCCTAAGTTAAAAAAAAGGAGGATCAAAGTTTCAATCACCATCATTTTTCAATTGCCCTCTTGCACACATATAGTCCAACTGTAGTCCTGCCGATAATATTGAGCCTGGAATTTTGCAATAGGCATTTTAGTGTCCCCTTATGTTGTAGGTTCCACTAATTGAACCTACAATTTTTTAAATTTACAGTACTTAAGACCGTTAAAGTCCACCTATTTCGTTGTAACAAGAACCGTTAGTATTCGATACCTATCTCTTTTAAGTGAACCTTTTGGAGTTCCCGTTTCAAGTGAGATCAGTCGAATTTGGCAATAAATCTGTTTATGTCAGACTACACATATGCATATGTCTCTAAGCGCTTCTTAGCTTGGAAATTTAACTAAGATATCATGGGGATTGGTTTTGTCTTAAAATATACAAATTTGTTTGTTTACGTACCCATTCATCAAGGGAACCTTCAATGAATTCCACAAAGTCATGAGACTACCCAATGAATTCAAGAAAAACTCTTCGGGAATAAAAACATTTTTCCTTCACAGAGCAAGAGGGAAGAAATAGGTGTTCTGATGCACGTTTCTTGAAGCTACTTCGGCAGAATTTCTTTTTATACCACGCGTCAAGGAGTCAGCATGACTGATTTTAATGCATTCATTGTTAAAATTCCTGTATTAAAAGATTTTTTCTTAACCCAAACATTCCCTTCTTAAATAAATCAACTAATACACTTTATTACACTGTCAGAAAAGAAAGTTAAGTTATTTCAAAATTACTCTAATTCCAAGCCTCTAATGTATAGACTTTATATGGATAACTCTTTGAATACTTAATGTCGTTATTATTATATTATGATGAAGAAAAAATACAAAAAAAAATATAAATTTATATAAACATTTAAAGAATAAAATACACAAATTAAAATAATTATTTTAAGCAAAAATTATTACTTAATTTAAACAAATAATTACTTAATTTAAATCAAACAATTTTATTTATTAAGTTAAAAAGAAGTTTTATTAAGTTTAAAAGAAGTTCTTTTAGATCTTTAAAAATTGTTGTACAAAAATGTGGGTTTTTTAAGATTTAAGAACTACACCTAGAAAAATATAATTTTAATTTTTAACAAATTTCTTCAAGAAATATTCTGTGATTTTTAATAAATTTTTAATTTATACATACAAAGAAAATATTGTTGAAATTATAGGAGAAACTTTAAGCAAATATATTTCATAATTTCAATAAAAATATATCCTAATATGTACATATTTTTAAAGGGTGTAGTTCAGGTTTTTTAAAAAGTGAAAAAAACTGCATTAAGTTTTAAAAACTTTCCCATTCAATTTAATTTCTTCATTTTAATTTTAACTTTTTACAAAAACAACAAATCTATATATATATCAACATACGTCCTGTAGTAAAAGCATTAAAAATATACTTTTAATTTCAAATTTATAATTTAAAATAATATTTAAAGTGAATTGAAAGGTTCTTTCCCCCAATTTTAACTTAAAAACATTTTCTAAGCAATATGGCATCATTTTTCTGTCCTCCAACTTTATTACCTAACATTTAATGTTGCTGTACAAAATGTTTATCATATTTCTGCTTATTCAACCTTATTCGTTAACATTTAATGTTTCTATACAAAATGTTTAACATATTTCTGCTAAAGGAACATTATTGACTAACATTCAATGTTGCTGTGCAAAATGTTGCTTAAGCAATGTTGATTTCATACTCAACTGCATTAACTGTTATTAAGTGATGCCAGCCTGATTCACTTAAAGAAAAAAAAGGCGATTTTTTATATATTAATTTTTTTGTAATTTTTTAATATTGGTTCAAAAACCAAAATTTAGGTATATTTTGAGTCCCTATGAAATTCTAAGGCGATTGAGCGATGTCTGTTTGTCCGTCCCTTCGTCTGTCTGTCCCTCTGTCTGTTGAAAGCACGATAACGCCTAAACGAATTTATGTAGTTCACTGAAACTTATCAAAGATATTCTTCATTTCTGGGAAAATTTTGGTATTGAAATTAGGCGAAATAGGTTTACATTTGACTATAGCTCCCGTATAACCTCGCCTAGGCTTATCGCTTATTTGCTAACAAATGATAAATTATAACAGATAAAATTTTGTATATAGAAGTTTTACATAAGCACTAGGCAGAATATAAGATTTCATCGAAATCGCTTCACATTTAGCCATAGCTCCCATACAAAACACTTACGGAAACAGCGTATATATCACCTAAAATACATTTCAATGCCAATAAATGATAAACTATAATAGCTATGGCCACTAAATTTAGCACAAAGAAGTCTTATGTCAATGCCAGCCAGTATGCAAGATTTTGTCACAATCGGTCACTATTTGACCATAGCTCCCATATCAAAAACTTATGGAAACAAAAAAATACCAAAAAGATAGGGGGTTTCTGTCTGTCAAATGAATGTGCTATAGTGCCTTAACAAAAAGAGCTAGAGAGACAAAATTTTGCAAAAGTATTTTTGATATATGATGAACCTCTGTGGTATAGCAGGTTAGTCATCCGCCTAGCATACCAGAGGCCCAAGTTCGATCCCTGGCCAGACTCACATGAAAAAATAAATTTTCAAAAAAAGCGGCGGTTCACCTCATAACTCAGCTAGCCACTGGTTATTGAGTATTAGGTTATGTAAAACTTCTCTAACTAATGCATTTGCCGTTCGGAGCCGGCGTTAAAAAGTAGGTCCCTTTCAATGAGTCTAAAAATAGAATCGGATGCAGCTCATTTTCTGAGAGAGGTACCCCTTGTTCCAATTGGAATGTTGTCGGGGAATTATATATATTATATATATATTTTTGATATATTGAGAAGTTGTGTATTGAAAATGGGCGAAATCGGTTCACATTAAGTCAAAGCTCCTTTATAACCCCGCCCCGGGAATCTCATTAATGCTGATAAATTGAATACATTTATAATAGCTAGAATAGAATAGAAGTTTTATGCAATTGGTCTGTATATCAAATGTTATAGGAATCGACCAATATTTAGCCATAGCTTTCATATAAAAATCACCCCCTGAAAACACTAAAATGCCACAAAGGCCAGTTAAAAGCTTTTAAAATATAAACTATGATAGCTATGGCCACTAAATTTTGTAAAAATGATCTTTTTGGTCATAATCGGTCACCATTTGACCATAGCTCCCATATAAAAAACTTATGGAAACACAAAAATACCAAAAAGAAAGGGGATTTACGTCCGTCAAATGAAAGTGCGATAGCGCCTTAACTAAAAGAGCTAGAGAGACAAAATTTTTGATATGTTGATAAAGTTGTGTATTAAAATGGGGCGAAATCGGTTCACATTTAGTTAGAACTCCCAAATAAACCCGCCCCGGGAATCTTATTAATGCTGATAAATTGAATACATTTGTAATAGCTATGACAACTTAATTTAGAACAGAGAAGTTTTATGCAACTTTTGGTCAGTACATCAAATTTTATAGGAATCGGTCCATATTTGACCATAGCTTCCATACCAAAACCACTCCCGGAAACCACTTAAATGCCACAAAGGCCAGTTAAAAGCTATTAAATTATAAACTATGACAGTTTTATGCAACTATTGGTCGGTATATACAATTTTATAGGAATCGGTCCATATTTGACCATAGCTTTAATATAAAAACAAATATGATAAATATGGGCCGATTCCTTTAAAATTAGGTACACTGATTAAGGTTACCAGCAATATTTGTGCTGAATATTATTAAAATTCTACTACATTTGTGGCTGTCAAGGGGCAATAACTCTCTTCCGGGAAGACATCCCTATTTGAGGTAACTGAAAGTGTAGCCCGATCTTGCCCAAAATTATAGGGATCATCCTTTGACCAGAATATGAGTCTGTGCCAAATTTCATCAAATTATCTTTGAAGTTACGACCTGTCGTGACCTACATACATATTCGAAAACGATCCCGAGGGAACTTGTTAAAGAAGAAGTCCGAAAATTCGATGGATAGGCCAAGTAAAGTAAAATCTTTCAAAGCTTTTAAAATATGTCGGCCTTTGTCCTTAACGGTTTGTAAATATAGGCCATTTAAGTAAGTAAGACCTTTATCTTCTTCTGATATCCTTGACGCCTAGTGAAGCATAGGGCCTCAAGACCTACACAAGGCTAAATTGTCCAATCCGTTCGAAGTTACTACTAGAGTAAGGCAGAAAACTAAAATAAAGTTGTTTTATGACTTCTTTCGTAGGATTTTAGAATTTCTTTTTTGTTGTGGAAGAGAGTTTTGTTAAATTTCTTGCATAAAATTTGAAAATATAACATTGTTTTGCTAAGGCAACTAGAGAAAAGAGCTAAAATCGTTATTTTGTAAAAAATGTTAACAAAATTTTAAGAATTTTAGCTATTTTTCATTATTTTCTTTAAAAAAATGTAAATAGTTTTATAAACTCCTCCTGAAGAGATGCCCTAAACAACCATCGAAACGCGTCGAGGAATTTTATAACAGATTTTCTTTCTGAAGTTTTTTTTCTAAACAAAATTTTTCAATTCACTGAAAAATATTATAATTTTATAATTGTTAAACAAAATATTATACAAAAAAAGTTTATGCGAGCTTTAAATAAAATAATTATAATAATTAAACTTTAGTTTATAACTTAAGAAGTCTGTGGTTATGTTCAACTTTAATTTTGCTTAATTAGTTTTAGTTTTTAACAAAATTTTCCTGAGTTTTAAGAAATTTTTAAGCTATAATTTTAAAAATTTTTTAAAATAAAAATTTTGTGTGATTTTTATTGACATTAAGTTTAAATTATCTTAAAAAATTTGTATTTAGATCTTTAGTTAGTTTCTTAGATTTACAAAAAAAAAAACAAAATTTTGTTGCTGGGATCAAATTTTAAACCATTTAACATAATTTTTGTTTATGTTCAAAAAATAAATTCTAATAATTATAATTTCCTTCCCCCCTCTTTAAAACAATTTTTTTAATTTGCACAAAATTCTTGCTTCAGTGCCTTAATGCAAAAAAAATATTTTTAGAAAGCATTAAATACAAATTTTTGATGAATATAAGATAAAAAAAAATAAAAATATTATAAAATAACAAAAAACAAATTATTATTATATATATTAAACGGGCAACAAAATATTACTTTGTGTATGTGGAAAGTAATACAAAAAAACATAATTATATATAATATTTTAAGCCAATATATACTACATACATACTATATTTTAGCTTATACACTGAAAAAAACAAACAAAAATTATAATTATAAAAAATAAACCACAAAAAAAAAAACAATAAGCATATATTAGTTATAAAAAAGTAACAAAAAGAACATAAAAAACAAAAATTAATTATCTTAAAAGGTAATACAGAATAAGGCATATTCCACGTATATTAATTATAAAATATACATAAATAAATAAATAAATAAAAACATAAGAAAACAGAAAAGAAAACTTTGTTGTGTAATTTTATTCATTTTTCTTAAAATCGGATTTAAGTTTCCTTTAATAACGACTACGAATGGTCTGGTAGCTTCATTACTCGTTTAGTTACAGCCTTACCAACACTTGCTTAGTTAAACTCATTAGCTGGCAACTCACTTATTATCACTTCCTTACCATTTTACCAACACTGGCTCTATGAATGTTTACATTCATAATGTTAAAACAGTTCACCACTGTTAGTGTTGCTGATGATTTGGTAACATAGTTATACACGTTATTACCATTTAAACAACATTTCCTTTAATATCATAATTAAGGAAAAAACAAGTTTAAAGTTTTTTATATGAAAAACTCAAAAAAATCAATTTTTGGTATAAAATGTGAGTTTTTCATTATTAAAGCCCTAGCTATCATAATTAGAAAGAAAATCAAGTGTAAAGTTTTTTACATGAAAAACTCCAAAAAAATCAATTTTTGGTATAAAATATGAGTGATCAAAGATTTTCACTATTAAGGCTCTAGCTATCATAATAAAGGAGAAAATCAGGTGCAGCATCTCTAACTGCGGCACCCTGTTTCAAAATTAACAAAATAATCATAAAAAATATTTAAAAACAATCCATTCAAATTATGTCAAAATTAAAAAAGAAAAAAAATATAAAAAAGCATACAAACAGATATTGTTTTAAAAATTTAAAAATAAAATATATTAAAAATATAAAAAACAAATTCTATAATTAATCTATAAGAAGTAGAACATTTTCGGATTCGAAACAAGATTTTATATCGCTAAATTCAAGTTGCAAATGTCTAATAATGACTGAGAACAGCTGCAATTGTCCCGACTTATGTTGCGATTGTATGCCCGAGTCCTCGAGAAAGGGGTAACGATCCATACGTATCTAAAATATTTTGTAAACAACTTTTTTCTTCTGCAGTACTCCCCGTCAAAGCGAGACGAGACGTCTCGTTCCAACCGCTGTTAATAGAAATTTATCTTTTTTTGGAGATGATGAAACAACAATACCATTAGAAGATTATTGCCTAAAAAGAAGTAAGTACAGGAGATAGAATCTATAAATGGATCTAGGAAATATTCCTCTCATAACTTCGTAAATATTCGTATGCCAAATATTTCTATAGAAAACTTTGTTATCGACAAACTTTGTTATCCAAAAAGTTGTTTATAGCAAACTTTGTTATCGACAAAATTTTCTATAGAAAACTTTCTTGTCGACAAAGTTTTCTATAGAAAACTTTGTTATCGACAATGTTTTTTGTAGAAAACTTTGTTATCGACAATGTTTTCTATAGAAAACTTTATTATCGACAATGTTTTCTAAAGAAAACTTTGCTATCGACAAATTGTTTTATAAAAACCTTTGCTATCGCCAAATTTTCCATAGAAAACCTTGCTATCGACAAAATTTTTTATAGAAAACTTTGCTATCTACAAATTTTTCTAGAGAAAACATTATTATCGACAAAACTATAGATTGTCTATAGTTTTCTATAGAAAACTTTGTTATCTTAAAAGTTTTCTATAGCAAATTTTGTTATCAACAAAATTTTCTATAGAAAACTTTACTATCGACAAAATTTTCTATAGAAAACTTTGCTATCGACATAATTTTCTATAGAAAACTTTGCTATCGACAAAATTTTCTACAGAAAACTTTGCTATTGACAAAACTTAGTTACAGACAAACTTTTCTATAGAAAACTGTCTTACCGATCAATTTTTATATAGAAAACTTTGTTATCGACAAAAAAAATTTATATAAAACTGTGTTATCGACACATTTTTCTATAGAACACTTTGTTATCGACAATGTTTTATATAGAAAGCTTTGATATCGACAAAATTTTCTATAGAAAACTTTGGTATCGACAAAATTTTCTATATAAAACTTTGTTATCGACAAATTTTTCTGCAGAAATCGTTGTTATCGACAAATTTTTCTTTAGAAAACTTAGTTGTCAACAAATTTTTCTATAAAAAACTTTATTATAAAAGTTTGTTATCGATAAATTTGTCTATATAAAAGTATGTTATCGGCAAATTTTTCCATAGAAAAGTTTTCCGTAGAAAATTCTGTTATTGGAGACTCTGTTATCGACATATTTTTCTATAAAAAACTTTGTTATCGTCAAAGTTTTCTATAGAAAAATTTGTTATCGACAAACTTTTATATAGAAAAATTTGTTATCGACAAACTTTTCTATAAAAAACTTTGTTATCGACAAATTTTTCTATAGAAAACTTTGTTATCGACAATGTTTTCTATAGAAAACTTTGTTATCGACAATGTTTTCTATAGAAAATTTTGTTATCGACAAATTTTTCTATAGAAAACTTTGTTATCGAGAAAATTTTTTAAAGTAAACTTTGCTTTCGACAAAATTTTCTATAAAAACTTTGTTATCGACAAAGGTTTCTTTAGAAAACTTTGTTACCGACAAAGGTTTATATAGAAAACTTTGTTATCGACAAAGGTTTTTTTTGGAAAACTTTGTTATCGACAAAGTTTTTTATAGAAAACTTTGTTATTGACAAAGGTTTCTATAGAAAACTTTGTTACCGACAAAGGTTTATATAGAAAACTTTGTTATCGACTAAGGTTTCTATAGAAAACTTTGTTATCGACAAAGTTTTTTATAGAAAACTTTGTTATCGACAAAGGTTTCTATAGAAAACTTTGTTATCGGCAAAGTTTTTTTATAGAAAACTTTGCTATTGACAAAATTTTTGTATAGAAAACTGTGTTATCGACCAATTACTTTATTAACACTAGAAAGACGGAAACTTTGTATATACCTAGATTGCCCCAAAGCAGTCAAAATGACTGCAATGTAAAAAAGTAACTAATGTGTAAATAAATTTGTTTAAAATTAATTTTTAATATTTCTTATATGTTTTACTGTCATACAACAAGTTATTGGTAAGTAAAAGTCAGACAATTTTAAGAAACTGTGCCTTTATATATACAATTGTTTTCATGATTTAAATTGGAAAGCAGTCAAAATGACTTCCTTCGGCAATCTAGTGTTAACAAAGTTTTCTATAGAAAAAACTTTGTTATCGACTAGTTTGATTTTTAATTAAAAAATTATATAACTCCCAAATGATTATATTATTTGTCATTTTTGCAGATACTAGATATCCAAATGAAAATAAAAACTCCCTAGGCTCCCCCATAGGTCTGGCGGTTTCAAATGTCAACTTTAAAACCGAAGGCGATGCTTCTGACATTGCCCAGGCTCGATATGCCACATATCTTAAGGCATTTGCTCGCCTACATTTGAATGCCCCTAGCAGCTGGGACTCCGCTCAAATCGATGATATAATGAAGGAGGGTCTGCAGTTGTATACATCCTCCCAAAGAGCCGAATCAAATTTACAAACTTCTCCCGAAATATACACCCGCAATGAAATGAACATTTTACGGGAATTTGAGTTAGCCGATTTTATGTTTCACATAGAACTGACGCCCCCTTTTAAGCCCAAGTTCAAAGAGTCCACAGAGACTGGAGGACGCGGAGATGCAGAAGCAGATTATACATTGGAAAACCTCATGGGGGCCTTGAACCAATTTTTTCGTAAAAATAAATACTGCCTTATAAATGTGGGTCAGTTTTATGTTCTGGTATGGCGCACTAAAGATTTCTATTTCGTATTTGACGCTTGTGGACGTAGAGTAAACGATTTTAGGACCGATAAAGACAAAGGCGTGGCCATGCTTATATGCCTCGCTACTTTAGAGAATGTTAGACATTTAATAGTGAACTTAAGTTCTTTACAAATAACAGATCCCGTGATTTTAAGACAAATAAAGGTTGTAAAGGTTATTACACCAAGTGGTGGTTTGATGCAGCAAGATTATCTCATCAGATCGCAGGAATTTCAGGTGGTAAATGATGATTATGCTTATCTTAAGTCCAATTTACATTTAACACTTAACAGCAGAGATCTGCTAAGAAATCGTAGCGCATTACCAGTAGCCGTGTTCGCAATGGTTGCCTCCAAAATAGATCATCCGGCTACTTGGGATATGAAAATGTTGGATAAGATAATATGCTTCGGTGTTAACTTTTGCCAAACATTCTGGAAGAAATGTAAAACTAATGATATAGTAGATCTTGATGTCTTTCCCAATACATTCACAATGGGACAATTTCAAATAACTATTGAGGGTGTGTCTAGAGCTCATACAGGCACTTGGCGTTGCGTACCCGATTATTTGGAAAGCGAAACTTCTGGGGTTATTAAAGACGCATTTGAGATGGGTCACCAGAAATTAATATTTCAAATCAATTTTCAAGTTTATGCCATTTGGAAGAAAAATAATTTTATATATTTGCTAGATCCCTTTCGACATCGTATCCTAGGTAAAGCAGGCGAATCTGAAAGCTATGACGAAATGGAGAAAACTGCTACCCTAAGAATGTTTCGTTCATTTGAAGTCTTTATGAATGTTTTCAATCATATCCTGCTCGAATCGAATCGTACTAGTCCCTTCAGTATTCACACCATAAAAGTGAAAAATATTCAAATGGTTAATGGTAAGGACTCAAAGGGCATGAAGGCTATTGAAGAGCCTAAACTAGATGACAAGGGAGAAATCATTTCCTTAAATGAACATATTTGCTTTGCGGAATCTGAAAACCTGTGCCAGAAAGCCTTGAGTGAGATAAGTGATTATGAGGATGATGATCTCAAATCGGATGTGGATGAGTTGGAGCTAAGGACCTCATCCAGTGAACATGAACATTATACAGAAGAGGAAGGAGAAGGGGGAGAAGTGGAGGAGTTGGAAGGTTTAGAAACGTCTTCAAGTGGTGAAGAGGGAGGGCTTAACAAGAAAGGAACGGGAGGAGGAGGAGCTGGTGGTAAGAGTGGCAAAGGAGGCAAGGGATCTAAAGGAAAAGGTAAAAGAGGTGGTGGGGGTGTTAAAGGGAAAAAGGGAGAAGGCGCTAATGATGACGAAGGCGGAGAAGGGGTTGGTAAGAGAAAGAAGGGTAAAAGTGGTGGGGGTGAAAGTGGCGGTGCAGGTGGTTCGGGTAAAGTTAAAGATGATAAAGATTTAAAAATTTTAAAAGCAGTTTCAAATAAAAATAAACTGTACTCTGATGATGAAGACGGCAAAGGAGGAGGAGTTGCTAATAAGGGCGGCTTTGCTAAAGATAAAGATGGAGGAGATATACATGGTAGAGATAAAAGTGGCAGGCCTAAAGTTGGTAAAGATGGAAGCGATATACTTGGTAGAGATAACAAAGAAAGAGAAGGTGTACTTGGTAAAGATAAAGATGGTAGGGAAATACTTGGTAGAGATAAACTTGGAAGACCTCTTATTGGGAAAGATAATGATGGTAAAGATACATTTGGTACAAATAGAGATGAAAAAGATGCACTTGATAAAGATAAAGATGGAAAAGAAATACTTGGTAGAGATAAACTAGGAAGGCCTATAATTGGTAAAGATAAAGATGGAAAAGATATTCATGGTACAGATAACAAAGAAAAAGGAGGTGCACTTGGTAAAGATAAAGATGTAAGAGAAATACTTGGTAAAAATAAAGATGGGAGAGAAATACTTGGTAGAGATAAACTTGGAAAACCTATAACTGGTAAAGAAAAAAATGGAAGTGATATAATTGGTGGAGATAAACTTGGAAGACCTGAAATTGGTAAAGATAAAAATGGAAGAGATATGCATGGTACAGATAACGAAGAAAGAGGAGGTATACTTGGTAAAGATAAAGATGGTAGAGAAATACTTGGTAGAGATAAAAATGGTGGACCTATAACTGGTAAAGATAAAGATGGAAGAGATGGACGTGGTACAGATAACAAAGAAAGAGGAAATGTACTTGATAAAAACAAAGATGGTAGAGAAATACTTGGTAGAGATAAAAATGGTAGACCTATAACTGGTAAAGATAAAGATGGAAGAGATGAACTTGGTACAGATAACGAAGAAAGAGGAGGTGTACTTGGTAAAGATAAAGATGGAAGAGAAATACTTGGTAAAGATAAAGATGGCGGGCCTGTAATTGGTAAAGATAAAGTTGGAACAGAAATGCCTAATAAAGATAAAGATGGAAGTCCTATAACTGATAAAGTTGGAAGAGGTATAATCGGTACAGATAAAGATGTAAGTAATATACTTGGTACAGATAAAGATGGCAAAGTTAACAATGGAAGAGAAGATATACCTGGAAAAACATCATTAGGTAAAGATATTCTTGGTACAGATAAAAATGATAAAGATATTCCCGGCAAAGATCAAGATTTTAAAGATATACAGGGTAAAGATAAAAATTTAAAAGATATAGCCAGCAAAGATAAAAAAGGCACAGAAAAAGGTGCAGGAGGAAAACAAGGAAAAACAAAAACCTCTGCTAAAAAAGGTTTATTTGATGATGGCGCCGACGCTGATGACGAAAATGAAGATTTCTTTAAAAAGAAATATACTTATTGCTCAATACCAAATCCCAACCGATATCCGGGTTACTACAAATATCCCTTGGATATGGCTGTTGTAGGTTCCCAAGATGGCCGCTATGAAAGTATTTGTAAACTTATGAAAGCCGGCTTCAAAGTGGCCGATCGTGTTCTACTCATTACCCCCTGGGGAAACTTTGTTATATTTCGCTGTAAAGGCAAATCGGGCGAACCGAGAAACTATTTCTTATTTGATGGTTGCACCTGTAACTTTGAACGTTTTCGTCATTTGGATCTGAGTATCGGTACCGCTGGTCTAATCAATTTCAAACACATTCACAATGTTATCGAATATATAAGGTATTTACGTAAGTCGCGTAGAAAGGACACAGATATTGAAAGTATAGCAGCCGCAGATGAAATATGTCAATTTTATTGTAATATAAATAGTAGTTTGCGATTGTAGTAATGAAAAATTATTATGTAAATATGTCTGTTAATATATATTTTTTAGATTTAATAAAGAAGATTTTTTCTGGAATATATATTAATGTAGGGTTCATGTAACTCAAGCGTCTGACGATTGAGTGAAATTTACATGTATTTTGTTTTTGTTACAAATGTAAATTTCACTCAATCGTCAGACGCTTGTTACATGAACCCTACATAAGTATTATCACTTAACAATTTCAAAATGATGGAAAGTCAGAAAACACGAAAACGTTGATAACTTACAAACTTTACCACCACCATAGGTTAAAAGGATATATTCAGCCCAATTATAAAAAATCCCGGTGAATTTTCCCGCTTTTTCCTGTTCTCCTATTGTAAATAAATGCCCCTATTGCCGTTCTCAACTCAACTTAGTTTCGTCATCTGCCAGTCAACCAAACCCAATCAAATTATTTTCTGATATTGCGGAACTAAAAGACTTGAGTTCCGCAAAATTAAGAAAATATTTTGATTGTGTAAAAGTTGGGTTAACTGGCAGACGACCAAACTGAATTGAGTTGAGAACGGCAAAAGTCTCACGTGGAAATTTTTCATTTTTCCACATCTCCCTTATTTTAAACAAACTTCGAAAAGGTAAAAAAATAAAAATTTTCAATTGAAATTAACTTTCACATTAAACTTCTTTTTCGTTTGTTTATAATAGGGTCATTAGTCTTACGTGAAAAGTAACATCACGGGGAATTGAACTACCCTTAGAATGTTAACAGCTCTAACATCTACATTTTTATCGATGTGGGCCTTATAGGTAAATCTGTTTGAAGATGTAGTCCAAGAAGTTGTGATACTTGTACAAGATGAGTCCACAAATCCTCAGGACTTAGTGATGTAGGGCTGGTGGCATAGTTAAAAATGTGATGGTTAACACAGTGGGGACGTCACGGTATATGCGGGACCAAAATATGTTTAATCTGTTGCTCTACCCCGATCTCAGTTGTACCAGAACGACTTTACTCTGCCATATCATTTAATCTGCCATAGGCGGTGGGCGACCTCTTAATACAACATTCATGCGAAAACCTGTAATCGCGAAGTTAGTGGCGTTTTTATGATTGTTGCTGAACGTTGCCACGTACGAAGTCCGCTATAAAGGATCATACATATCTTTGCATGATATCCTTATACAAAAGCTGTGCTTCTTAAATACCTAAAACTTCTGTTAACACTTCGCTAAAGGTGGGCTAATTCAAACCAATGTCAATCTTTTCCAACACCAACCAGGTATCCGCCCTCTGCGAAGAACCGCAAACCTTAGTTTAAAAATTGACCTAACACTAAATAAATTTTTAGACGGCTGTAAATGCAATGTGAGCACTTCCTATAAACAAACAAAAGCTGGTTTATTTGCGCGTTAATATTTTTGGAAACTGAATAATATTTTTGTAATTCTTCAAAAGAAAAAACCATTGGATGACTGTACAACATTCTTTTATCATGAGATCATACTCCATTTATTTTTTATTGATAATAATGCAAACAAATTTTTCGACAATACCAAGAATTTCAACATAAAATTTTCCATTGTCCATAAATTAAATCGATGCAT
Source organism: Stomorhina lunata (assembly GCA_933228675.1). Classification (NCBI taxonomy): domain Eukaryota; kingdom Metazoa; phylum Arthropoda; class Insecta; order Diptera; family Rhiniidae; genus Stomorhina; species Stomorhina lunata. The sequence goes on from OW121742.1 coordinate 107,152,525, forward strand.
ACAGAAAGACTTCAATCTTCAAATATTCCTACAAGTCAAGTTCAAAACCCTCAATTTTAGATCACCCTTTAAATTATCTACAGCAACAAATAGAGTAAAAAAGGGAATTTTATAACTTAAACAATTTGCACAAAAATCATAATTTTGTATATTTTTGTTGATTAAAGTTTTACAATAAAGTAAATTATGTACTAAATATTAGATAAATATGTAAAAAAAAATTAATTAATAAAGAATTTAACACAAAGATCATTTAACATAACTTAGAAAGAATAAAATGGGAAAGAAAAGAAACTAAACAATCCATCTCAATAGCTCTAGAGGCAAGCGGCATAGAGATGAGCGCAGCTATTCTTTAAATATTTAATATAAAATTTAAAATTAAATTTAAAAAACTAATAAAGCATTTCAGTACAGTTGTACCCAAAATGTATCGCTTAGTAGGGGCCGGGACTTTTAGGGTTTGCTTTATAAATTATTATTCATCCCCTGCAGACTATTTTTTTTTTTTTTTTTTGTCTTGGAAGTCAGAAAACAAGCAACTAAAATGAGTTTTTTTTTCTTGAGCTAAAACTAATAAAAAGAAACCTTTAATAAAATTAAATCTAACATTCCATGGCTAAAGAATTTGAGTTTTCATTTAAAGCGGCCACTCCATTTTCTATGGGCATAGCTAAACTGTTATCATCGATAGTAGCTTCCGGCGCCTCCAAAGAACTGTGGTTGGTTGTTGATGAAGCAGCTGCTTCACCATTCATTTCACCACACTGCATTTCATCGTCGATATGCACACCATTACCATTGGCCATGTCATTTGTGGAGGCATCATCCCAATTAATTTTAAAACGTGTTACACGGGGTTTTGTAGCCAATATATTGCGGGTTAGTTTATCGAACAAAGGTTTTGGTGGTGGATTCTCACGCATTTCAGGATCCGCATAATCATTATTCACAAAATAACCCACACGCACAAACTCCTGTCCCCGATAAGAACATGTTAATAGTACTATGGTCACGCCTACGGCATCGGCTTCCGGAATTTTGCTTACATCTGGGGGATCAGCTTGAAAAACAAATATGTGTCGCCCTTCGGGTACCGGCCCCACATATATAGTATCTAATACCTGATCGTGTTCCTCTGATTCGGCTGAGCCCACATAAATCATTTTCCATTCCAAATCCTCCTTCAGCTCCTCAATGCATTCAAATGTCAACTCGAATTGAAAGGGATTGAAGAAACTGCTGGGATTATCTAAGACCACAACATTTGTTATATGTACTTTAGCCATATTTTATATGAATTTGGCGGCAGCAATAAACTAAGCTTTCAGTTGCTAGCGTGGTCACTAGAAGTAACAAAATTTACGTTTTGTTTCCGCAAACAATTTTAGGGCAGATGTTGGTTGTAATTGTTGTTGTATCTCCCGCAATAATAATCTTGCTTAAATTTCTCTAAAAAATCACAACTTTTATTACTTTTCTCGTATTTTTACTAAAAAGCTCTTAATTACCTTAATATAAAAACAATTTTAAAGTATTATTTTTGCTCTTATTTTGCGAATTTTAAGTTTTTATTTTAATGTTAATGAAAATGAACTGTTTGCCAAAAAATACTGTTTTATTATAACAAGAGAAATGACAATTCCAGAAATGTTGCCAACTTTCCCGCCAAATTCCAATGCATAATTGTCATAATGAAATGTGTTGCCATAAGTCAGTATTTATTGAGCTGAGAATAACAGCTGTTTAACGATTTGTGCTACCAGATGATTAATAATACGCTTAAAATTTAAAAATTTGTTATTGTAGACTTGTGGCTGTTCACATATTACGTAACGCTCTTAGGGGGTAGGGGTATGACTTTTGTTTTGATGGAGGAAATTTGTATGCGTATTTCTATTAAAATGTGTGTGGGAGGGGAGGTAAAAATCTGCGAAAATAGCGTTACGTAATATATACAAACACGGTTATAATAAGCATGAAGATTCGTAATATATATAATATTGGTGGAACGTAGAACTGCTGATTTTGCATGGTACACAACCATTTATTTGCTAGTAGTCTTAGAAGAAGTAAGAAAAGCCAACCGTAAAATATAAATATTTTAACACAACAACAATTTGTACCTTTAAATCCATACTTTGGAGTTATCAAGTTCAAACAATATTTCGGATGTGCTCAAAAGTGAATTTTCTTAAGAGAGTTAATGTGCATTAACAGCGTACTGATTGGTTTTACTCATCATAATGTTCTTGCATAGATTAGTCACCTCCAAAATCCTTGTGCCAGCTGCCGTAGCAGGGGGATTTCTCGCATCATTACCCTAGGGGTAGTACATTCTGTAATGTTGTTTCTTTTCACGATTAGGCATAGATTAGGGACCTCCAAAATCCTTGTGCCAGCTGCCGTAGCAAGGGGATTCCTCGCATCATTACCCTTTGGAGTAGTATATTCTGCAAAGTTGTTTCTTTCCATGCTTAAAATATCGTAAGCGCTAAGTCGATGGGTGATGGGTCCAAAAACACGAGCCACGTTTGTATAGAGAGCCGCTCGATCCAAGACAGACGCCCGCTTACAGCCGCAACTAACATGTTAAGCAGACGCTGCATTTTCGTTCTTTACCAAGTACAATTATATTAGACCAAATACGTTGTAATAGATGTAAGATAAATCTCTCTCATATTAGCCCTGACCTAGAATCCCACACGGGTTGCTTACCGTATCTTCCACTGTGAGTCAATGATAACAGAAGAACAACATACTAATATAAACTAAAATTTTTCCCTAACAGACGACAGTTTCTGCATTTACAAACAGCTGTTCATTTTAAACAACTCTTTGTATCTTTTTTCGCATTTACTTTAAAATCATATGAACAGAAAGCAAAAAATATGATTAGCAACTATTCTGTTGGTAAAAAATCATTATTTATTTAACAGATAATTAAAATTCGAAAAAAATCAATTTAAAATCAGAGTTGGCAAAATGTTAGTTCGATTGATGATTAAAAACTAAAGATTAAAAAATTTATTGTGATTTTATTTCGATTAGTTAGTCGTAATCATTAATCGTTAGTCAAAACTACAAAATAAGGTACACTTTTGGCTTTATTTGGAGATGGAGTTCGCGGATAGATTAATTCATTAATTGAAGTCATAATAAGTACAGGGAAGAAAGTAAACCAGATATAATAGTTTTTGGTTTCTGTTTTTTAACTTTCAAAAATCAAAAAATTAAAACTAGTTTTATATTTTTCAAATATGAAAATTATTCTGCACAATGAAACTTATGACATACGATTAATTTTAATTTTTTTAATCACGACTAAATTGTTATTTATTAATTAAACTAATTTAATCATGAATAATATAATCATGCTTAATTTAGTTAGGATTAATTTAATCAAGAATAATATAATCATGACTAATTTAGTTAGGATTAATTTAATCAAAATTGACAAATCGATTAAAAAATTAATCGATTAATGCCAACTCTGTTTAAAATATAGTTTATCTTCTTCATATTTAAAAATTTTATTCATAATGATATGAATGAATGATATCTTAAAAAAATGGCTCGTGCTAAATGCAGATTAAATGCACATTGATATTGTGCATTAATATCAGATTTAATGCAGTTTAGAATGGAGATAATGCACAAGTTAATGTAATTGTAATTTCAAAAATGTTAACTGAATTTCAATGGCAACTCCTTTGCTATAGATCTGGCACTACCACACTTTCAGCTGTTTCATTCAGTTTCTATAGATCTGGCATTACTATTCCACACTCCCAGCTGTTTCATTGTAGTTTTTGTTTTGGAGAATTTTTTTGTTTATTGTGAAGAAAATTAAGTTTTTATTGAAGTTTTCATTACAATTGTTTCAGAATGATACATTTAACTGGGCAAAATTATAATACACGCGAAATAATTCAAAATATTTTCTCACCTTTGATTGGAGTACTTACCAGCCCCTTTGCAGACGAGGTGTGTCATCGTAATAATTTATCATTTGTAGAATTGCTGCAACCATTTGCTAAATTGCAGAATGATGGTAATAAAACTTATAAAATAATCTTTATTTAATTAATAATGCCATAGTAATACACAATTTATAATTTAGCCCATTTTCGGGATGTTTCTGGGACCAGTGTTTCGATAAGGGGCTTGCGCATGAATTTTGTTGATGTTGATTGGAGGCCACCCCAGACAGTCCTAGCCCGGAAAATGCTCAATGAGTCGGTGACCAATGCTCATAATGATAAAACCAAAATCGTGTATATGGGTATATAAAGATTTTGCTTTATTTTAAATATTTTTATTAAAAACTTTTTTATTTTTCTTAGGAGATGTCAGCTTGGAGATTCCCACCGCTGAACCTTGGTTTGAGAATTGGCGTGAAACTTTTTTAACCGTGCAATTCCCAGCAGATCATGAATTTACCAGACACTTATTAAGCTGTCTCATTGTCTTATCTAGTGGTGATCCCAATATTGTAGAAACCGCCCACAAACTCTCGCAAAATGTTCATCAAATGCAAAGTGTCACACCTCAGAAACTACCCAAATGGTTTCAATCTTCTGACGTCCTAAATAGCTATGTCGTCTTACATGAGGGCAGTCAAGGTGATTTGTCTAGAGCTCAACAGGGTTACGAAATGTTAAAATCAACATTTGGCGATACTAAATGTTTTCTTATACAAATCAATTCATTGGACTCGAGTGTTAGCAGTGAAGTGCCAGATTATTGGGCTCCATTTTTAAGGCGTCAGCCAAAAGCTTCAGATAATCTAGGTTCCAGTGGTGCAGATCAATTGAGTGGTCACAAGACTCCGCAGGATAATCTATCAGTTGCAGGCATGCCGACCATGCAAATGTCTGCTCTATCAGATGCTATGGCGAATAGTGAGACAAATGATTTAGTGGGCATAATGCATCCTCTTAGTCCAGTCCAGGAGAATGCAACTGAAGCCATTGTAAGTAGTTTATTTTTTGTTATTTTAATAAAAAGAGAAAAAGGCAAACGATTTTTGTTTTTTATGCATAAAAGAATATAACATAAACATTTAGATTAAATTTGTACAAAGAAAGACAAATTGTTTTAAAAGCTTTAATTGAAATCAAGAAACATTTAAAGAAAACAAATTTTTATATTTTAGAACTCCAGATTTTCCATCAGCAGTGAAAGTATTGCATCTCAAACAATAAACCCCAATGTTTGGACTGGCGACTATGATGCACCCCATGGTCAATGTCTCAATGCCATGGATGTGGAAAATTTAAGGCATTTTATACAAGATTATGCAGTCCGAGCACTGATACCATATGTCGAACATTTGGTGGGAATACTAAATGAAGCGGTAAGTTGTTTCACTTAAAAATAAAATATTACATTTTAATTTGTTTTATCCAAAGGTCACGAACAAAAAAGGTGTCAGCAAGTCCTTGTTAAGTGCCACTAAACGTTGGTTTGTTACTAGCAAACCGGGTGCAAGCGTTAGCAATCAAAATGCTGTCATGTAGGTTTAGAAAGAAATTAAATTAATCTTAAGAAATTCAATTGAACTTTTTAAAAATATTTTAATTTACTTTTAAGTTACACCCAGGAATCGGCTGAATTGCAAACCCGCAAATTAGGTGATTTGTATTTTATGTTTGGGCATTATAATATGGCTTTTCAGGCCTACCATCAGGCCAAAAGAGATTTTAACGCCGATTCGGCTTGGCAGTATTATGCCGGAGCCTTGGAAATGGCTGCTTTATCGGCTTTTATGTTAGGCACCGCCAATCGTAAAACCTATGATTACATGGAAGATGCCATAGTGTGTTATTTAAATACTTGCAGGTTGAATTCTTTTTGGTTTTTATATATTTTTTTTATAAATATTCTTATATTTTATACATTTTTAAAATGTTTTAAGATTACAACAATTTGCTACTCGCGCCACTTTATTAAGTATGGAATGCTTGAAGACAGCACGTTATTATGGCGAAGCAGCCAAACAATTAATACGTATGACCAGTGAAGAGTCTGATTTGCGTTCAGCTTTACTGCTAGAACAGGCTGCCTATTGCTTTTTAGCCTCTTCACCGGCCATGCATCGCACCTATGCTTTTCAAATTGTTTTATCGGGCAATCGTTATTCTCGTGCTGGCCAGCGTAAGCATGCCTATCGTTGCTATAGTCAAGCCTATCAAGTATTTCAAAATAAAGGCTGGAGTTTGGCCGAAGACAACATACAACATACCATGGCCAAACAGGCTTATATGCTTAAAAAACTCGAAGAGGCCAGTCGTTCATTGGCTCATCTCTTAAGACCGGGTAGTTTACAAAATGGTCAACAGCAAATGAGTTTTCTTAAAGAGTTTATACAAACGCAGAATGTAAGTTTTTGGTATAAAAAGAGTATTAACGATTATTTTGAAAGCTTTTGTTTTACAGGAATACATTAAACGCCATCCCGAGTTTGGTTTACTGGAGCATGCCTTACCTCAAGTGGTACAGGATTCTATTAAAGTTCTTACTCTTTCACCAACTCCCACAGCTTCATCTAATCATGTCGCTGCCTCGAATATAAATATAAATGTAAGTTTTATTGCTTTTTTCTGGAATTTTTTTAAGTTTTTGCTTGATTTTAAGACCGACTTAACTGAGGAATCTGTTTGGCATAAAATCGAAGAAATGATTGTGACTACAGCTGCTGCTAATAAACCTTCAGTTTTCAAACCCTCTAGAAGTTTATTTACAAAAGAGAATCCTACAACTGATAATCCTTTGGCTGTGCAGGGCGGTAAGTTTTTCTGTTATGCTTTTCTGCTTTTCCTAAGTCATTCGAACTTTAAATTAAATCTTCCAGAACCTATTGAAATTGCTGTTACCATTTCAAATACCATCAGATGCAGTATTATTTTAAACAATATAGAGCTATTGTGGCGTTTGAAACTCGACAACGAAGAAGAATTGACAAATGTTAGTCTTTTCGAAAATGCTGCAGAAAATCCAAGTAAGAAAACTTGGATTAATTTCCTAATCTCAAATTTGGTAAACCTTTATTTATAAATATTGATTATAATTTCCAGATAAAGCCGCTATTATGGCTGCCATTAAGTCCAGCCATCTCCAAACTTTACAGCTAGATGAAAAGGGCAGTGAAATCTTATACTTTAAGCTAACACCCAAATTAACTGGTCGTCTTACCATCGTGGGTATGGTGGCTAATGTTGCGTCTGCCGCTGAACCTCATAACACTTTAGTGGGTTCACTCAAATTTGAAACACAAACCTTTAGGCCACCCGGAAAGCTAAGTCAACAAACTTTGTTCGATCAGAAACTTAATATACGCGTTATACCCGCTGTGCCCTGGTTAAATGTTAGCTTTTCGAATATAACAGCCGATTTAATAGCAGGTGAAATCATGCCGGTAACAATAGCCCTAAGAAATGAGGGCATTAAACCTATAGAGGAAATTTATTTGGGTTGTGATAATCCCAGATGGTTAACGCTGCAAGATAAAGAGGACGATATACCTTTATCCATAATGAGTTGTAAGTATTTTTGAGTTTTATTTTAATATCTTTGAATTGCTTTTATATGCTTTATACATCTATAATATTATCAACAGCCCTCCAGGACTTGAGTAATGAAAAAATGGTAAAGGATAAAGAAATACGCAAACAACATGTTTTCCGTTTGCTTAAGAATAAATCTAACCCTAATATGGCGGCTTTAAAGCCTCAAGAAGCCACTACAGTTACAATCTGGCTTCAGGCACCCTATGACAAGGGCGACTACACTTTACGCCTGCTATTCTATTATGCCTTGCCTTCATCAGACTCGAGTTTAAAATATCGTTTGGTACGTCATAGCTGGCGATTTAATATACACGAAAGCCTGCACACAGAAGTTAGTTGTGTGGTCAGTAATGCGGTTACCAGTGAATTGGGTCTTAATGTGGAGGTACGCAATGAAAATAAGCCTCATCATCCCTTAATGTCAGAGTTGTATATCAATTCCTTGGCCTTGTACTGTGAACAATTCCAATTGAATAGGGACAAGTTTTATTGTAAGTATTTACCTTGTTACAAATATTTTTATGAGTTCAATTCCCCGTGAGCTTATTTTTCAAGACAAGAAAAGTTATATTTTAAAGGGAATTTCAATTGAAAATATTTATTTTGTCCCAGTATCGAAGTTTGTTTATAACAAGGAAGAAGAGAAAGTGAAAAATTATCACTTGAGATTTGATTATGAGATTTGATATAATAAAGAAACAGGGAATAGTTTAAAAACTCACAGGGAATTGTCATTTATAATTGGGCTGAATTTAATTTCTTTCTTTAATCAGTAATGAATCAAATGGAGATAGGCGCTGGACTCTTGGGAGGTAATTTAATGAAGACATTTTTCAGAATATTTTGTTAAATTGTATGCTATTAATTTCAATTTAGAGCGCTGCCTTAAATCAACCAAAACAGCCAGTTTTCAATGCCGTCTAAACAAGCCACTTAGTCACACAACTGAACGCCTAACATTTCCCTCTCGTGATGTTCTTAAAAGACGTCTCTCCTATATGTATATTATGCCCATGAAGAGCAACAACACATCTTTACCAAATCCCGAACAAAACATTCCAAAAATGTCCGAAATCTATAGCTTCTTGGCCAATCATGAAACAATTTACTTTAATACAAATATCACCACAGAAGAATTCAATAACATAGTGGCCTCCTATGAGCCACATACTACTTTGGCCATCTGCTGGACAGCGGTCATTGTCCAAAATTCCATACAACGTTTGGCTTATGGCCAACATTTTGTACAATTGAAATATTTGTATGAAAAGAAAACATGCCCCTCAACTGGCGAATTGAAACAATTTAAGAATCCAGATAAGGAACAGGAAAACCACTTGACTATAAAAGATTTTGCCCAAAAGAAATCTCAGGAGGTCAATGAGTTGTTGGTAGATGATAAGGTAAAAGCTGAACAGTTGCAAACATTTGATGATGATGAAGATGATTTTTGGGAACCCAATGATATGTATGTGGGACAAAGATGTTTGCTGGAGGATGAATCATATTTGGTATCAACAAAAGCTTAATATACAAATATTACAGCGCCTATAAACTATAATGCAATATAATTCAATAGAACAGTTTATTTAATAATAGTGGAAGAAAATAAATTGTTTCTTTGTAGGAAATAAAATTAGCGGTTTTATTTTAGTTCGCATATTTATTCAAATTTCGATGAATTAAACTCTTTTTGAAATAACAACCTAAAAAGAAAACTAATAAGAAAGCTATTGTCGGTCAAGCCCGACCATGCGATACCCTTCACCACTAAGGTCAAAGGTATGTTCTCTTTCGTGTGTAAAGACAAATATTTGCTAAATTTTGTCATCATACAAACATTTTCTCAAGACTTATATATTTAATCTGTTTACAACATTTGGACTTATATGGTCAAATGTGAACCGATACTTTAATTAATTTGCAAAATATCGAGATAATTTTGCAAATTAATTAAAGTTTTTGCAAAAATTATGTATGCAAAAAAATAAACATAAAATTGTCATTATCTTTAGATTTACAAGAGTTTTAGAAACTTTTTAGTGCGTTTTAACAGAAGATTTTGTATGGGAGCTATGGTCAAATATGGACCGATTTCAGTGATTTTTGGTTAATAAAAGCAGTATCTGTTTTAAATGTCATTTGTGGCCAAAATATCAATTTCAGGAAGTGGGTCCAATGGAAGGTACCATAAATAATTAACCGGTTTAGACGAATTTCTATAGCCATAGGTTAGGTAATAAAGCAGGTGTCAAGCGACAACTTCACTCGGAGACACCAGGAGAAAGATTGAAGATAGAGGAAGAGAAAATATAATAAAAAGGTGTAGAGGGAGAAGGAGAATACACTATCTACGCCAGTTGAGACCAGTGGTGAACAATATCATGCAAACTGCACTGTTGCAGATCCTGAAGTTCAGCAAAGAAATTGCTGCCTAGATGTTTGAGTCTTTGATTTTGCAGCCTTGGACAGTGACAGAGAATATGTTCTACCGACTCGGACGAATCCTGGTCCGGAATGCTACTATCCCACCTATGTAGCTTCGAATTTAAGGCACAGTGTCCCGTAAGGAACCCTATACATCTTCTTAAGCTTGACCTATTCAGACCTAATAGAAATTTGGTTCCATTAATGCCCGGTTTAGGCCATAGAGCTATAGATGTCCTACACGTAACCATGTTTCCACATGTCCTTGTGGTTTCCAGCTTATCCAAGACTTAATGCCCAGAAAAAAATAACAGATAGGTGGAGCCATATCTGTCACTCTGACTTAAGTCTTGACTCGAGCCTAGTCTAGCAACGATGTCAGAATGACCTGGAACCCAGCACAATTTAATCCTATAACTGAGAGATAGGTCAAGAAGAGCTATCCTACATTTTTTAACTAGTTTAGAGGTAATACTATATCCCCGCAGCGCTTTAAGCGCGGCCTGGCTATCGACGTATATTGTCCCCTCCCTATTTACTTATCCGCGAGTCTAAAGGATTTTATAACATTTTGATCCATCAGGAAAACACCGGATCCAGTACCGCAATCCATTTTAGAACCATCTGCACCTTCCAGTCGGATCTATCAGGGATTATGAGCTAAACAGCAGCTCCTTGACTAAATAGTCAGATCGTGGTAAACCTGGCTCCAAGCCCAAGGAGCCTGTTAAGCTCAGAATGTTACATTTTCTATAGCCATGGTATTATCGAAAAAATTATCTGTGCCAAATTTTGTGATATTATCCTTAGAATTGCGACCTGTACTTTGATTACAAGGTTTACATGGGGGTCCAGCCGCCCAGCCAAACGGACGGACTGACTGACATCGTTAATTCGACTCAGGAAGTGATTCTAAGTCTATTGGTATACTTATATGCTTAATATTTCTATGCGTTACATACAGCAGCACAGACTTTAATATAATACCCTTTCCACCTATGGTGATGAAGGGTATAAATACGCACTTAAAAAAATGCTTTCTTTTAGAAAAATTAAAGGTCAAATATGTTCGGAATAACCTTACATATTCTATTAGGAATTGAGTCGTACAAATTTTTCAAAAAAGTTGAGAAATACTAAGCCATCCCGGAACATTCACTATTGTGTAAAGGTTCGGCAAGTATTGTGAAAAATGTTACCAAATTGGGTCGTAGTCATGATGGAAAGACTAGATTTTCAAACAATGAGAAGCCCTTTTTAGACACGGTGATATGTTATAGTGCTAATAGTACAACTAAAAATAAGTAGCACATAGGTACCATGAAAAGAAGTAGCATTAGAAATCTCAACTATATACATATTTATATTTTCAGATACGTCCTTTTATATTTTAGCTAGCCATACACCATAATTCCCGGTAAACAAGCAATTCAATTTTATGGCAGCACTAAAAATATTTGACAATTTGTAATACTCATTGACAATGCTGCCAAACATTTCCTTAGAAACCCGATAAAAATAAACAATTAGAAAAACAATAATTACCGAACTATATTCTTGTTTTTATATTTTTAAATGTTAAAATTGTAGAAATTCAACTAGCAAGTGTTGAATGTTTAATTTTTATATAAAAACTCCTAAATATAATTCATATAAACACGAAAGGTTCTAGCAAAAACGCTGAAATGACATTACTTTTCATTTGCCGGATTGTTGTGCCACATCAGTTTTTTACACTTTATAGAAAATTTAATAATTAATAGGTAATATAGATAATTCGGTAGTAAATAAGGATTATATTTATAGCTGTGAACTAATTAAATATTATAAAGTTGTAATAGTTAAATGAATTATGTTTTAAAATCGGATGTATTGGAGCCACTTATAATGATGCTTAAAAACAAGAAACCAAAATGTCAATTTTGGAAGGCTTCCCTATGGTCATTCCTAGGCCTACTGGTCGTATTCGGTAAAGTTGAGGGCCAAGAGTCCTCGTCAAGCAAAAGTTTTCCTATAACCACGTTAATTAACGCAAAATGGGAACAGACACCTTTACATTTGGAGATTGCCGAATATCTAGCCGATGAGAATGCTAACTTGTATTGGGATTTCTTAAAGGATATTACCGATTTGGAGACGACGTTAAGTAGTTATGGTGAGTTAATTACCAATGTCTTAAATCAGTTTATGGATTCATCTAAAGATTGTTAATGAGTGGAGCGCTGTTCTTAAAGCATGGCTATTCAGCACTATCCCGTGATAATTCGTTTGAAGGTGACTAATAAAACGACAATAGCCAAAATACTCTAACAGAAGAGTAATTTTTCCGTACACCTCCGGTACTAGCTTTACTGTTGGCTAGTGTCGTTCTAATAAAAGTTTTGTCGAAAGTAAACATGTTGCACTTGATAAAATGGCTTGGTATCGTACTATAAAAGTTGTCCATACAGTCGCTCGCTTAAATATGTTTGCAAATAGTGTATTTAACAAAGTTGTTAGTTTTTGTAAGATATTTTTAAACAACCTAATAAATTATGTTGTGAACCGCCGTGGTATAGCAGGCTAGTCTTCCGCCTAGCATACCAGAGGACCCAAGTGCAATCCCCGAATTTTGAAAAAAGCTGCGGTTCACTCATAACTCAGCTAGCCACTGGTTATTGAGTATAAGTCTATGTAAAACTTCTGTAACTAATGCATTTGCCTTTCTGAGCCGGAGATAAAACATGCCCCTTTAAATGAGTCTTAAATAGAATAGAATGCAGCTCATTGTCTGAGAGAAGTAACCCTTGTTCCAATTGGAATGTTGTGTGGGAACTATATAAATATAATAAATTATGATTCATCCAATAACATCGCAATTTTACCTTAACACTAGATTGCCGAAGGAAGTCATTTTGACTGCTTTCCAATTTAAATCATGAAAACAATTGTGTATATAAGGGCACAGTTTCTTAAAATTTTTTGACTTTTTGTACAACATATAAATTGGTATGACAGTAAAACATATAAGAAATATTAAAAATTCATTTTAAACAAATTTATTTACACATAAGTTATTTTTTTACATTACAGTCATTTTGACTGCTTTGGGGCAATCTAGGTATATACAAAGTTTCCGTCTTTCTAGTGTTAAGGACAAACAGTTTGGATTGAAATGGCCGATTAAGATGAGACCTAATGACATTCCTTTCAGAACAGTGGTCCACCGAATGGGTGAGAGCAAAGTAGTTTAATTAGAAATATCCAAAGCATTTGATAAAGTGTAGCATAAATCGTTACTTAGGTTAAGTATTTACAAAGTTTTTTGTTTTGGTTCCTTAGTGATCACTAAGAAATAAGGGTTGTAATAGTGTCTAATAAAAAAATTTAGACTGAATTCCTGGGTTCGTCAACACTGTATTTAATCTTCATGAATTATTTCATGTCATACGGTGATGATACTGTTTCGTTCCCACGGCAATCGGGTTTTCGAAAATTTCAGAATTCCCACCAAGCACTAACTGCGAATATCGCAGCTACAATAACAACACAGGCTTTTTCGACTAATTTCTAAATGGGGTAGTGCTACTTTAATGCTTAAAAGAGCCAGTGCTGTATGGTATTGGCATGAGTGGCCAATGTTGCTACATCTGTAAATATTTGTGGTCCTAATATTGAGGGATCAAAAACTTTTGATATTCTGGTCATAAAAATTCAAACGAAAGATTTCCATAACATACTCAAGAACGATTACAGAATTTTGACTTCAATACTAAATCATTTATCCTATTATATTCTAAAGTATATACTCTTTCATTTCAGAAACGCCGTCTCAAGGTTATAATGCCGCCATCAATGTGGTACGTAAACGTCTCACGGACCTTCAAATGCCTCTCATGAGGTTAATAGTATCTATGCACAGCCTTACGCCTCGCATACAAACACACTTTCAAATAGCTTCTGAAGCCCTTAGTCAAGGATCTTGTGCCGACGCCGCCACATTTGCCCAAGTTGGCACGGAGTTAACTTGTAGTCTAGATGAATTAAGAAAGAAGCTCAAATTACCCCAACAAGATTCATTGGATGGCAACGTCGAAACTTATGCCTTCGATCATATATATCCTGGTTCAGAGAACAATACACGTACGGTCGTTTTATATGGTGACATAGGTTCCAAGAGCTTTGCCCAGTATCATTACTACCTAATCGAACTAGCCTTGAATGGCAAAATTAAGTACATTACTCGCCACTATTTGCCTAGTAAAGTCCAGAAAGCCCAAAAACGAGTACGGCTTTCCGGCTATGGTGTAGAATTGCATTTAAAATCTACAGAATATAAATCACAAGATGATGCTCCCAAGCCAGCTGATGAATCTGGGGACGAAAGATCGCAGGATTCAGCTCTAGAAACTGAAATACATGGTTTTGATTTTAAGATTCTCAAGGACAGATTTCCCACACTATCACACTCTTTAGATAAACTACGACAAAGTTTACTGCAAGGCAATGAAGAGATTGCCCAGTTAAAAGCCTGGGAATTTCAAGATTTAGGTCTGCAGGCAGCCCAAGCAATAGCCGAGATTGATGGTGAAGAGGCTTTGAAAATTTTACAATTTACAGCCCATAATTTTCCTATGCAAGCTAAAGCTCTTCTGAGTCATAAAGTAAGCGAACAGCTAAGAGATGAGATAAAACACAATACCGAGGTCTTTGGTCGCAGTCTTAATATAATACCACCAGATGGAGCTTTATTTGTTAATGGTCTATTCTTTGATGCCGATACAATGGATTTAAATTCTTTAGTTGAGACTTTAAGAACTGAAGTTCGTGTACTCGAAAGTCTTCACAATAGCCAAGTCAAGGGCTCTCTAGCCTCTTCGTTGTTGGCTTTAGATTTTGCTGGTTCTGGTTCCAAAGAATTTGCCATTGATATACGCGACTCAGCCATATTATGGATTAATGATATTGAAAATGATCCTCAATATAGAAGATGGCCTTCAAGTGTTATGGATCTTTTACGACCCACCTTTCCCGGTATGTTGAGAAACATACGCAAAAATGTTTTCAATTTGGTATTGGTTGTAGATCCTTTGCAAACACCCAGTCGCAGTCTCATTAAGTTAGCGGAAAGTTTTGTAGTTCATTCGGCTCCTGTAAGATTGGGTTTGGTCTTTGATGCCAGTAAAGCTAATGATGCTAATGAGGAGGACTATAGATCTCTAGTTTGCGCCTTTAACTACGTAACACAAAAAAAAGATGCTCGTTCAGCTTTAGGTTTTCTAACAGATGTCTTTACGGCAGTTGATTCTAAACAGGAAATCAAGCGTAAACATATAAAAATGCAGCTTAAGAAAACCTTTGATAAACTTTCTAACTCAGTTGTGGATGAGATCTTAGATGAAGATTCTGACTTTGATTATGGCCGACAATTGGCTTTGGAATTTGTTGAACGTTTGGGTTTTACAGAATCACCTCAAGCTCTTCTAAATGGTGTTCCAATGGCTCAAAATATACTCTCCTCTGATAGTGACTTTGAAGAAGCCATATTTTCTGAAATAATACAACAAACTTCCACATTACAGAAGGCTGTTTATAAAGGAGATTTAACCGATTCTGATGTTTTATTAGATTATCTAATGAATCAACCTCATGTTATGCCTCGCTTGAATCAACGCATTTTGGGCAACAATGAAAATGCCAAATTTATGGATTTAACTGGAGAACCTCATAGGGATCTTAATAACGTCAAGGCTTTGGCTCAGCTGTCCAATCGTGATATGACCGCGACTTTACTCAGTAACATTAAATATTTCGAGGGGAAGCATTCTTTTGAAACAATAGGTGAAGCCAAAATACATTTCCTAACCGTTTGGCTGTTTGGTAATGTGGAAACCCCCGAGGGCAAGGAGTTAATAGCCAATGCTTTAAAATATGTAAAAGCTGGTTCCAGTGTGCGCATAGCTTTTATACCAAATGTAGAAGGCAGCGATTTATCGCGAAAAAATAATCTTAATCGTTTGGTATGGGCTGCCCAACAGGTGTTAAAACCCCAACAGGCCACTGATGTGGTGTTGAAATGGTTGAAGCAATCCTCTGACAAATGGGAAATACCAAGTCAAGTCAAGGATTTCCTTTCATCCACAGAATTGCATATGAAAATCTTAAGAGTCTATGCACAAAGAGTGCTAAATCTTAAAGCCAATGAGCTCTTGGTTATTGGTAATGGTAAAATAATTGGTCCTATTGGTGAGAATGAACAATTCGGTATCGAGGACTTTGGTTTAATTGATAGATTTAATGCCATACAATATGGTGATAAATTGCGCAAAGTTTTAAAATCGAAATCAATAGATATTGAAGAAATGGAATTTGATAGTGATACTTTGCTAAAACTTTACGCCTGTCTGATACCTAGGCAATCAAAGACGAGATTTAAGATACCCGAGGATGTTAAAGAAGCTAACTCTGTGGTGAAGTTGGCGCCCAAAAAGAAGAATTTGCCTCACTTTGAAATAAATGCAGTAGTGGATCCAGCTTCGCGAAGTGCTCAAAAATTGGCACCAATTTTAATACTCTTACGCCACACAGTTAATTGCAATATGAAGGTGTATCTAACCCCGGTAAATCAACATAGTGATATGCCCGTCAAGAATTTCTACCGTTATGTGGTCGAACCGGAAATACAATTTTTGCCAAATGGTGACTTGGCTGAGGGTCCTATTGCTAAGTTTACCGGGGTTCCCGCCAATCCTTTGTTAACACAAAATGTTCAAGTACCTGAAAATTGGTTAGTGGAAGCAGTGCGCTCCGTCTACGATTTGGATAATATTAAATTAAGCGAAATTGGAGGACCTGTGCACAGTGAATTTGAATTGGAATATTTGCTATTGGAGGGACATTGCTTTGATGCTTCTACTGGAGCCCCGCCTCGTGGACTACAAGTTACTTTGGGTACACAAGATAACCCCACTATGGTGGACACTATAGTAATGGCCAATTTGGGCTACTTTCAACTAAAAGCTAATCCTGGAGTGTGGACTTTACGTTTGAGAGAGGGTAAGTCAGCAGATATTTATGATATAACCTTTGCCGAAGGACCTAATACTTTGCATCAGGAGGGTAATACCCAAGTGGTGATTAGCTCCCTAAGATCCCATGTCATAAAATTAAGGGTAACTAAAAAGCCCGGCATGCAAAATGCCGATCTTTTGGGTGATGATGATAATCAGCAGCAGTCAGGTATCTGGAATTCTATTGCCAGTTCCTTTGGTGGCGGTTCTAGTACAGAAGGTGCGCCCGAAACTATTAACATTTTTTCTGTGGCCTCAGGACATCTTTACGAACGTCTTTTGCGCATTATGATGGTATCGGTAATGAAACACACCAAATCTCCAGTTAAGTTTTGGTTTTTAAAAAATTATCTTTCCCCACAATTCACGGACTTTTTGCCACACATGTCGAAAGAATATGGTTTCCAATATGAGTTGGTCCAATATAAATGGCCTCGTTGGCTACACCAGCAAACGGAAAAGCAGCGCACTATTTGGGGTTATAAAATTCTGTTCCTAGATGTTTTGTTCCCTCTTAATGTACGCAAAATTATATTTGTTGATGCTGATGCTATAGTGAGAGCTGATTTGAAGGATCTTTATGATATGGAATTGGGAGGAGCTCCCTATGCCTACACTCCATTCTGTGATTCACGAAAAGAAATGGAAGGTTTCCGGTTTTGGAAACAAGGTTATTGGAAGTCTCATCTTATGGGCAGGCGTTATCACATCTCAGCCTTATATGTGGTGGATCTAAAACGCTTCCGTAAAATAGCCGCTGGTGATCGTTTGAGGGGACAATATCAAGCTTTAAGTCAAGATCCCAACAGTTTGTCGAATTTAGATCAAGACTTACCCAATAACATGATACACCAAGTAGCTATCAAATCATTGCCAGATGAATGGTTATGGTGTCAGACTTGGTGTAGTGACAATGCCTTTAAAAACGCCAAAGTAATTGATTTGTGCAACAATCCGCAAACAAAAGAAGCCAAGCTAACTGCAGCTCAGCGTATTGTACCAGAATGGAAAGATTATGATGGCGAAATAAAATCATTAATGTCTCGTATAGAGGATCATGAGAACCTCGAACATGGAGAGCAAACTCTAATGGATCATGGCAGTGGTGAAAGCACCCCAATATCGGCCAACGAACAAGTCAACGACGACGATTCAGTTAAACACAGTGAACTGTGATTGCTTTTTAGACTAAACATTTCTTCTTAAAATTGACTTAAACATTAACGTACTCGTATTTTGTGGCATCCACTATTTAATTTATTGTTTTATTAACTTTTCTCCTTTTCACAATTTTCTGTAATTTTTTCTTTGTTCTTTCAAATAGTTACGATTTATAATAAAATTGGATGTTATTGTCTAAGAAATGTCCTGAATATTAAAATAATTTAGGACTGAAATGAACATTCCTTAAATGTATCTTACCCAAAATTTTGTTTTTTTTCTATTTTGAAACTAATCTATATAAATAAAATAGTCAAATGACTGATAGGAAAAAATAGCCGACTTAAGAGCTTTTTAATGTGATCCGGATAATCCAAGGTGGGAAAGCTTACAAGACTGCCACAATGACCTTAAAAACATTTGTTAAGAAAAAATCCTGTAACGCGATGAAATAAATTTATTTGAGAGATATGTAACAAAATTTATTATTAAGATATTATATCAGCATACCTAGTATTTATAAAAAATACATGATTTTTTTAAAGTTAACTTTGCAAGACAATAACTTGATCAGTTACACGAGTTATTAATGGATCCAGTTCGTTGCGTTCTAATTTTGGGCCCCACAGTTCTTGCAATGTATTTTCCACCTTAGTCTCAGCATTTCCTGAAATTATAATGCATTTTTTTTACAAATAAAAATTTTCTTACATTCAATTTTGAAATTAATAAGTTCAATACAACTACTTTTAAAATATTTAAATATGTGGCGGAAATAGCCCGTCAATGTTGAATTTAGCAGAATTATGTTTTAAAATTTATCATTTATATTTGATCTTCTTTGATACATTTTGCTTCCCTTAAATTATATTCATCACCTGATAACATCGTTAATGTGTTATATCTTCTGTGATTTATGAAAATAAAAACATGATGGTATTTCCTTTTCCATTTTTTCTTGCATTAAATCGATATTTTTGAACTTAGAAGCACGTACTCAACCATTTTTTTATATTATTTCTTTAAATTCAAATTACCTTCTATGTCCGATGGTATCGTAAGTGTTAAAAATATAACCACATCTTTGGCGATCGGACTATGCGTATCGCATATGGTATGTAAAGCTCTGGCAGCTTCGGCCGGTATCTAGAGATTAAATGAAATCTTATTAAACAAATTATTTCGTTTAGTTTCGCATCATCCAGATTACCCACCTCATTCAGGTTTGCAATTAATATAACATTGCCCTTTTTAATTTTGGACTTATACTTCTCTATGGCTAGACCATAATCATTAACCGAATCGGATGCTGTAATAAAATCATCGCTTTCCATTTCAATGGGTAACATTTGTTTGCCTTTAATATGAAAATAAATTAGTCTTGGTGAGCAAATATACATATTCTACATCCTACCGAAACAACCAGACGAATGTTGAGCTATATTCTTTATCAAGTGGAAAACATGTTCACTGCCATTATGGGCAAACAAATAAACCGCAGGTTGTTGAGTACGCCTGTTTAAAATCAACTCAATGCCTACTTTTAGACTACGCCATAGCATTTGATTTTCTTGAGGATAATGTTTCTGTAAATCCTCGAAAGAGCATTTGCGTTCCTCTACTTTTGTTTCTTTTAAATAATAAAAACCAAACACTAACGAGACCATGAGCACTAAAATACAAATACGCATAAAGGAACTACTCTTTTGTCCGCTGTTGGGACTTAATGACTCGGGACTAAATGACCCCTTGGAATATCCATTTAAACGCGGCGGTTTCGGTCTCTGTGGTGTACGTGGCACACTGCGTGAAATATTTAAATTATCACGCCTTTTGTAAGGTTTACTTAATGTGCTTTCTTGGTCAAAACCTTCTGGGTCTGAACCAGATTCGGTAGAAAAATGATCCTGACTGCTGCTGAGAATCTGCTCGTCTTCTTCATCGGACTGTTCACGCTGAGGAGTTTTAGACTCTCTGTCTGCATGTATAGAACGACGAGAGCTAATCATGTTTTCCGGCATTATAAACAAAATTCCTATCAAAAGTAATTCTTTTTAAATTTTGTTGCAAAATAATTGCAGTAAATGAAGTTATATATTCGTGGTGTTGTCAACTTTTTAATTTTAAAAAGCACTAATTCTACAGACGATCATAATGCAAGATTTCCACGTAAAATTTTAATGTTTATATTATTATTTGTATATTTTTATACATATATATATACATACGACGGGGGCAAATGCGGCTCATAAAACAACATGTGTCTCTTTAGTCCTTAAATTGCGGCTTTTTGAAAATTCTTCGTTTGATTTTACCAATATCTTTTTTCCGCATTTATTTTTTCCTTAAAAGGAATCACAAAAATTAATTTCTAAAGAAAAACAGAAATTTGAGTTATTAGAGATGAGGCTTTGCTAAAATATTTAAAAAATCTACATCTAAAAAAAGCTAGTTGCTGTCTTATTTCAATTCTTGCTACGACACATTGCTTTCAATTTTTAACTCTACTGTGGAGTTCGTTATGTTGAAATATTGTTCGCAGCTTAACAACCGACATCTGACAGAATTATACCCTTCACCACCATAGGCTTAAATACCCAACACATAATCACTTTCTGAGTGATGTAATTCAGCTAAAAGGTTAGCTTTATCACCTGAATTTTGAATTTATGGCATTTCTTCAGATTTTATTACCTCTTAGGATCTGACTGCATGTTTGAACAAAGTTTTTGAAATAAAAATATTTCGATACTGTTGACCCCCTTAACAGACGGAATATGTGTTTGTTCATATCGGCCTATAGAAATTATCTGACTCGAAGCCTGGATGAATTGTGGACATTAATGTTAGTTTTAATGTCCACAATTTCATTGTTCGGGCAACTCTCTAAGACCTTCAAAATAGAATCAGATATTCCATCAGGCCAGCTGCGAAAATGACATAAATATACTTAAATATCGACAAAATGTTAATTTAACAAGTTATTTCAAATTATGTTTCAAGTAAATGCATAGATATATATATATATATGAAAGTGAGTGCAGATATCTAAACTACAATTGATTTTAGTTTCAAAAATATTTTGATATTTGAAATTATCTTAGGATTTGGTGCCAACACTACTTAACAGGGATACTTTCAAATTTTTCTGAATCAAACGTAAGAGCTTCGATTGTCTTCCCTGTAATTTGGCAATATTTGAATAGCATAAGTCTAAAAGGACCTTGTAATTCTTCCCAAGAGCAGATTGTAAGCCAATAACGGTTAATAGACGAACAAATTTAATGTGTAGTTATATTTAATGTGCAGTTAAATTAAATATGATTTTTTTTCAAATGATTTGAGAAACTTTAATTTTTAGGCATTAATTCTATTTCATGCCTTTTACAAAAAAAAACTTTGATATGGCATCACCAAATGTTACACAAATACAACACTGCGTATACCATAAACTGTTTTATCTATGGCGTAAACCAACTGCAGCCAACTTCACACTTCCGTTTCTAATTTATTTTATCACACGTGAGAATGCGTTTCTTTCATTTTACAATTAACTTCTGCCAAGGATGGTTCGTAATTTTTGACGGTATCCGAATTATTTTAGTGAAAAACAATTGAATAAAGGTAATTATAAACAATTTTCATAAAGATCAAAATGTTATTTTACTGATGATTGTTCCAAGACTGAATGTTATTAAAAACGAGTGTTTATCAATTTATTTTGTTAAATATAAAATTTTTCATAGCAATTTGAGGATAGATAAGAACGGCCAACTGAGATTATTACAATTTATACACATGTTTTTTTTTATTGTGGTGCAGTATTTAACAATTTAATTTTTCTTTTATAGATATGTCCAGCAATTATATCTATATTATGGCTTCCCATTTTGTGCGGTTACCACAACTAAATTCGTAACCTCAAAATTTGGTTTAGTGAAGATTGAATACAGTGGCTTGAAGATGTGGCCTAACCGAAAAACGTGAGACGTGTTCGTACACAGCAAGACTTAAAAGGCTTTCGAGAAAGAAAGTAGGATGGATAAGAGCTTTTTGGTCAAGGTTAGTATTTATTAATAGTATGTCGTTGTAAATATGTTACACTACCGTGTATTTTGACATCAGAAAAACTTCATCTTGGTACTTCCCATGCAACAATCTATTGTATATTTCTTTAATTGAGCATTAATTTTATTTATAAAAGCAAAAATAACGATCAAACCTAGCTGGGATTTGTCCGTAATCGATCATGCCTCTCAAAATTTAGTAGAGAATCATTCAGGCCTATTCTGAAAATCATTTTCACGTGAAATTGAAATAACATAAATATTTAAAAAGCTCTACTAGTATATTATTTCTATATTCCAATGTTGGGCAAAGTCTCTATCCCTAGGGGTAGCAAAATACAAAATAAGAGAGAATCAAAGAAACTTTGCCCTTCATTGCTATATTCTTAACTTCTTCCTACAAAACCAAATCCTACATAAAACAAGTTTTACTGTTTTCGTAGAGAATACTTCAAATTTTTGGAATCGTAATTAGACACTTTAGAAAATCTATTGTAATTTAATGATTCTGGTGTAAAAAAAGAGCTATGCTCTCGGTGGTGTACTGTATCAAATTGTCGGGTATGACCGACTAAATGGTTCATTTTTCTGATGATTTATCCTTACATCAGGATCCCTCTTCTGAGACGAACCCAATTTAAAAAACCATGCTGTCTCAATTTTTACTGATAATTTTAAAATATTTTATATCAAATGTTTAATAAACAAAAGTTCTAAGTATAGTTTTTCTTATTTTAGAATACTTTTGTTTATGATGGGGGATTTTCAAGAAAGCAGACTTTATTGTAAAGGTAAGTTTATACCTATTTTGTGTTTTTGAATTAAAAACTTTTTATAAATTTACATGATGATAACCTTAATCTGAATGAAATCTATGCTGATCACACATTCAATTAAACCAAAAGGATACTGAAAATAATAAAAAGCTTTTAAAAATAATAAAAATAAAATAAAAAAACATCGCTAATTAGTTTTTCTTTTTATTTATTTTAGAATACAAATTGAAATGCTGAAAGAACTTAATTGAAAAGAATTTCTTAAGACAAAAATCTATATCCTAACAAAGGTAAGTTTTTTTATTTTTAAAATTTGATCACAAATCATTTTATGATGATTTATCCTTAAATCAGGATCCCTCTTCTGAGACGAACCCAATTTAAAAAACCATGCTGTTAAATATTTAACTGATATTTACAAACTAAAATTTAAATGAAAATTATTAAAAAGCAAATCTAATTCATTAAATTATTTGTATTATTTTTAGTTCAAATAACAAAGAGTCGTCCAGTCCCAGATGCACTTTTGCTTGGCTTTCTTGTATTAAATGGTTAGTATAACTTGAATAAAAAAATAAATTAAAAACCTTTTGAATGATGATAATGTTAATCTGAAAGAAATCTATGCTGATTCACACATTCAAATTTAAACCAAAAGGATTCTGAAATACTATTCATATATTTTTATTTATATTCATTTTATATAGTTTAAATTAAATTGTATTTCTTTTTAATTTTAGATGTTTATGGGAGTCCACAAAAACTAGAATTTGGACCCTGAAATTCATTGCAGGTAAATATTTTCAGAGTTTTTTCTGTTACTTCTGTTTCCAACTATAGATATTTCTATGATGTTTCATTTATAGTATAGTTCATTTGAAGAAATCCATGTAACTAACTTTTTTAACTGATTGCAATAAATTTTAAAAATTCTTCATTCATTTTAAGTTATAAATATGATTTTATGATTAATTTATTTTCTGTTTTTGTTGTTCTTTTAGATTGCCGATGATCTATATGTAGTTGTGGAATACAATTTATAAATGTTTATTTAAAATTAATAAAAGTATTTAAAATAAAAAAAAATATCTTTAAAGAAATTCATTTATAACGAATCCACTAGAGGTAGTCTAAGAAGACATTTGTACATAGTTATAATACCGCATAAAATTGCATCAATAGCCTTTTAACCGAAAAATGTGGACCGATACTTATATCGGGTGTTTTTTATTGAGGTATAGAACTTTAAGTTGGCATCACTTTTTTAACTGGCGGCCATTTTGTCAGCTGTCAAGTGATTAATATTTAGTTTGGTTTGCCATTTCATCATGAACAGGTTGACAAAAGAACAACGCTTGCAAATCGTGCAAATTTATTTCGAAAATAATGGTTCAGTTCGCGAAGTTTACCGCAAGCTCCGTCCATTTTATGGTCGACATAATCGTCCATCAGAGCAATTAATTCGGTTAACCATGGATCGTTTTCGCACTACGTTTACTCTATGTGATAATACGCATCCTCAGCGACGTCGAACAGTGCGCATCGAAGAAACAATTGCCGTTGTAGAGCAAAGTGTTGAAGAGGACCCGAATGAATCGATTCGCCACCGTGCACAGCAATTGGAGCTTTGTCCATCAACTTTATGGAAGATTTTGCGCAAAGATCTTGGCTTGCGACCTTACAAGATCCAGCTTGTGCAAGTATTGAAGCCGTGAGACCATGCAATGCGTCGTGATTTTGGTGTATGGGCCGAAAATGAGATTGATCTCGATGCTGATTTTCATCGCAAATTGGTCAATTGGCCACCAAGATCGTGCGATTTGACACCACTGGATTATTTTCTTTGGGGATATGTGAAGTCGCTCGTCTACGCCAACAAACCAGAAACGTTAGGGGACTTGGAAGCCAACATTCGTGGCGTTATTGCCAACATACGGCCCCATATGCTCGAAAAAGTTGTTGAAAATTGGACCTGTAGAATTGGCTTTATTCGAGACAGCCGCGGCGGCCACATGCCCGAAATCATATTTAAACATTAATGGCATAAAATTATCCTTCCAATAAAGCCAAATTGATAGACATTAAAACGATTTTCTTGTGTTTTATTTCAATTCGAAGTTCTATACCTCTAAAAAAAACACCCATTATATGCCTTTAGTTATTTCTGTTCATACACAAGAATATTTTGTTCAAAGGTGCCTGTTCTATAAGTGGTGGTCAAAATCATGGACAGAGTTTAATTTTTTTTAATAAAGTTATATATCTCAATACAATCGTTTTCGAAGGCGATACAACGATTTTAGCCGTGATGTCATTTTTCAATTCCATTTTTATAGTACGATTAAGTTTTAGTCAAAATTGTCCTCATTTTTAAAAGTAACACAATTCATCGGATCTAAATTTCCTCACAGTGCAGTTTGAAATGAATTTCGTTTAACACATAAAATTTTGCCAAAGTTTTTATTGCATTGGGATACACAGTGCGTTGAGTTGATGATTTTGTCTTTCAAACGCTGCTGATGGTTATTCCCTTTTCTAAAGTGCATACTAAAGGACAGGTGCCATAACCTTGTCAGCCAATTTTGCATCTTTCCACGCTTTTGAATCGGGTTATTACGTATAGAACAACTCCTATCCCTGCACAAAATCATTTCGTAGATGTTTTTGTGTCAGTTATGAACTAGTGCGTTCATTCACGATTTCTTAAATATTATCCAATATTATGTTGTGGACTTAAGTGACTTGAGTCGATTTTTAGGTCTCACACAAATATTTCCGTGGGTTGCAAACATCAGCAAAAACCCAATATAACAGGGGTGGGCACGCATGTGCTCAATGAGAACCATCTTTTGATGACATATTTTTTAGAGTTGGATAAGACTACTTATTTTCACTTTACGTTTTCTGAAGAACCAAAATGTGGAACACATTCTACTTCCGAATGGAATTGAATCCTGTGATTGTACTGTAAATCAGAAAGTCAAGTTTAATTTTCAAATTCTGGATATGTTACGCCTTTTATGTTATTCTTCTAAAATCTTCTAAAAAGTTTTTAAATTGACGATACGTTTTGGCGTTTTTTTAAATTACAATTTCGAAAACAATGTACAGTGGTGGTCACGCATTTAGCACAAATGGTACCTGTTATCTCTTATAGGAAATATTAACTCCTAATTCAATTTTTTGCACTACTTTTTTTTGTAATGTATTATACGTAATGCGAAGATGAAGTCGTATTCCTTTTATATACATATTTTTTAAAAATTATATTTATTTTTGCAATTATTTAAAACTAACCCATAAAAAATACTGGACATATTTTTAGCACAAATTAAAAACAATATTTATTAAAAAGCAAAAACAAGTTATTAATTAAAATTTCTTGAAAAAAACCTAATATTTTGTAGGATATCCTTTATTTTGTATAACTGCCGCACATCTTTTAGGCACACTCTTCACAAGAGCCAGGTATCGCTCATTTGGAACAGCATGCCATATTTTTTGGATTTCCGTCCATAAATCATTTAAGTTGTTAGGTTTTACGCTTGTTATATGCTTCTCTATATCATTCCAAAGATTCTCAATAGGATTGAGATCCGAAGATTGAGCTGGCCATTTCAAAACATCTACTTGACTCTCCTCCAAGCAACACTTCACAGTACGTAAAGTGTGTTTAGGGTCATTGTCATGCATGAAGCGCCAGCTAGGTCGCATCTTTGCCTCTGCTTATGGTATAATGATATCGGCTAGAATATTTTTATAAACGTGTTGATCCATACGTGTGTCAATTTTGTGTATTGGAGCAACTCCATGCCCTGAGAATGCAAGCCACACCATCACATTTCCTCCACCATGTTTTACAGTCTTTGACGTATACTTTGATTCGTCGCTCCAAAGTATGTTTTTCCAAAAATCTAATGGCTTTTCCAAATGCTATCGGGTGAAAAAAATTCGTGATTTCCAATTCTTTTTTCACACATGTGGCTTGTGTTGCACAATACAGCCACGCGATTTTTTTTCATTAAAGCGTCTTTGTATCGTTCTGTCGGAGACATCAATACCGTATTTGGTGACACTTCACTATTTATGTCACTGGAGTTCTAAAAAGGGTCGGCCACTGACATTCTATGTATTAAATAATCCTCTTTTGTTATCGTTTTTCTTGGTCTAGGTGCCCATAAACCCTTTTTAATTGTTCCGTGTGCTTTTATATGGCTCAAAGCATTATATACCATCTTTCTGGAGCAATTTATAATACTTGCTATTTCACTTATTTTTGGCCATGTCTAATAAATATTTTATTTCTGAAAAACCTTCAACTGTACACAATATGATGAAAAACTTACCAAAAATTTATTAAAAATTAAAAAATAACAGAAATGTAAAATGTTTAATATTTGTGCTAAATTTGTGTCCAGCTCCAATTACGTATTACCAACAAATAAATTATATATGAAGCAATTGAAGAAAGGGAATAACAAAAAGAGTAACGGGACTTGTCGATCACACCATAAGCAACACATCGTGACAAAAAAAAGAAAATTGTTACTCCAACAGAAAAATATACGGTTTTGAAAAAAACGCATAACTAGTGTGCTAAATATGTGACCACCACTGTATATCTCACAAAATTTTAGTATTGCAGAGAAGTTTTATATTAGTATCCCCTGGGGGATGTTGGTTCTGATGTTTTTCTTTTAAATTATAACCAACAATCAGGGGATGAGCCCTACTTATGCATTGCATCATGATGGAATTATGAAAAAATGTTAAGGAAGGAGGATAGAGGGAGTAGTATTTGTGGATATTCGATTTATTTATTTATTTATTATTATAAATGAACCAACTGAGCCTTTAAGGCCTTATATAGTTGGTGGTCTAACAATAGTATATTAATAAAGGCAACTACTGTAACAAATCCAAATAAAAATTCAATAAATATGTACTTCAAAAAAATATATATATGTATATATGTATATAATATATATGTTTAAACATGATATTACGTATAACGCTAATAATGATTGAAGCAATTACAATATAAAATTAGATATTTTTCTTTAAAAAAAAGTGAAAAATGTAATATTAAATATTGATGATGGAGGCATGTTCTACAAGTTTATTTTTGAAAGTTTGTGGGGTAAAAGTGAAATCTCTTAGATGACGTGGCAAAAGATTCCAAAGCTTAGAGACCCGTACATGAAAAGATCGTTCATATATGAGGTGATTTCTAATAGGGTACAACAGTTGCGGGTTTCTATCAGTCTGCAAAAATGTAAATAATCTTCGTACATATATTGGACAATTCCTGAGCATAACTTTGTAAAAGAATAATATACATCGTATGTGTACAAAACTTTTAAAATTACATCCAATAAAGTCCAATATATATTCAGAAGTATGGTCATATAATTTCAATTTATAGGTAAAGCGTATTATTCTATTAAAGAGAGATATACACTTATTAAAATTTAAAGTACTACACCCACTATAAACTTCGATGCAGTACAGTAAATTTGACATTAGTAACGAGTGTGCAATTTGTTTTCTAATGGAAAGAGGCAAATATAAGTTTAAAGAGTATAATTTTCTTAAAGTAAAGTTTATTTTAGAGCTTAACGAATTAATATGATTGCTAAACTCAAGATTATTGTCTAAGATAATACCAAGGCACTTCATACTCTCAACAAACTCGATAACCTGTCCATCAATCATAACTGTTATATTAACCACGGATGCATTAGGCTTAAAGATCATAGCTTTCGTTTTTTCGGAATTAATAAAAAAATTGTTATCTCTCATCCAATGACAAATATGAGACAAAAGTGTATTTAAATCAAACTCAAAGACATCGGTGAGTTGCAAATGACCCGGAAATAAAAGTTGTATGTCGTCTGCAAACATGAAAGCTTCACATTCGAAATCATTTAAAATATCAAAAAAATCATTCATATAAATCATAAATAAAAGTGGACCAATAACTGATCCCTGCGGAACTCCACTAGATACAGGTAAGGTGGTTGACTGCTGATTAGCACTGCAAACATATTGAAATCCAGTTAAATAGGAAAAAATTAATTTGCATGACTGCAAAGAAAAACCAAAGTAGGTACAGAGTTTACGAATTAAAACTGCATGACTGATATTATCAAAGGCCTTACATAAATCAAGCGATAACAAGACACCAAAATCATCTTTATCTATCAATCGTTTAATTGAATCAGTAAGGCCAATTAAAAGAGAAGAAGTGCTATAACCATCGCGAAACCCCGATTGATAAGGATTTAACAAAGAATTTGAGTTCAAAAATAACATGATTTTTAATAACATGATATTTTTAACATAATAATTTTATGGAAAGACTTGCGGGGAGCTTATTTCATAGCCTTACTGTACGGCTAAAGAACAAAGTTTCTGTGTAGTGCGTTGTGCGAACAACTGGCCAGTGTACTACATAGGAGTGTTCTCTTGCTGAAATACGAGTACTTCAATATCAACAATATCCTTAATTTCGTTGGATCACTTATCATTGTAGTACCAAAAGAACAGTGAAACGCAGCTAACATTGCGATGATGTTCAAAAGAATCAATAATGTTGACTACCCTACTGTCACCAATATGCACCTTCGTCCTCTCTTGAACGCGGTCGAGAAGTTCCAAAATATAATTTAAAGCTCCGGCAGGCAGGTGGTATAAATAATGAGTACATCAGAAGGGGTCAAGTACATATCGCACCGCTTTAAAACCCCAAGGCACTTGAATACTTCTTTTGACACTCGAAAAATCAGTTTTGTCTAACGGACATGGCACTGTATTTTCATGGCTAGAACATTAAGAGTTTCTGATTCCGCAATATTTGTACAATCCATTACTACAGATAATGCAACATTGTCTGCGGTGCGACGGCCTAATATTAGAAGGGTACGTCCGAAACTTCGATGGAAAGACTAAGTAGAGGAAAATCTTTCAAAGCATGGCCTACGAAGTTGGAGAATATGCAAACAAGATCGAAGCGCATGCAATTCTGAAGTATACTCGGCCTTTGACCTTAACAGGTTGTAAATTTAGGCCATTTAAGTAAGTATCCCCTTAGATATGTAATGGTTCGGCACAGCCGAATTTAACACTTTCATAGCTCATTCACATTAAGCTCGAAAACTTGTTGAAGTAGTTTCTGTTTCAAAACAATATTGAAAACAAAAGTTTTCCCATACAAATCGAAAACTATTTACATTCGGGGTTTTCAATGAAAACTAATATGTTTGTTCCCGTACTCTAACGAAACTACCCAAAACAGTCCGAAGTTGTCAGAAATTACTCAAAAAACAACAATTTGTATTAAAAAATTTGTACGGGAACACGTTTGAGTAAGTTTGGGTTGTTTTGTTAAAGTACGGGAACAAACATATTATAAAAACTTATAAAATATTTCAATGGAAAATGTAGTTTTGAGATTTACTTTAAGATTTTACGATTTAATATAAAAAAATGCCAGTAAATCAAATGTGAACAGTAAGGTTTTCGAAATGTTTTCCATTATTAAAAATATACTTAAAATTGTTAATGTTTACTTGTTGATATTTCAACTGAAACATGTTAATAATAAATATTAGTAAATATATTCCTCCAGATACATAATAAGTTTCTGTAAAAAAATTATTTTTGTAGTAAAATTTAAATAACAAAAATTGTTTAATAAAAATATTTTGTGTGAAAATTAAATCGTTCCTTTACCCCAGTCAAATACAGCTCCTTCATAATTCTTATAAATTTTCAAACAAAATACCCAACACTAGTAAAAATCGCTAGCTTTTACTATCACAATCATGCAGTTGATATCACTTTTTTCCACCCCCCGCCTGTTTACAAAAGAAAAATTAAAGAAAACAGAAAATTATATATTTTGTTGCTGCCACAATCAACCTGCCATAAATTTTGCTACCGGAAAAAACAAAATTAGAAATTTTTAACATAAAACTAATTTGTATTTAATTCAACAAGAAGACAGTTTTTTTTAGACAAAATGGTCCCTAAATTTGATACACAAAAAACCAAACATCAACTCTTCCATCTGTCCATTAGTCTGGGTGTAATATTGATCTGTATGACCTATATGCAGTACCGCAGAAATTGGACGCACCTAGGAAGTTTTTGGGATTCACTCATAATACCGATTGTCTTTACGGGTGAAATGCTGAAAGTCATATTGTGCTGCTATTATGGCCGACACGATGATCCATTGCTGACGCAAAAGCAAAAACAGAAAAAAGCTGCCTATTTCACGCCCAAAGATTTGGCCGGAGGTTTACTGTTGCAGTTTTTGTGTACCCTCTTGTATGGCTTTGTGTGCATTATATTAGGGGCGCCAGTTTTACAGAATTATGAACAGACGTTTGTGCTTTCGCTGCTGCTGACGCTGTTGTCGGTTTCGCCCACGGTATTCCTGCTGGGCGGCGGTGGTGCCTTACAAGTGTGCTTCTGCGAAAAACCCGATTTTCTTACCAAAAGTGAAGAGACTGCCTTAGATCTTTTTAAATACAATGCCATTGGTGGTATTTTAGGAGCCTGGGCTGGTTCCGTGGTATCACCCTTGGATTGGGATCGTGATTGGCAAGCTTATCCCATACCCAATGTTGTGGGTGCTTTGTTGGGCAGTGCTTTGGGTAATATCTATGCCTGTTCCTGTGTTTTGTATGCCACCGGTAAAGTATATATGAATAAGAAACGTTCTTAAATTGTGAAAGTCTAGTGTAAATGCGAAGTTATATTTTCCCAGTAAAAAATATATGGATTAATCCATAATCGAGCAACAAAGCAGTAATAACTTGTTCATCCATTTGGAGTAATAAGCGAGCTATCGAAACTTTTTATTTTGTTTTGCTGTTTATGCCTCGCTTAATACTCCAAATGGATCAACAAGGGATGCATCAGTTAGTTTTTTTTTTTCTTTGACATAACAAAAAATATTTTGCTCAAATTAAATTGGTATGGATCAAAAAATACAATGTTTTTTGCTTTTTTTATTTCGGTAATTGGTGAATTTTTAATTGCATGTTTTAAATAATATATTTCGCGTTGTCTTTTCTTTAATTTTCTTGCAGAAGCACTTAAAGACACGTTTCCAATATAAATAAAAATTAATATTTTCTGATTTTTGTAAAAACCAAATTTTTATTTTATATGAATGTTTACTCCCTTTATGCTCCTTTAGGAGACAAAAACGACTACTCCCTCTGTCGTCATTTTCAAGACTAAAGGGAGTACTCCATAAGGAGCTTAAAAGGAGTACTCGTGTCTGCGGACATGCTGTGTTAAAAATCCTATGAGTTTCGGAGTTTTATGGAGTAATCCATTACTCGCAAAGGAGCGCTCCAAGAGTACTCTTTGGATGATCCTATTTTTTACCGGGTTGTTTGATTTTTTTTTAATTATATATTCTACTTTACATTAATCTAGTCACATAAACCTTAATTTGGAAAATTATTAAGTACACCAAAAAAATTCAATAAAATACCTTTAAACTGCAATGATAATAATTTATTTCAAATGTATTGATGACAATGAAATGGACGATGACTGATAAAAAGAAAAAACTTAATGGACAATCTGACTAGTAATATTTTCATAATATTATTTAATAATATTGTACAAAACACCCTTCCGTTTTATAAATAAACCTTTTATCAAAGATCAAGCAAACGTTAGATTAAAAAAAATGAAGCAATAGCGTTCTTAGCAGAATGAATCTATTATCAAACTGAGAAAAGACCTCTCCGGTGTTATAAGTAAAATTATGTTGTTGTTGTAATTGCGATATTATTAGAATCCTAAGAATTCCGAGTCGTTCCGGTACGAATTACCGACTGCCGTGGGAAGTAAAATTATGATTCTAGGTGCTTCCTTCAACTGTTTGCTCTTCCACCTGAGACTCTTAAACACTAGACTCTTGACTATTATACGTACTGACACCGACCATTTTGGAATTCTAAGATTTTTGCGTCGGTTCGGTATGATAAACCGACTGCCGTGGGAATATAATCGAATTCGCTTTGAGGTTTATTATTAACTATATAGAAAAGTGAACCGAAATTTTCAAAGATAATTTCATTGATCATGCTAAGGGTCATTTTGGCTCTCCCGAACAAAACCGGTTTTTACCCTTAGGCCCCTTTCAATTTTGCGCGTCACATATGTATTTTTCACCAAAAATGTTAGTTTCTAAAGCTTTTTCCATAAAGGTTGATGAGAACAACAGTCTCTGAGCAATTCTGCATTTCCTAACTAGGTTGGATGTGATGCTTTGACCTTCCAGGGCTTTAGGAACAGTCTAATTGTCGACGTAGGTACTCAGCTCACTATTTTCAGTTGTTATTTAGTATTAGCTTCGTATGTCTATACGATATCCAGATGTTTTGCTCTAGCAAATAAACTCTCGAACCGGTGTCGATATCCGTCTTAACAATACCTGTGACTATCGAATTGCCCTGAATTTCGCGGTACTGAAGTCAGTAAGCATTAATTAAGCTATTACTAGTATTACAACGTCATCGGCGTAGTTTACAACCTTCCTTACTAACTGGTTAAATCTTCTGAGAATGACATTGAACGCCAGTAACCATAATAATAAACTGTTAAAATACGAATAATGCAATCACAAATTTGGCACTTCATTTACTTATTAAACTTAAATTGTTGATCCTACCTTTGAGCCTGGTTACTAACCACTCTAGCATCCGTCGACTAAACAAACATAAAGACATCACTACCCGGTGGATCCGCATGCGACGGCGTTTAAATTGTAGGAATTAAGAAAAAGTATGTTTATTTAATTTTTAGCTAAAATAAAAGTTGATGGAGTATTTTTCAGTTTCTATGAATGACAAAAATAAACAGATTTATATTTCTCCGAGCTTCAAGGATCTATAACTTCTAAAAGCTTTTTATCCATAAAAGAGCTTTAAAATTATACAAGTTTTAAATCCCTGTTCCCAAATTAAAAATGATGGGGATATTTTCATTATAAAATATATGGCAACATGCTGGAAATTCATGATTTTATTTCATATTTATATGAAGCACCCTGTGTGTCAAAAGAACAAAATATGGCAGCACTATTACGGTATTTAAATGTTTTATTTTTGTTTGTTTACATTTTGCAAAAATTGATAAATACAAGAAAAAAATAAAATATGAAGTGCACATTAGAGGGAATTAATGCAAAAGGTTGGTCCATGTAATTTTCAATAGCCTATTCACCAACATAAAGTATATTTGAATATTTAATAGCCATAGCAAAATGCATACAGTCCTTGGCTAAAATTGGCAGTGATTTGAGTGTTGAGGCGGATGAAGATGGACTGCAATTTCGTACATTTAACTCCACAAAGTCTGCCATGGCTACAATACGTTTCCATCGTATATTTTTCGAAACATTTAGCATAGAAGATTCCGATATGAATTTTTGCAAAGTATGTATGAAAACTATAATGGCTGCCTTCAAAAATATGCGGCATGTGGAACGTTGTGAGATGCGTTTGCTGCCGGAACAGCTAAAGCTGCAAGTTCTATTCAAGTTAAGGCTGGAGACCATGAGAAATACTTTGATTGCTGTCGTTGATGAGGAGATACTTACAACAAATGTTTCCATGGACGAAGCCACGAATGAGTAAGTGTGAAGCAGACTCGAAATTAAGGAAATGAATATCAATTTTAAATTTTCTAAAGGATTACAGGTTCTTTTAAGATTTTCAATGATATATCTGGTAATTTTAATATAAACGATTCGGAAATTACTTTTGAAGCCAGGGGTAATGGTTTAACGGCTAAAAATTATATAGAAGGTGCTAGAGTTAATGATAAATTTATGAGATCTCAACTGAAATTAAGGTAAAGTATTTAAAAAAAAAATATTTAATATTTACAAATATACATGGGGTCTTTCATTAGGCGCTTTCTATTAAGTTGGAGGTCCCTGTTAAATGAACTTTAAATAAAATTTTAATCTTTTATTTTTTTCTTAAGTCCCAGCGAATTTGATTCCTTTTGCATACCCGAAGAAGCCAGCATTACCTTTTCACTGAAAGAATTTCGGGCATTTTTGGCTTTTGCCGAAACCATAAATGAAAATATTACCTTAAATTTTAGTCAAGAAGGTGGTCCATTGTTTGTAACAATGAAAAAGCCCGATTATATAGAATGTAATCTGGTTATGACTACGGTATTACCAGAAGATGTAAGTTTCTATGAAGAATGCCTGGAAACAGAAGTGAATGAGCCCACAAACACTACCAACACGCGTAGCAAGACAACAGCAAACGGTAAAAAACGAAAAAATAGCAACACAAATGTGAGTACCTCAACGGTGGCAGCAAAGAAAAGACTATCCGAGGAGACAACACTCAGCAATGATACCACTCTATTTGATTTTGATACACACCGGAACAATACCAGCTTGCATTCAATACAAGCTGCCCGTAATCTAACTCAACAAGATTGTGATATGCTAGACGATAATGATATCATTTTGGCTGCAGCTGCTTTAGATACCCCCGAATTAACCTTCAATGATGAGGCTAATAATATTGAAGAAGAAGACGAAACTATACCTCAATCACCTCAAAGAGAAAATGTACCCAAAATTCGTACCATATTTGCCCGGTGCTTTGAGGCTACCTATATACCCAAAGAACCTTCACCGAACAGTGAAGTTTTTGTTCCTAATTCCGACGCAGAAGATTAAATTATTGTAGTATTTTTGTATTAAAATGAAAGTTTTTTATTTTAAATATAAAAAATAATTGTAAATGTTATTAGTTTATAAACCACTTTCTGTGTTTGTTCTTTGTCTAGATCCTTGTTTTATA
Organism: Stomorhina lunata; assembly: GCA_933228675.1. Taxonomy (NCBI): domain Eukaryota; kingdom Metazoa; phylum Arthropoda; class Insecta; order Diptera; family Rhiniidae; genus Stomorhina; species Stomorhina lunata. The sequence goes on from OW121742.1 coordinate 107,188,439, forward strand.
ATTTATTAGTTTTTTATATTTATATTCGGAATAAAGTTTGCTGTAAATATTGCATCAGTTTTGTCAGAGAGTAGCTTCATATTTCCCTGTGTTTGATTTAGGGTCACTAAAACGGATTGCATAGAGGTTTGAGATTTTATAAGCAATTGATCGGTGGCTAGCAATTGTTTGGAGGCAGAGGTTACTATATTTTTAACAAACATGTTAAGGCTCCGCCAAATTGATATGTTGTTTTCAACTGTTAGAGAAAGTTTATATAAGTTATGGGAATACATACTTTAGTCATATTCTTGTGCGGAGTTAAAAAAAGTGTCTTATGAAATTTTTTAAAGAACTTTTTAATTATTCTATTAGTTCCGCCCATGCTTTTTTAATACTTACTTAGTTTTCTTTGTAATAAATTGCTGTTGTACAGAGAGTCCAAGCTGTTTCTAGATTCTATGCTGTTAGCCTCAAAGCTTTTATCGTAAACATCTGTGGAAAGAAGCATAAAATTAAATTAACTTTTTAATGCACGAAGGCGGGTTAATAAATTTGTGACTGTTTAAATAAAACACGTTTTAACAAAGATATTTTATCTTTTTACATATTCTCCGTTAAGTTATAGAGACTTAGTCCAAATTTTTGTTTCCCAAATAGAAATTTTTTGTGAGATTATATATTCATTGAAGTCAAATAATCTTTACTTTTCGCGATTCCTTATTGAATCGACATAATAAGCTATTTGAAGCATGGCAGCAAGAAATAGTCACTCGGGCTAAATCTGAAGAATATGACAAATGAGAAATCAACTCGAAGTCCAATTCATGGATTTTTGCCATGGAAACTGAACATTTTCCAGGTTGAAAAGAACATTTGTTTTTGCCAAATTCGGTCGTTTTTTCATAATTTCCCACTGAATCGACAAAATAAGTTCGCATAATATTAGCACATTGATGGTTTCCCCTAGTCGATGTTGTATACCAAAAAGGAGTATTGTGGCGTATCCACGTTTAGTCCAAAGTTACGAAACTACAGAACATTTAAAATTGAAAACTCTGAGACATGTAAGAAGCCAATGGCTTTCACAACTGTCTTACTTTTAATCTCCGAAAGGCTAAAACTATGTTTTTTAATTATTTCGGCATCTATTACATTCAAATTCAGAAATTGAATTTTTAGCATGGAAATGAAAGATACAGAGTCCTCATAATATTTATCAAACATAATGACACAGCTTGTTTAAATTTAGATAGGAGTCATCTGATAGTTGACAGAAGCAATTTGAATCATCCAAAAGGCTTAGAATTAATTGCCCAACCTCGTAATTTAATGATGTATTAGGAGGTTGTCCGACACCGAACTGGGAAAACTGTTTTCGAAAGCGGATAGTAGGATTATAAACAAAAAAGTTGCTTGAACATACCTTCATCCGATTCAGAGGCTTCCCCTGTAACTTCCACCGCCAGAACTCTCTGAAAGATTTCTTTTGTAATTTTTGTTTACAACTGGAGAAATGTGTAAGTTACCTTTTGGTTTAAGTTCAAGGCCACGGTCTCATCTTCGGACTCTGAAGCTTCACCGCGAACAACTTCATTCATTGTTCCTTTTTGATAAATAATTAAACAAGTACATTAAATTAAAAAAAAAAAATGTATTTTCTGATTAGAAATGTAAACAAACTTATCACAGGGTGACACGCATATGCAAACAAATAATTTTACAAGACAGAGTGTTATAAATATATTTTTTCCCTTTATTTACAATGGGATCATTGAGGATTAATAAAGGGAAATTTTAGGGTTCATATAATTTCTTTACATCTACATCAGCGAAGGGCACTATTTTTTTTTCCCTGTAACCCAACAAGTTTTTTCAAAAGGATGATGTTGATGTCCGGCAGCTCTGTAATAAATATAATTAATATTATTAAATGTGATTTACTCTTTATAAAGGGTGGGCAAATTTGAGATCAGAAAGTAAATTGTTTTAATGTAAAATATATACAAGAAGTCAAAACCCCGTAGAGTTAAACAAGAAGTTCCACAAGATGAAGTACTCTCCCAGATTTTGTTTAACTTCTATCCCTTTCAATTCTCAGCACCACCCGAAGGAGTGGAATAAAAAATTTTCTTCCTAACCTAAATTATGCCCAACCTTTACATAAACTTACCCGCTAAATTTAAAATAACGCATATCATGATCTAAACAATTAAGATTTTGCATATCTTCGGGACATAATTCGAAATCAAATATGTTAAAATTTTCTTCAATTCTTTTTTGAGAGGTTGATTTTGGTATAACCGCATGACCCAATTGAACCTGATAACGTAATAATATTTGCGCCGGTGTTTTTTTATGTCTTTCAGCCAAATGCATAACCTAGAAAACAAAAAAATTTTAAAATTTAAAAAATATTAAATTCATAAAGTTTTAAATCCCACCGTTTCATCCTGCAAAAGATTTTTTTCTTTTCCCCAAGTCCAGGGTCTTCGTGGCGATCCAAGTGGGGCATAGGCCGTTATACAAATATCTTGACATTTGCAAAATTCAGTCAAATCTTTCTGGGTCAAATAGGGATGTACTTCGATTTGTAAAGTTTGCGGTACAACAGAGCAGTTCGAAAGTAAGCGTTCTATTTGTTTAATATTAAAATTAGAAATTCCTATACTTCTGCACATTTCTCTGTCGATTAATTCCTCCATGGCTTTCCAAGTATCCACGTAATCGGCATCGGAGTATAAGAGTTTTCCATCGCATGTGGGAAATAGTTCTTCACCCTGCTCAAATCCCATAGGTGAATGCATTAAATACATATCCAAATAATCCAGACCAAAATCATCTAAAGTTTGCTTACAGGCTTGGCACACATTTTCGGGATTATGAGAGTTGTTCCATAGTTTGCTAACGATGAATAAATCTTCCCTGTAATTCGAAAATAATGTTAGTGGTTATTAAAAATTTAGGATTACCATTCACTAACATAGGTGGAAAAGATATTGGACTGATGTTTGTTACGCATAGAAAGTTGTCAGGGGGTGTAAGTCATAATGTAAAACTTCTAACTGGTTTAACTTGGGAATCCAGAATTGTCTTTATCGAGGATATGCAACTGACATGTGGCACCTTTAAACAATATAAGTACCCTACGCAAACGATATAAGAACAATGATTTGAGGATATGCACCTGAAATGTGAAGACCTTTTATAGACCATATCCCCCTTAAGATAATGACCTACGCAAACGTTATAAATTCTGAAGACCCTATTTAGATTAAATCCTCCTCTAGATAAAGACATACGCAAACGATATTAGGACTATGATTAGAAGATATGTACCTGAAATGTGAAGACTCTTTATAGACGGAATCCCCCTCTAGATATTGACTTACTCATAGTCCTATGATTTGAGAATATATACCCGAAATGTGAAGACTCTTTATAGACGAAATCCCCCTCGATATAAGGACTATGATTAGAGGATATATATGTACCTGAAATGTGAAGACCTTTTATAGACAGAACAACTCTCTAGATAATGACCTATCCATAGTCCTATGATTTGAGGATATAAAGACTATGACTTGAGGATATGCATCTGAAATGTTAAGACCCTATCAAATGAAGGACCACTCAGACCGAAACTATTTTGGGTGAGGATTTGTAGTTGCAATGAGACTGCGCCATCTTGACTGTCGCTTTACAAGCTTTACAAAACGTATTGATACCATTCACATAAAGACCAAGTACTTCAGCATCACACTGATTTGTGTCCACCCGCAGCAGAAGATAAAGATGACGAGCGTCTAGAGGAGCCATATAACCGTCGCCCCAACAACGAGAGTAAAATTGTTCAGGAAGGTTTTAATGCTAAACTAGGTAGGGAAAGTGGCTTTTGTTCAACTGGAATGGAATTAAGCTAATTAAATTCGCAGATGGTGAACCGCCGTGATATAGCAGGATAGTCATCCACGTAGCATACCAGAGGTCCCAAGTTCGATTCCCGGCCAGACCCACTTGAAAAAAAATAAATTTTCAAAAAGCGGCGGTTCACCTATAACTCGGCCAGCCAGTGGTATTGAGTATTAGGCAATGTAAAACTTCTCTAACTAATGCATTTGCCGTTCGGAGCCGGTGTTAAAATGTAGGTTCTTTTCAATGAGTCTAAAAATAGAATCGGATGCAGCTCATTGTCTGAGAGAAGTACCCCTTGTTCCAATTGGAATGTTGTCGGGAAATTATATATATATATATATATATATATATATATATATATATATATATATATATATATATATATATATATATATATATATATATATATATATATATATATATATATATTTATATATATATAGTACCTGGTAGACCGAGCCTTGCTCGGAGCTTTATGATAAGCATTTTGAGGAAAATTTTAAAGTTTTTATATATTTTATATTATAAAGTGCTAAAATAAATTTAGAGGAAAACCATTGTAGAAATATTCAGTTAATTTTGAATTATTTGATTTATTTTGTCCGACCAACACATAGTTTGCATAGTTTACAGTTTAACTCATTTTGAATAATTTTGGAAATTATTCATATCAACAGAAACCTCTGTCGACTCATGCGCAACAACTTTGCTAAAGATTATAGTCTGATCAAATGCACAGTTTACGATTTAATTCATTTTGAGTAGTTTTCTGGGGCGCCACCTGTCGGACTTTGCTTATTCCAATTCATAAACCTTCTTCGGCTTATCCGTAACAACTTTGCTGAAGATTATAGCATGATTAAATGTACAGCATGATTAAATTGACTTTGAGTAAATTTCAGTAGCGCCACCTGTCGAAATTTCTTCATACCAACTAAGAAACCTTCGTCGGCTCATGTGCAACAACTTTGCTAAAGATTGTAGCATGATTAAATGTACAGATTACGCTTAAATTGACTTTGAGTAAGTTTCTGTAGCGCCACCTGTCGGAAATTATTCATACCAACTAAAAAGCCTTCGTCGGCTCATGCGCTACAACTTTGCTAAAGATCATAGCATGATCAAATGTACAGTTTACGATTTAATTAATTTTTAGTAATTTTCAGTGGCGCCATCTGTCGGAAATTAGTCTTATCAACTTTAAAACCTTCGCCGGCTTATCCGCAACATCTTCGCTAAAGAGCATAACACAATCAAATTCACAGTTTACTATTCTATAAAGAACATACATACAGACAAACTTTCATTTGTTTAAAATAATACTAATTTTTCCCCCTTTTTATTTCCTAATTTCTAAAAGTTCCATATTTATATTTGGTACTTTTTTGGTGCCAATTGAATTCGGTACATTTTTTTAAAACGCATTTAACATAATGTATAATGTTCCTATTCATATTACTTTGGAGATGTTAAGTTATCATTTTATCCCTTTTTTACCCATTTTGGCTCCAAAATCAAAAAAGTACCAAATACGTGTTTCATGTTTTTTTTACATCTATTGATTGCAGTACCAAGTTTCTTTCTATATTTTTTAGTTTAAAATATAAGAGTGGGTTAAAAAGGTGCAAAAAAAACTATTTTCACCCTTTTACCCATAGTAGGACATAGTTTCAAAAAAGTACCAAATACCTGTCCGCTTATTTTCAAAGCTGTTTAAAACGTAATTTTAATTTTGTTTCTATACCTATTACTTTAGGAGACATAGCGTTTTCGATTTTTTCCCCTTTTTACCCGTTTTTATCCTCTTAGGTAAAAGTTCCAAAAGTCCCTTCTTCTTCGACCTATACATCAAAAAAGATACCCACTGTCCAATTTTTTTAAAAATCGTTAGAGCCGTTTTCGAGATAGCCATTCTATATATATATATATATATGATTCCAACACAAACCCATACTTAACGCTTAACCTCAGCTTCACTTGATAAAAAAAATACTACCAATCAAATCGGTATTATTGTTATAGACGAAAGACATGTTTCTAGACTAGAAATTCTAGTACAAAGGACGTATGATCGATCAGGGTTGCTAACGTTAATCTTTAAGTATTTCAATCGACTCAGATTTCGTAATAATCGGTCTATATTTGACCCTAGCCTAAAGGAACCACTGCTGGAAATAACATAAATATACTAAAATCTGGAGTTATTATTTTTGTGATTAGAAAATTAAACTCTAAAACATACATATATCGGTAACAGTTGAGAAAATCTATAAATTTATAGATAATTGGTCCAAACTGGACCTCCTTCTCCCTCTATACTATTCTTTTCCCTTTCTCTATCTTCAATCTTCTTTTTTCTCCTCTTTTAGTAAAAAATCACAATGGATCCCTGGTGTCTCCGAGTCAAGTTGTAGCTTGACACCTCCTTTATAACCTAACCGAACCTAACCTTAGCTTTGAAGGATTTATTTTGTAAATCTTACCTCGTTACATCTCCACTCTTAATGGCCTTTTTTATATGTTTACCGATTTCTTTTTGATTTTTATACAAATGGGCACAATCTATATGTCTATAGCCGTAATTAATAGCTTTAGCAACCGATTTGCCCACAAATTCGGGTGTATTCTGTTAAAATATTTTGAATAGTCGTTAATATTAAAGAAATCTTTTTAAAATCAATACCTTGGCATCCTCTTCTTTGCGCTTTTCTTTATTTTCCTAAAACAGAAGTTTAAGTAACAAAAATAAAAATATGTATTTCATTTCATTAAGAATAGGCTACTCACCGGAGGCTTGGCATCCTTTTCCAATAAACTATAGTCAACATTCGCCTAGAAATGTTTGTATAGTAATTTTTAAATTTTTTTTCTTTTTTTACTTAGGAAAATTTTGAAAACTTTAGGAGAGTTTTATATCGCTCACCAAACGGTATTAGGCATAGAATACCCTGTATTAGGTACAGTGGGTTTCTTGGTGTGATTCGGAGCCATAGAAGGCAAAGGTTGTTTTTCCTACCAGCGCACAGTGGAGTGAATGGTAGAGAAAGTGGCGATTAATTCATAAAAGTCGTAATTTTAAAATATTGTTATTTTTATTGATAAATATTAATAAAAAGCCCAATATTTAAAAGAAAAAATTTTGAAAAAAACATAAATTGTTAACCTTTTATGTGCCTTTTTACTATTTTGGATAAAATGGTCTTATTTGACTATTTTTGCTGTAACTTTGAAATTAAAAACGATAAATTAATAAATTAAATTGTTAATTAGAGCATATTTTATGTGCATTTAGAAAAACTATTTTTTTGTTTAAATAAATAAAATAAACTTTTGTTTATGTTTAGTTTTAAAAAAAACCCGTTTTTTTCAAAAATTCATAACTCCAAAGATTTTACTCAAAAAAGTCACATTAGAAAATATTATTAATTTTTATTTATAAATATTTGTAAACAGAAAACAAACATTTCAGAAAATAAACATTAAAAAATATAAAGCTTCTTTATTTTCTTCATTTTGTTATTTATAAAAGCAATATTTACTACATAATCATCATACTTTTAAAATTTCACGAAAATGTAATTTTTTGGTCATAATTTGAGGAGGTGCTTGGTAAATTTTACTTATGTTCAAATTTTACAATATCTTAATGCATATTATTGTCCAGTATATAGAGAATGTTCGAAATTGTATGACATTAACCCTTTCTTTCCCGTTTTTATGACAAAATTAGGAGTTAAATTAAATTTTTCGCCGAAAATCAGCTAAATAAAATCGCTGGTACGGCGAAACTGTTAAGGAATTGACCTCCGTTTTTTAGTAATTTTATTTTCCTAGTTGTATATTTTAAACCACCGGTGAAGTAATTTTTATTTTCTTATATTTTCTAAGCAAAATTTTCGAAAATATAAAAAATGAGTTTTGAAACCGACCTGTCGGCAACTTGAATTCTTTCACAAAAACTTCCATAACTCAAAAATCGCACTAAAGCGCAACAAAATATTTTGGGATTTTTTAGCTAAAATATTATATTTTAAGACCATAAAATCATTTTTTCCTGCACTCATCCGCAAAGTTGTTGAAACTCAATGTATATATTAAATTTACCAAATTTTTAGAGCAATTTATTTTTTTTATTTTTTTTAAATATTTTTAAAACATTTATCTTAATAAAAAATATATTTTTAAATGCCCATATACATGAAGTTAACGGTTCCATTATAAAACTTTTACTTATAAAAGTTTTAATTAAAACTATAATCACTTGAAATATCAAAATTTTTTCTTTTAATCAATTCGCACAAAAATAACAAAAATTATTGAACTTTGAACACACAATTTAAATAAAATAAACTACCAAGAACTTTTATTTTAACAGTTAGTGATGTAGAATTTTATCTACTTTCATTTGGTACTAAATATGGTTGTGAAAGTTAAAGTTCATCTTTTGAATTAATCGCCATTATTGAAGGCTTTCGCCCTAAAGTGCAGCGATTTAAATATGCCGATTTTCGCCAAAATGTCATTATTTGGAAAAATGCTTGTTAATTGTACTTCTGTTCAATTTTGATAAAGCTATAGATTAATATTTTTTTTCATTTTCAATATTAGAAAAGTTTAACCCTTTCTTTCGCAGGTCAAAGGTCAAAATTTTTATTTTTAATTTTGCATAGCAAAATCAAGGATTTTTAAAGTAAAAAAATAAAATTTGATGCCGGGATCATGTTATTAAAAAAAATTGTTTTTAACCTTAAACAGACATGGGGACCTTAATGGCCCAAAATAGTTTTTTTTGTCAAAATTTAGACCCTCTTCAGCCATATTTGCGATTTAGTCCCGTGTGACTACTTTTTGCTCCCAAAACTTGAAGAAATGCCTCAAAGGAAAGGGATTTTAATCCAGCGACGAAATTATCTATCTAAAAATGCCTATTTTGGAGAACTCAACATAGAACTCATATTTTTAGAAAATCAGCAATTCATTCAAAAAGTCAAGGCCTTGTTCGCCCGCCCTTGTAGCAATATATTTTGTAATGGGTATAATGATGGATGTATTCTTGGAGTTTTTTAGAGCAAGATTCTCAAAAATCTTTGGACCTATACGCTGGCATTGACATAGTAAAAGGCATTTAACAGCAGCGGCGCCCTAGGGAGCTCGTAAAAGAGGACTTTAATGAAAAGACCAAGTAGAGTCAAACTTTTCAAAGTTTGGCCTACGAAATTGGAGTATATGTGCACAAGATGGAAGGGCATAGAATTCTAAAATATGCTCGAACTTTGACCTTAACGGGTTGTAAACATAGGCCATTTAACTAAGTGATATATGATACGGCATATCCGAATATAGTTCTCCGACTTGTTTTATTTTTTATAGAAACATTTTCAAAATTTTCCTATCTTGTCTAGAACAATTTATTTTCTACTTACACTCCAAGTTCCGAAACCAAGCACGGGCATTTCATAGCCATTATTCATAACAATTTTCGGTATATCACAATTATGACGCTTGCTAAAATAGTTCAAAATCTTAAAAAATATTCAAAATTTTCATTTAATATTTCTTTAAACTTACGCTATTTTTATAATATTCCTGAAATTTTGTGGTAGAATATTTTTTTGCAAGGTTTTTAACATTTTTTCAAGCAAATCTTTGTTGGGCCTTATTTGAAAATTTCTATTTGAAAAAAAAAAACACAAATCAAATTTAAGTTTTCAAAATATTTGAAGCTGTCCATAGTACAATAAAAAGTGTATTGTGCCATGAAGCTGTCAAAACTTAATTTATAAAAAAAAATACTTTTCTTACCTAAGCAGACAGCTTTTATTTTATCCGTTAAGCTCTTTTAAAGAGCTTCAGTCATAAGTGTTTAAACAAAAGCTCCCAAGACTGCATGTGCATATTTGTAAAAAAAAAGCTTTAAAAACTATCTAGTGCATTTACATCAGCCGGAATAAAGAGAAAAGAAAAAGTAGTAAAGGTGAAAAATTCTTTAACAAAAAAATATTCTTTTATAAAAATGAGTGTGGAACCATTATTAAATAAGAATTCAGTGCCTTTTGTAACTCTGAGAAATGGTCGTCGAATGCCCATGATAGGTCTTGGAACATGGAGGGTATGTGGAAAATATAAATAAGAGAAAACAAAAGTAATGAACTTGACCATCAAATTACAATGACAACGACAAGGTAGAAGTGCATATGAATTGATTTTGCTTTTTGATAATAACAATAACAAAAGCTTTTTGATAATAACAATAAAATCGGGAAATTGGACTATAAGAAAAACAGTTAAATAGAAAATAGAAATTTTGAAAATATAAAGAGTCAGGTAAAAATTGGACTTGGATTGAACGTTAATTTTTTTCTCAATTGGTAGATTTAAATCTTTTTTTTTTTAATTTTGGATATTGATTTTATCATATCTTTGAAACATGTTGTTCAATTTTATTTTGTTTATATCTCTAAAGGATTTAGAGTTATTTGCATTTTAAAGTAAAAAAAATGTATATGAAAAATTTTAATTTAATTTTTTTTTTTAATTTATAAAAAATCTAAGATAATATTGTATAAACCTACCATTTTCTACATGATCTCAAAACTGTGAATATTTCAAATAAAATTAACTTTTTTTCTAGAAAATCCATGAATAAAGGGTGATTTTATGAACAATAAAGTGAAAATACCCAATTTTGTATTTATGTCATTTCTGTCATTGGTTGCTGTTCCATCGATTTTATCATATCTTTGGAACGGATTGTTCGATTTTGTTGAAAGTCATAGAATATAATAGTAAATAAAATTTTCTTTAAGTCGCTTTAAAACAATTTTTTTGATATCTTTAAAGGATTTAAAGTTATTTGTATTTTAAAGTAAAAAAATAATTTTTTTTTTTAAGAAAAATAAAATTTAAAAAATTTTTTCAAATTCAAAAAAAATTTTAAGATAAAAAAATCTACAATTTTTATTTCATGATCTAAAAACTGTGAATATTCCAAATAAAATAAGCCCTATTTTGATTTTATGAAAAATAAAGTGAAAATAGCCAATTTTGTATTAAAGTCATTTCTATCATTGGAAGAACCGCGATTTAAAAGAAAATTTAACTATTCAAAAGACCCACAATTAAAAAGAAAATTGGACTATATATAGAGGATTATTCTAAAATATATAACTATAATTTTTTAACTTATACTTTCAGCTAACACGCAATGCTTCAGAAGTTGTACGGGACGCCATCGATGTGGGCTATCGTCATTTTGACTGTGCCCATATTTATAAAAATGAAAGTGAGGTGGGTGTAGCATTGAAGGAGCTCTTAGAAAAGGGAATTATCAAGAGGTATCTATTTAAATAAAAAAAACTAATTCCTTTATGTCTATTAAAAATTTCTTTCTTCAAATTAGGGACGATATATTTGTTACCAGCAAACTTTGGAATACCTTCCATCATCCCTCAATGGTGCGTAAGGCTTGCGAAACCTCACTGAAAAACCTTAATCTAAACTATTTGGACAACTATTTAATACACTGGCCCATGGGCTATAAAGATGGTGAAGAGCTGTATCCCCGTGATGAAAATAATAAAACTATATTTTCCGAAGTGGACTATATTGATACCTGGCGAGCCATGGAGGACTTGGTTGATGCTGGTCTGTGCCTTTCTATTGGACTCTCCAATTTTAATATACAACAAATTAAACGTATTCTAAAAATAGCCCGTATACCACCGGCTAATATACAATTTGAATGTCATCCCTATTTGGGTCAACAAGAATTAATAGATTTTTGTAAAGCTCATAATATAGTGGTAACAGCCTATAGTTCCTTGGGTTCTCCAAGTTCACCTTATGCCAAGCCTGGTGATTATCCCCTAATGGACAATCCTAAAATATTGACTTTAGCTGACAAATATAAAAAAACAACGGCCCAAGTTTTGTTGCGCTATCAATTGCAACGCGGTAATGTTGTTCTCCCAAGATCGGCCAACAAGGATCATATGAAGGAGAATTTCAATATTTTGGATTTTAAGATAAGTTCTGAAGATATAGATGCACTGAATAGTCTCGATTTTGGAGGGCGTTTTATGATAATGGCAGAGTAAGCTGTGATCTGATATTTTTGTTTTTTGAAATAATTTTTTTTTATAATTTTTAATAGCGCCGAAGGACATCCTCATCATCCATTTGCAAACGAATAAAAGCTAATTTGGTTTTGTAAATAATAATAAAATAAAAAAATCTTGTACCTGTTTATACATATAAATATTTGTAACAAAAAAACAAATCGTTTTCTATAAAATTGGAACTATATAAAATACCCAGGCTTAAGTATAAAATTGGACTATATAAAAGGCCCATGATTAAATATAAAAATTGAATATATAAAAGACCCACTATTGAATGTAAAATTGGACTATATGAAAGACCCATGACAAAGACTCTATAATATAAAGATTGATTTACCGTGTGGTCCATTTGAAAAGTTCCACAAAAGGTGTGAATACCGCTTTTACTCTAATACGGAAACAACTAACGGAGACGATGTATGTTTGTTTGTGCGTTTATGTACTTTTCGCTGTTCTTTATCCACTTTAATTTCACTTTTAGCTGAAAAAAATGTATGGAGTGCTATATCTTTGCCCATGATTAAATAGAAAATGGGACTATATAAAAGACCCACGATTTAATAGAAAATTGTACTGTATAAAAGAACTACGATTAAATAGAAAATGGAACTATATAAAAGACCCATCAGTCTATGTCAGGCAGTCGCCGAGTGCGAATGGTTTTTTTCTCTCGTGTCGGTTATCTAACATTGTAAAGGGACAACAACTTAATTCCGGGAAGGCATCCCTATGGGATGTACTCGAAAATGTATAGGGATCGTCCATGGACAAAAATATGATATCAAATTATCTTTTAAGTTACTACCTGTACATTGATAACAAGCTTACATGGCCAGCTTACCGGTCAGCCAGCCGGACGGACATCGTTGAAACAACTTAGGTAGTGATTCTGAGTCGATTGGTATACTAAAAGATAGGTCTCAGACCAATATTTCTAGGCGCTTCAAACATCATCACAAACCTAGTATACCCTTTCCACCAATTTAAAAATAAATTAAAATCTTAAAAAGAGCTCGTATTTAAAACGAAAAACAATAATAGTTACGAACACAAGTGATTTTTTGCTTCTTTTTTTGATTTGGCTTTTTTATATTAATTTTTTATAAAAAATATATAAATTCATCCGTATATACATATTTATGGCACGTTCTTTTAACTAATGTGATTTCTGGGGCGAACGTTTCGAAGGCGGACGGGTCCGTCTGAAATTGAGTTCTTAGAAAATATTCGTCTGGCTTACGTTATGTTACGTTGTGCTTTTTTTGTTTTCAAATTGTTTGGTTGCCAATATATCTCAATTCGAAAGCTTTTTAATTTTTTCATACAAAATTTTTAATTCAAAATAAAAAAGGTAACTCTTTATTTTGTTTGTCAAAAAAATAACTCAAAATATAACAAAATACAAATTTGTTTGTAGTATTTTGGAAATTGTTGCTAAGTCTCTGATAAATAATCAGAATTTCTTCGCCTAGACCAGATCAAAATCAAGAATAGATGATAATGAATTGGGTTACAAAGTTCAACGAATACATTTTGAGAAAAATTAAAGATTTTTTTTAATTAGTACAAAGGAAAAGTTTTATTACCAAAACGAACATATCATCTTTGATCTTTTGACCGTTGGGACAGCCCTTTTAGGCCTAAAGTAACTCTATTATATTACGTTAACAAAGAGGAACTCTGTGCTCATCAATCCTATTATTATCTTATTGTCTTTAGTAGCTGAATAAGGCCTTTAACTGAAGATTTCTTTCATACACTTTAACTTTAGGTGCCTTACATCCGCATTAACGTTTGGGAGAAGTTCTTCATCACAAGGCTTTATGATGAAGACATTCTCCACTCACCAAAGTCGGTAAAAATTTGATATCATGCTACATAAGTTCCATTTTAATTCAAGTTCAGTTCTAGTTCAGTTCTAGTTCAGTTCTAGTTCAGTTCTAGTTCAGTTCTAGTTCAGTTCTAGTTCAGTTCTAGTTCAGTTCTAGTTCAGTTCTAGTTCAGTTCTAGTTCAGTTCTAGTTCAGTTCTAGTTCAGTTCTAGTTCAGTTCTAGTTCAGTTCTAGTTCAGTTCTAGTTCAGTTCTAGTTCAGTTCTAGTTCAGTTCTAGTTCAGTTCTAGTTCAGTTCTAGTTCAGTTCTAGTTCAGTTCTAGTTCAGTTCTAGTTCAGTTCTAGTTCAGTTCTAGTTCAGTTCTAGTTCAGTTCTAGTTCAGTTCTAGTTCAGTTCTAGTTCAGTTCTAGTTCAGTTCTAGTTCAGTTCTAGTTCAGTTCTAGTTCAGTTCTAGTTCAGTTCTAGTTCAGTTCTAGTTCAGTTCTAGTTCAGTTCTAGTTCAGTTCTAGTTCAGTTCTAGTTCAGTTCTAGTTCAGTTCTAGTTCAGTTCTAGTTCAGTTCTAGTTCAGTTCTAGTTCAGTTCTAGTTCAGTTCTAGTTCAGTTCTAGTTCAGTTCTAGTTCAGTTCTAGTTCAGTTCTAGTTCAGTTCTAGTTCAGTTCTAGTTCAGTTCTAGTTCAGTTCTAGTTCAGTTCTAGTTCTGTTCTAGCTCAGTTCTAGTTCAGTTCTAGTTCAATTCTGGTTCTTTTTATTCTAAAAGGTACCTTTTATCCTAAAAGGTATATTTTATTCTAAAAGGTATATTTTATTCTAAAAGGTCCATTTTATTCTAAACGGTACATTTTATTCTAAAAAGTATTTTAACATACATATATGTACGTTTTAATGCACCTTCTATTATGATTTATTTAAAAAAATATATATATTTTCTAAATATATGTTCATTATTTTCCTAGCAAAAATTTTAAGTTAGAAAATAAAATTGTAAACGATTGATATTTTATGATTGTCTGTTTTTGACTCAAAGAACGTGTGAAATTCAGTTACAAGAACGATATATTTGTAGAAGCTTTTAAAAATTGTTTAGCTCTTACGCTTTTTACTCAATCAGAACTGACATTCTTATTACAAAAACGAAAACCAAATTTTTCTACTCATATGATGAACGATTTGGAAAAAAACTAATTACACAAACGGGCCATTAGTGTTTCGGAACAATGAACGGGGTTCACCCCCCTAATAACAACCGGTTTCGTGAGCTTTCAGAGACCGGAAAAAACAAAAATAAAAGACCAAGATCGGAAGACTTTTTACCTTTACCGCCTACGCAATCGTTTGAACGACAACGTCCACGTTATTTAGTTGCATCTACTTTTTCACAAAATGCAAACAGTGAAGTCCGCCCATTGTCATCGTACAATGTTTTCCAAGTGGAAAAAGGTCT
Source organism: Stomorhina lunata (assembly GCA_933228675.1). Classification (NCBI taxonomy): domain Eukaryota; kingdom Metazoa; phylum Arthropoda; class Insecta; order Diptera; family Rhiniidae; genus Stomorhina; species Stomorhina lunata. The sequence continues at coordinate 107,203,726 of OW121742.1, forward strand.
AAACCATATTTCAAAAGACTATTCGGAAGTAAGTGAAATGCGAAGTGGAGATCTCCTCATTAAAGTAACAGACAACAAAACTGCGGAAAAGTTCTTAAAAGCTAAAAATATTGATATTATTCCAGTGAAAATCTCCCTCTACAAAACTTTAAACACAATTCAAGGTCGTATTTTTTCAAAAAAAATTATCAATATTCCCGAAGAAGAAATTGCAGAATCTCTTAAAGATCAAAATGTCACCGAGGTCCGAAAAATAACAAAAAAAGAAGGAGATTTATTTATTGCGACAGGAGCTGCGGTCATCACTTTTGACCTTATACATTTGCCTGAATACTTGAAAATTGGTTGGGAAAGGGTCAAAGTACAGGAGTACATCCCAAACCCTATGAAATGTTCATCATGCCATAAACTAGGACACACCAAAAACCGTTGCAAAGGCATTCAACTCTGCAAAGAATGCGCTTTACCTCCACCACATGATCTCTGCTCCCGCAAATTTTGCATTAATTGCCAAATCGAAACACACGCCTCATACGATCCCAACTGTCCTACATATTGGAAACATAAGTCCGTCAACTATTTAAGAATCACAAGAAAATGCACCACACGACAAGCATGGGCCATATTCAACGACAACCCTTCTCTCAACATCTTACAACCAACTCAACAAAATTCCAAACATCTTCAAACATACGCACAGGTTTTGAACAACACTTCAATATCGTCGTTACAAAACCAAACAAATCATGCAAAAGTAAATAGCAACAATTCAACAGAACTTAAACCAACAAAAACATCAACACAATTCATTAACTCTATTTCAATAAACTCCCCGCCAACTCTCAACAAAAATATTCAAAACGTCATCTCACCAACAACAACGTCGTCGTTACAAAACCAAACAAATCATGCAAAACTAAATAGCAACAAATCAACAGAACCTAAACCAACGAAAACATCAACTCAATCTGTTTACTCTACTTCAATTAACTCTCCTCCATCTCTCAGCAAAAACACTCAAAACCTCATCTCACCAAAAACAACATCAATAGAAATCTCAACACAAGATAATTCTCAAGACAAATCTCTCTCAGATAATATAGCAGTTCAATCGAACTCATTCAACGAGTTTTCTTCTACTTCTACTGTAAATGATTCAGCCGCTGTTAAAAAAAACTCTGATTTTATGCTAATAAGCAGCACTTTTGATGAAGAATTTTTTTCGGACATAACAGATGATCAATTTTCCAACAATATGCCAATCGATAAAAATCTCTCAGAAGAAAATATTTTAATGGAAATTAATGAAAATTTAGGTTTGATAACACCTCCTAAAAATAACACAACAGGATTTACTACCCCCAAAAAGGATGGTAAAGACAAACCTAATGAAAATTCTCCCTGCAGTCAACTTTATAAAAAATTTCCTAATTTAAATACCATAATATCACCTAACACATTTAAAAATACTTTGCCTAAAAAAGGAAAGAAAAAATAATAACATTTTATGCACATTGGTCTAAACATAATCATATTACAGTGGAACATTCAAGGTTTCACTAATCATAAATTTGCTCTCGAACAATTAATTTCTAAACATAAACCAAACATTGTTGCATTACAAGAAACTCACATCACTCAAAAGGATCTACGTTTCCTTCATTTGCCCGGCTTTAAAGTTTTCCACCATAACAAAGATTATAATTATGCCAAATCGGGTATAGCCATTTTTGTTAAAAATAACATTAATATAAAACAGTACATCAAATCAAATGGCAATCTTCTGTTTCAATCTATAATTATAAAATGTGAAATAGACTTACAAATAACAAACATATACAAAGAAGGTGACTTTAATTTAAATCCTCTAATGGTCGACAACATAACATTATTTGATAACACACAACAGCTGGTTTTGGGTGACCTTAATTCCCAAAATTGTATTTGGGGATCTTCCTATAACTCGCCTAGCGGGAGTATTTGGGAAAAGTTTGCAGATGATAAAAACTTGGTGGTTTTGAATGATGGATCACCAACGCTTTTCAGTACGAGAAATACATTAACTTCGATTGATGTTACAATGAGCAGTGTTGATTTAGCCCCAGGTTTATCTTGGCGCTGTTTAGACCTGCCGGACGTCGCGGATCATTTCCCCATCATAGTAACAAACAACTCGAACAAAACAATAGAGAAACTTTTTATTTCGCGTTTCAAAGACAATAAAGCTGATTGGCCACTATTTAATAAAAAAGCAGTTTTTTTTAATGAAAAGTTTGAAAAATCGACAAACATCAACAAGGAAGCAGCCCAAATAAACCGCATATTAAGAAGTTCAGCCAATGAATCCATTCCACTCAGTCGCAAACCATATAAGACGAGTAATCCAGTATGGTTTAACTCCGAGATTTCAAGTTTATTACGTTTGAGACAAAATGCTTGGAGACTCTTCAAAAGAAGCAGAAATCAGCAAAATGCTCTTGAGTACAGAAGAGCCTGTGCGAGGGTTAAGAGGGAGTGCAGGACTGCCAAAAGGCGCACTTGGGAGAATTTCGTTAATTCTTTAAACCCATCCATGGACGTCCGGTTTTTGTGGAATAAAGTCAGAAATTTAAGAACAAACAAGATAGACAACTTTCCCACAATTTTCGTAGATGGAAACAATTTTTCTCATCCTCAAGAGATTGCAGACATTTTCGCAAAACATTGGTCTTCTTTGAGCTCAAATAGCTCATTTGACGAAGATATAATTTCAGCAAAAAACAATATGGTGATTGAAAGTTCTGGACAAATTAATATTAAATATATAAAAATGACGGATAAAGTGGATTTAAATGAACTAAATGAAATTTTAAAATCACTTAGGGGCAGTACTCCCGCTAGTGACAAAATAACGTACAATATGATTAAAAACTCTCCCGATCATTTTAAACAACGTATTTGTGATTTATACAATAATATATTGGAATCTGGAAATTTTCCTCATCAGTGGAAAACGGCCATATTAACTCCAATTCCCAAACACTCTAAAAATCAAAATAAGATCGAAGGATACCGACCCATATCGCTTTTACCGGTAGTATCCAAAGTTTTTGAAAAAATCATCTCTAAAAGATTTTGGAAATTTGCTGGAGCAGAATTAAATGCCAACCAACATGCTTTCTTGCCTAGCCGAGGAGTCCACAGTATTTGTCACCAACTGGAGGAAACATTAAGAACAAATTTAAAAAAGAAAAAACACTCACTCGTGCTGTCAGAAGACATTGAAAAGGCTTTTGACAGAGTCATTGTAACATATATTTTGCAGGAACTTAGTGCTTGGAAAATGCCATTACAGGTAATAACTTTAACAAAATCATTTTTGGAAAATCGCTCTTTTAGAGTTAAGGTAGACGGTTTTTTGTCTGTATCGTATCCCCTTGAAAATGGTATACCACAAGGATCCCCCTTATCAGTAATGCTGTATGCTATATATGCCAATTCTCTGGTTAAGGCAGTAGAAAATGTGTCAGGTGTTGACTACATTGGAATCTATGCCGACAATATTTTTACAGTTGCTTCTGGAAATCCCGATAATGTGCGTGAAAATCTTAATAAACTGGACTATAAAATTAATGAATGGGCTAAAGAAAGAGGAGCGGTTATACCAGCAGAAAAAGCCGAAATACTCCACATATGCAGAAAGCGAAACTGTGGCCTAAATAGCGTATATATTCGAGACCAGAATATTAATACAGTTGAAGAGATGTCTATTCTGGGAATTTTATTTTCCAAAAACCTCTTGTGGAATAATCACGTTAAGTTCGTAGCACTTAAACTAGCAAAAATTAACAATCTTTTAAAATTAATATGTTCCCGTTGCAAAGGCCCGCACATTGAGACGGCGATTAACATCTGTAAATCTCTAACAACTGGGGTTATTCAGCATGGCATTACTTTGTACGGATGGACATCGCAGAAAAATGTCGACAAAATAAATACCGCGCTAAATAATTGCTACAGAACAGCCACTGGTCTACTTCGGTCAACAACATTGGCTCTTTTGAGGAAGGAAGCTGATTTTACAGATTTTACGTCATTGGTTGAGAAATACTCCGTCTCTATGGCCTCTAGAGCAATTACCAACACCTTTGATGGGTTGCATGAAACCTTTTGGAAACATCTAGAATCAAAGACAAATTCACCATCTGCCGTTAGGAAAATAATTTTCCTTATAAAACAGAGTGGCGTTTCTATACCTCTTAAACCAGCAACTCCAATTAGTTCTGAAAATGCAATAAGAATTGACGATAGTCTGTCTTTTTTTAATAAGAATTCCACAAATCCAGTTTGCTTTAAAAAAATTATGACTCAAAAAGTAAACAATTTTGCACCAGAAATTACATTATATACAGATGGATCCTTTCATAATGGCGTCTCTTCCTATTCCATGGTTAAGCATCTTGACAATCAATTCCAAACAATTTTTGCAGAACGTTTGCCAGATAATGTGGGAATTTTTGTTGCTGAATTAGCTGGATTACAAAGAGCAATTAAGTACGCAATTCAAGAACAAAAAACAACTGTTATTTGCTCTGATAGTCTTAGTGTCGTTAAGGCTATTGGGAAAAATCATCGAGGTATTTATGATAAACTAGTTCACATTCCAGATCCCAATCTTAAAATTATGATTTTATGGATCCCTTCTCACATTGGCATTGGTGGCAACGAAGCAGCGGATAAAGCTGCTAAGGAAGCACTTAATTTGCTTGAAATCACGGAGGTTCCAGCTTTTTCCAAAACAATATCAAATCCGTTTAGAGTATTCAAAAAACAGCAGAATGCAGAGTCTAGAAGACCAAAATATTGTAAAACTCTTACTCGCCAAGAATGCATCCTCTTGGGACGGTTACGAACCGGAAAAACTGTTTTTACTACCCAGCACTACTACGACAAGACTGAGCCTGCGGTGTGCAGCTTTTGTCTTGAAATAATTACTGTTCCCCATATTTTCTCGGAATGCCTGGAATCAAAACTGGATATGCCACTAGATGAAGTCCTTGACTGCACCACTAAAAACAACTTGCCACTGATTAAAAATTGCCTTAAAAAGCACAACATACAAAATGTTTAGACCAATTAGTTCCCTTTTTAAATTAAAAACAAAAAAAGTATTACTTGATTTAAAAAAAAATTTAATTTTATTTTTCCCTATTATTTTTGAAGCTCATTTTCTATTTATCTGTTAATTTAAATCTTAATTATATTTTTCTTTTGTTTTGTCTTTGTTATTTAAATTTTCTGAAAATATTTATGAATTTAATCTTTAATTCTTTTATAAATAAATGTTTAATTTTTGTGCGCATATGGTCTAGCTACCCGGCGCCTTTTTTTATATATATATTATAAATTTACTTTATAATATATAGTATTAATAAATAAATAAATAAAAGACCCACGATTAAATAGAAAATGGGGCTTAATAAAATACCCACAATTAAATAGAAAATTGGACTATATAAAAGTCCCACAATTAAATAGAAAATTGGACTATATAAAAGTCCCACGACTGAATAGAAAATGGGATTATATAAAAGTCCCACGATAGAATAGGAAATGGGACTATATAAAAGACCCACGATTAAATAAAAAAAAATTACTATAAAAGTCCCACGATTAAATAGAAAATGGGACTGTATAAAATACCTACAATTAAATAGAAAATTGAACTATATAAAAGTCCCTCGATTAAATAGAAAATGTGACCATATAAAAAAACACGTTTAAATAGAAAATTGGACTATATAAAATAAATAGAAAATTTGACTATATAAAAGTCCCACGATTAAATAGAAAATGGGACTATATGAAAGATTATTTAAGGCCATCGCTAAGATTTTTATTATTTTTACTGATTCCTTTACAACCTTAAAATCTAAAATTGTTTTATCTAAAGATTAACGATATAAACTTTTGTTAAAATGTAAATGCTAAGCTTTTGTAAAATTTGTTTCTAGTGGAAAATTTCCAAACCCGTAAAGTAATGACTTATTTCAATATTTTTTTTTTTCTTCTTATTTTACCATTCGTTATTTTCTAATTCTAAAATTTAGGGAAATATTGAAAAGTAAATGGCCTCAAGCTCCAAGCCAAGGAAAACCTTTACAAAGGGTAAGTCAGAGCTGAGCGGGCGGAAAAGTCAACTATTAACAGGGTGTAAGAGTCAAATACAAGCCCGACCGAAAAGTCAAGTCATAGCAGCGGAGCCAATAGATGAGATAAGCCCTAATGTGCAACCAGAAGTGCCAAAATTTACGTTAAATAATGATTTGGAAATACCTATTATAGGTCTGGGAACAAATAAAGTAAGAAAAACATGGCATTAAAAAAAAGATAAGAGAATAATTTTTGATATACGAATTTATTTCTTGGGAAGTAGCTAATAAGCAAATGCAAGGATCTTGTGGGAGATGCAATTAAATTGGGTTATCGTCACATTGACTGTGCCGAGATTAATGGCAATGAAAAGGAAATCGGTGAAGCGATTAGGGAGTATATAAAAAAGGGTGTGATAAGGAGGTGAATATCTGAAAACAACAATGAGAAGGAAATTACTTTAACGATATTTTTTATTTTGTCCTTAAGAGATGAAATGTTTATAACAAGCAAAGTTTGGAATACCCATCATACACCCCAATTATTACGTAGGGCCTGTGAGGGATCTTTAAGAACTATGGGTCTTACATATTTCGACTGCTATGTCATGCACTCGCCCATGGCTTTTAAGGAAGGTGACATACCATATCCCAAAGATGAAGATGGTAAAATAATATTCTCCGATGTGGATTTACTTCAAACATGGCGTGCTATGGAGAAATTGGTGCAAAATGGTTTAGTCAAGTGCTTGGGTTTGGCTAATTGCAACATACGTCAACTTAACCAACTGCTGGAAAAGGTCCACATCAAGCCCGCTTTACTATATGTTGAATGTCATCCCTACATGAATCAGCAAATTTTAATAGATTATTGTGCCGCTAATGATATTGCTGTAGCCGCAACGTTATGCTTTGGCAGTCCCTCGCATATATATCGAGCATTTAACAAGATACCTCTGCTTCAGAATCCAAAAATTCAAGAGATAGCTGCTACAAATAAACGTACTGCCGCCGAAGTACTTTTTTTAAGATATCAAATTCAGAGGGGTAATATTGTTATACCCTCGGCGGTGAAGAGGACTCAGTTGAGGGATAATATTTTGACGGTGACTTTTAAGTTGACCCCTGCGGCCATGGGGGAAATCGACGAATTGGATACGGGCACTAGAATAATAACATTTGATAAGTAAGTTTTGAATTTAACTTTTTAAAAAATTAGATTGTATTAATTAATGTCTTTATTTGTAGTTGCAAGGGGCATCCAAATCATCCGTTCGAAAAAGATATATTTTAGTTCTCAGAATTAAAATGTTTGTATAGAAAATTTTCATATTGTAAAATTATTTCCAAAATTAAAATTTACGAATGAAAAATTTTTCTGCTGAAAATTCAAAGATATTTAAATATGTAGAATAAAATCAGAAATACGCTTTAAGTTTTTTTTTACTTTTTTTATTAACAAATATTGTCCATCACTCTTCATAGGCACCCTCGCCATTTTCGTCATTTTCATAGTCATTATTGTCCTCCTCTTCCTCCTCACCAACTGCCTCATCCTCTTCCTGTTGCTGTTGATCCCACCAAGATAAAACCCCTAAACCCGATTCATTAATAGCAGCCTAAAAAATTAAGCAAACAATTATAATAAGCAATTATAAATGTTAAACCACTTCCTCCCTTCCAACTTACAATTATGCGATACGGCGTTTTAGCTTCCGTATTCTGGGCCGTCGCTGCAGCTGAGGTACTGGCAGCCGTTGAGCCCGGTTTTAAATTATCATTTTTCGGTGGTCCAATGGGTGAACTTTCCTCAAAAATTTCTCTTGAAACACGAAATTTTATTGGCTCACCAATATCCATGAACAAATCATGTTTGCCACCATCTTCCAGAGGATATTCCCACACCCAGGCCTGTTCGGTTTCATCAAAACGCGAAGGATGCTGTAGGGCTGTTGGTGGTATTAGAATGTCGTCAAAGAAGCCCAAGGTTACATGGACACCCTCATGACTGCAGCTGCGTATTTTGCCAGTTATTACATTTCCGATGGAAGGTCTGAAGACTATGTAGCGGAATATGACTTCTGTATGAGAGGCACCATCACCGGGTAGAATAATGGAATCTTTAAGTGAAACTATATCCTTTAAAGCTATACACAGACCTACATTCAATAAAACCTTTAATAAAAAACATTTATTAAATACTTCTGCTTTGTTCTTCATCCACAATCGTTTTCATTCTCAATTTGTTTTACCTTATTTGCCAATTTGCGGTTAATTTCATCGCGTATGGCCTCAACCAGTTTTAAATTGAACTGTTCCGGTGCTATACGTATTGTATCTTTAAGTTCTGCTAAAGCAAACATTTGTTTTAATTGTTCTTTTGTAATGTTTTAATTTAAAACAATAACGATTTTGAATCCTCTTGAATTTTACTACACGACCGACCAAATTCATTCATTTGGCGTTATTTATGTTTGTTTTGCTTTCTCATTTCGTAAACATGTGCTTAATTTATAAGCAGTGTTGAAAAACGTACTTTTAGGATAATGCAGTGTTGTAAAATGATATATTTTCTTTAATGTGGGAGAAATATTAGTTGTTTTTATAAACGTACAGTACAAAATTAGCATATGTTTAACAGTATTGCCAAGTAAAAAAAACAAATAAAAATAATATTTTATACCCTACACCATAACCCTGCAGTAAATATAAAATTTTTTTAATGCCAAGTAAAAAAAATATATAAATTATATTTTGTACCCTACACCCCGCAGTAAATGCCGGAAAAGAAACAATACAGCTGTGTACTTGATAATGGCTACAGTGCTACTTGCCATTTTGAGCCATTTGAGTACCAGTAGACTACTACTATTTACAGACAGTACGAGACGAACCGGCCCCCGAGTTTCAACCAAGGTTGATAGTCCAGCAATCAATGTACATAATATGTACTTATACTTATGTCTCCAAATCTTTTTGGTCCGTGTCCGAGTTAAACAAGGAATTCGACAGGGTAGATCTTGTTTAGCTTCTATCTCTCTAAACTTCCAGCTGGTGGAGAAAGTCCACATGATACCTAGTTCCTCTTTAATGCGCAGCAAACCCGACCAATCTAACTCCAATTTCCTTATGGAATTACCCTATTGAAGTGGCGCGTCACCAGGAACTGGGCTCAGAGGAGTACCTTGATTTTGGAGAACATTAGTGACATAGTTTTTGATATTTGACTTGTTTTGGAATAGTATCTAGAAATCTAATAAGGCAAGATTTAACTGACTGCTTAGTTAAGGATATTTTCACGGAGTAGCTGTTTAGAGCCACTAAATACCTAATCGCTTTATAGATGGACAGCAAGGTTTCCTTGCCATTTCCAAGGGACTGATATATCAGTCAGCACTACCAGTCAGTTGATCGGTCAAATGACCTGTCATATTCTTGTAGGGTAGCTATACAGAGAAACACGATTGAAATGTATTGTCACGATTGCATAATGCAACGAGACAATTTTCAGTAAAACGCTTACGAGTTGTTACCTGACAAAGCCCCAAATTTTCACATAATTCTTTACTAAGATACGGATTTACCCTCTAAATCTCGAGTTTTACTCGCTCAATGACAAAAGCTTTTTGTATCCTTCATATAGTTTTCGGACATACTGTGTCTCCTGTTTAACCTGAGAATGTATTAAAAACGACTCAGTCATCAACTAAGAAATTATGTTTTTCCCCCACGAAATAATCATTTAAAGTTAATATCAAAGTAAAACATTTATTAAATCCATTGTAACGCAAAAAAGGTTTTCAATATGTGCACAAGGAAATTATATAATGCGATTCTTAATGGTTGTTAAAAACGAGAGCATTTGCTGGTAGCTTTCAATTTCATCGATACAAAACTTGCGCTTTTTGATCTTCTCCAGTAAACCTTCAAGAACCTTAATGATCAAGTCCTTTAGATCATCGTACACCTCCTCCGCATTATGCAATTCTAAGATCTTTTTATTTTTGTCGGCATCTTTGATCTTATTTTTTTCCGACTTGGCCTCCTCCTTCATGGTATAGAGATCGTGGCGCATTTGCAAAACTACGCATTTCATTTCGAATAGGTTGTGATTGACCTCCAAGACTTTTTCATAGAAAATGCTCACTTTCAGCTCAACTTTGGAACACTTTTTATGAACTTCGAACGTTTTAAAAATGTCCTCCACAGAACTTTCAAAAGAATCGGTGGTCTTTTTGATTTTTTCAGCAAACGCGTTGAGCTTTTCCATTTTAATTAACTCAAAATTTCAAACTTCCGGAATGATCGAATGTTAAAGAATGAATGATTCTGTAATTCGGGGATTTTTAGTCTTTCAGTAAATTTCTGTTTAAAACAGAGATGTATTTTTATTGATTAACCGAATACTTAAATTTTTTTTACTAAATACTGCTTTTAGTAGATTATCTGGCATTACCGTTTACTTGTTATGCTACTAAATTGTTCAGCGCTGGAAACAGCTGTTGTCATTCTTTGTTTTTTCGTACTCCAACACATCAACAATCGAATTGACTCATAATTTTTGAGAAATTTTCTTTAAAAATAAAAGATTTCCAGTATTTTGCAAAAGAAATTAACTCTACTGAATTCTTTTAATAATATTACCAATAAATTCCCTTGGGATCTTCACGAAAAATATTATAAAAGCAGTTTTGTAGCTTCTAAAAGATTTGGTCGGTCAATACCTTGATAAAATTGATTTTCTGCAAAACGAGGAAAATGTTTTAAATTGCAAATATTTTATTTATAATTAACATGATTTGTCATTTTATTAATATTAAGTGGTTATTAACCACATTAATGCTGTTTGCTCTTGGTGGTAAAGCATTGGCTGGTGATATTACCAAAGATGTTTTTGGTGGCGTGAAGGAAGGTATTGTGGCTGCCTTTGGAGACTTTAATTCGGATGAACTAACCGATGTTTTTCTTATAAGGGATAACATGCAAGTTTTACAAATATTATATGGTAAGTTTTGAAAGTAAATTAAAATACGATCTCCCTTATATCTTTAAAAAATTCCAGGAGCCGAAACAGATCCCATCTTAAGAAATGGTCCCTATTGTGATTATGATAATTTTGAAATTACCAGCGTAGTGCCCGGTGACTTTGATGGCGATGCCTTAATGGATGTTTTGGTAACAATAAAACCCAAAGGATCCAATTATCAAATGTACAGTGTATATGTGCATTGGGGTGGTCCCGATGGCTTAAATTGTACCAAAGAAACGGAACCACCACTGCTTAAAACGAAAGGCGAGCCATTAGCTTTAGACTTCAATCGTGATATGATTATAGATTTATACGGCCTTAATGAAAAGGATGAGCGTATGTTTTGGATATTCGGAAATAAACGAGAACCACCACAAAAGCGACAACAACTTGCACCCACAGGTGGCACTACTTTTACAGCCAACATTAAGACTCCAAATGCTAATGCCTATTTAGATTTGAATGGTGATTTCACAGCCGATTTATTTGTACAAACCGAGAAATCGTATGAAGTTTGGTACGGTCGCAACGGCGAACAAAATGAAGATTTTACCTTTAATCATACCATAGATATTTCCATTGTTGGTTCAGATGACTACAAATTAGGCCAGGCCGTCTTTTTGGATTTTCTACTAGAGGGTGTTGAAAATATTTTGTTGCCTGTTTGCTTCCACAAAGACTGCACAAATTCTACTATTTTAGTTCATGATGGCAGTAATTTCCGTGATGTTCATGTCAATTTTAAAGATCCTCAGGCGGTTTCTTGGGGTTTTGTGCCACCCATAGAAGATGATGTCTATCTAAAGACTATAACAGCTCGTAGTGGTGACTACAATATGGATGGCTATCCCGATCTTATAATGACTTTGCAAACCCTAACGGGTCCCAAGCGTATGCAAACTTTTCTTTTGGAAAATGTGCCCAGTAAAATGCCTTCTCTGAAGAGAACCTTTGAGGTTAAGTGGAATGCTTTAAATCCTTTGGGCAACGACACAGTAGCCGGGGCATTCTATGATTTTCATCAAGATGGTAAGGTTTCTTTTTAAACTAACTCATACAAATTTTAAAACGTTTGTTTTTTAATCCTAGGTGTCTTGGATGTGATTTTAATTCAAAAAACTAAAACCGGTCAATACAAACCCTTAGCCTTTCTCAATACTCTAGACTATGATGCCAACTTCGTAAAAGTAATTGTCTTGACGGGTTTGATTAATCAAAAGAATCCCACTATGCGTACAGCTTTGGGACGTAAAAAACGCACTTATGGCACTAATTTGCCAGGACCACGTATTACCTATTTTACCACCACCCAAGATGGTGATTTACAGCGTGGCTCATCGGTACAATTGCCTCAGTCATCTTATTTTGCCTTACAGCTGCCGTACACAATTTTTGGTCTGGGCAGAACACCCAATTTTGTAGATTCTTTAACAGTAGGCTTGGGTCATATGTCACGTAACTGGACTCAGCTTATACCCAATTCCCAGATCATTGTAGTACCGAAACCCATAGAAGATCCTCAGCGATGGAAGGCCCAGTTGTTTGTAACGCCCAGCAAACTGATTCTCATGAGTGTAGTGGCTTTGGGTGGCACCTGTTTAGTAATTGTTCTCATCATTTTGGTGCTCTATATCAAAGAGAAACGCGAAGATAAACAGGAAAAATTACAAGAAGCTCATCGTTTCCATTTCGATGCCATGTAGAGCTTTTCAAAGGGATATTTCAATTTTTATTTTTTATCTAAATGTACCATGAGAGAATTATAAAAAAAGGTATTCAAAATTGTTTTTGTCTCATTTTTTTTTATTTGTATTACTTTTAATTAATATATATTTTTTAATTTTAAGCTTAAATTAGTGTGGGGCTTATATAACTCAAGCGACAGACGATTGAGTGAAATTTACATGTACTCAATCGTCAGCCGCTTGAGCTATATAAACCCCACATAGATGTTCTTCACTTTCTTTAAGTATTGAGTTCTTCCTTCAAAAATTGTTTTAATTTCTTTGATTCGTCTTTAAATTAAATTGAATTTTAATTGTAACACAAAATATTTCTGCAATAAAAAGAAATTCCGAATTAACTAAAATCATTTTTACTTCTGAAGTGTTTTTTAATCGATGAACAGTTCGTTCGGCAACGTTACATAGGATTTTTATTTGTATGACTTTGTTTTTGTTGTCACGTTGTTTTATTTTTATTTTGTGTAGAGATTTGAGACAATTTTGTATAGAAATTAGAGACAATTTTGTATAGAAATTGGAGACAATTTTGTATAGAAATTGGAGACAAATTTGTTCTAGAAATTGGAGAAAATTTGGCCTAGAAATTGGAGACAATTTTGTATAGAAATTGGAGACAATTTCGTATTCAAATTGGAGACAATTTTGTATAGAAATTGGAGATAATTTTGTATACAAATGGGAGACAATTTTGTATAGAAATTGGAGACAATTTTATATATAAATTGAAGACAATTTTATATAGAAATTGGAGACAATTTTGTATAGTAATTGGAAACAATTTCGTATAGAAATTGAAGACAATTCTGTATAGAATTTGGAGACAATTTTGTATAGTAATTGGAGACAATTTTCTATACAAATCGGAGACAATTTCTATAGAAAATTTGTATAGAAATTGGAGACAATTTTGTGTAAAAATTGGAGACAATTTTGCATAGAAATTGGAGATAATTTTGTATACAAATGGGAGACAATTTTGTATGCAAGTGGGAGATAATTTTGTATAGAAATTAGAGACAATTTTATATAGAAATTGGAGACAATTTTGTATTGTAATTGGAGACAATTTCGTATGGAAATTGGAGACAATTTTCTATAGAAATTGGAAACAATTTTGTATAGAAATGCAGACAATTTCGTTTAGAAATTTGAGACAATTTCGTATAGAAATTGGAGACAATTTCGTATAGAAATTGGAGACAATTTCATATAAAAATTTGAGGCAACTTTATATACAAACTGAAGACAAGTCTTTATAAAAATTAGAGATAAGTTTGTTTAAAAATAGCAAACAATTTGTTAATAAAATTGATCTAAGAGATCATGACATTTCCCTATATCTATGGAATCAAAGACTTTCCTCTCTTTTCTTTTTGATTTTTATTGGCATTTTATTACCTTTGTTCTATTTTTTCAAATTTAAGTTTATGGTTTAGGTACTATTACTAATTTGTATGTATTTAAATAAAAACTAAATAATTAGCTTTTAAAATAAAACCTAAAATAAAATTGAGATTAATGCAAATAAAATATTTTATTTAGATTTTTATTTAATGATTTTTTTATGTATTTTTCTTAAGGATTTTTTGATATAATTTAATTGTTTGTTGTTTTTTATATAGTAAGATTTATTAATAGAAATAGGTGAGAGTTACTTAAAAAAATATATATGTTTATTTATTGATTAATTTTTGTTTTCTTTATAAACGAAATTGTTTTAATGAACGTAGACTGGCTTAAATGAGAATTTTAGTTGACTTAAATGATAATTTTCTGGTTTACACTCGTCTTATAGGTATTATAATTTGTTTTATAAATATATATATATATATATGATTAATTTGCAACAAAGTCTAGTAGAGAGAATAAGTAATTCATGGTTATATTTAAAGATTATGTCTATTATTAAAAATTAAACCATAAGCTCAGTTCACAATCCCTTGCAAATAGTCTTCCACTGCTATTCTTGACTCACAGTGGAGCATAGGGCCTTAAATAGTCTAGCATTTACAAATCATTTAAGCAATTTAAAAATTTTCTATTTTCTATACTGATTTGCAAAGCTAGAATGCTAGACTATTTGCCAGAGATTATGTACTGGGCTATAATTTTTAAAAAAGCCGTTAATTCTAAATCATAAATTATTAAAAGTTTCAAATACTCAACAAAAATAGAAAAGGATTCGAAAAAAGAGTTTAAAAATCTTTCTCTTCTGTTACCAAGTTTTGTTGAAACTTTCAATTTCGTTGTGGAAGAAATCAATAGAACAAAAAGTTTTAAACTTAATTGCATTTGTTTATGGTTGATGTTTTTTTGTTATAAATAAGTTGGCTGCTATAGTAAAAATTCATTTATTCTTTTATATGTATGTATAATAAAATCTAAATATTTATGATAGTTTGAATATGGCAAATTTAATTTAATTTAATTTATTTTGCTTGTTTTTTTAAGGTGTGTGGTTGTTTGTTTTGTGTGTCTTTTTAACTATTTGGCTTTAATTCTTGGTTTTGCATATTTATATTATTTAACAAATTAGTTTTGAAGTTTATTATAAGTATAGATTTATTTAATAATTGTTTTGTTTTTCATTTTCTTTTTTATTTAAATATAGTTTACGAGTACAATGGTAAAATTTTGTTGCTTTTTTTAAGGATTTTTCATTGAAAATGTTTAACTTAAGTATAAAAAAAAATAAAACAGAAGAACAAAAAATGTATTTAAAATTACATGTATTAATGAAAAAATTCCTGATATTGCTAAAAGACGCTGTCTTTGCCAAAATGTATTAAGAAAACATTCTCCTTCTTGATTACGACTAAATTTTTGTTTTACGCCAACCTCAGACCAGCTTAAGAATCTAAAACCAAAAATATATTTCAATAATTAAAACTAATTATAACATTTAAAACACTCAATATTAAGTGTTTTACATAAACATCTGATGTTTACATAAACATCAGATTATAATGCATTTAAATACACTACAGTTACATTATAATCTCATTATAATACATTATAATAGCTTTATACTGCAATATAATCGCATTTTAACACTATGTAATTGCATTATAATGCGTTATAATACATTATAATTGCATTAAAATGCGTTATAAACATTATGATTACATTATAATGCGTTATAAAGCGTTATAATTTTATTATATTGCTTTATAATACATTATAATTGCATTATAATGTGTTATAATACATTATAATTTCATTTTATTGCGTTATAATACATTATAATTGCATTATAATGCGTTATAATACATTATAATTGCATTATAATGCGTTATAATGCATTATAAATGCATTATAATGCGTCATAATACATTATAATTGCATTATAATGCGTTAACTTCCGTTTTTATAGCATTATTATACGTTATAATCGTATTAAAATGCGTAATAATACTTTATAATTTCAATAAAATGTGTTATAATGTATAATTAATCGCTATAATATATTATAATCGCATTATAATACTTTATAATACATTATAATCGCATTGAAATACGCTTTAATCGCATTATAATGCGTAATAATGCTTAATGATTGCATTATAATGCGTCATAATACATTATAATCGCATTATAATAGCATTATTATACGTTATAATCGCGTTAAAATGCATAATAATATTTTATAACTGCATTATAATGTGTTATAATGCGTTATAACATATTGTAATATAATAATAACTCTTTATATTACATTATAATGCGTAATAATACCTTGGTTTTGCATTATAATGTGGTATGATGCATTATAATGTGTTATAACGCTTTTATGATTGCAATATAATGCTATATAAAATTTTATATTCGCATTATAATGCGTTATAATACATTACAACAGCATTATAATGCGTTATAATACATTACAATAGCTTTATTATACGTTATAATCTTCTTATAATGCGTAATAATACTTTATAATTGCATTATAATGTGTTATTATTGCATTATAGTGTGTTATAATGCTTTATGGTTGCATTATAATACGATATAATATTTTATATTCGCATTATAATGTGTTATAATACATTTCAATAGCATTATAATGCGTTAAAAAGTCTTATTTTCGCATTATAATGCTTTATAATGCATCACAACAGCATTATAATGCGTTATAATCCGTTATAGTACATTATAATAGCTTTATTATACGTTATAATAGCGTTATAATGCGTAATAATTAATAAAAACAATAATTGCATTATGTGTTATAATGCATTATAATATCATTACAATGCGATATATTACATACCTTATTATTGCATTATAATATGTTGTAATAATTGCATTATAATGTGTTGTAAATCATTATATGTTATAATGCTTTATGATTGCATTATAGTGAGATATAATATTTTATATTCGCATTATAATGCGTTATAATACATTATAATATGTTATAGTTCATTATAATAGCTTTGCTATACGTTATAATAGCGTTATAATGCGTAATAATACTTTATAATTGCATTGTAATGTGTTATAATTCATTATATTATATTATAATCGCATTATAAGGCGTTATATTGCATTATAATGCGTAATAACACCTTATTATTACATTATAATGTGTTATAATGTATAATAATGTGTTAAAATGCTATATAATGCGATATAATATTTTATATTAGCATTATAATGTGTTATAATTCATTACAATCATTGTTATAATACATTATAATCGCATTATAATGCGTAATAATACTTATAATGTGTTATAATGCATTATAATGCTTTATAATCACAATGAATAGTTACAATGAATCTATGTCCATTGAGAATTCATTTAATAAAAGAAACGAAAGTATTTTTTAAAACATACCATTGTTTGGTTCCTTTTATGATGTTTCCCCTTTGCCACTATCGTCTGCATTATCATCCTCGTCCTCATCGTCTTCATCATCATCATCGTCATCATCATCGCTTTGTAGATCATCTTCAGTTTCTAAATCGAAGACATCATCAAAGAAATTTGAGTCCAATGTTGGTTCATTTGTTTCTTTTCGTTTTGGCTTAATGCAATAATCCTCTAAGGTCATGGGTACAACGATGCCTTCTTTTTTTGCCTCAGCATTGGCAGCTAAAGCTTGTTTACGTATAATATTGGGATATTCATTATCTTTGCCCTGAAAGTTAAAAAAAAAAACTATGTGTTAAAAAATTTTGACAGTTTGTGACTTAATTTTACTTACCTGAGAATCTCTCCATCTTCGATACATAACAGAGGCATCAACATTGGCCGGCGAGTAGGTATTCGGTTCATTGAGCAACGAAATCACCGACAATAATATGGTACGAACATTTTGTGTAGGATTCCAACGTTCACATGGCAACTCACCACTCTGTGGATCATCGACTGGCGGATGTAAAATGGAAATGCATAAATCCCCATTCTCATAAACATTCGGATGCCAGACTTTGGTTAGAAATCGTATAGAGGGTGGTGAGTAAGGGTAATCATTAGGAAATTTCATATGAGCCTTAAAATAACCACCCTGATAAAGGGTATCTGGTGGACCAAATATGGCTACCTCCCATTCGAATAGATTGTCTTCACAGACCAACTTAACGCGAAACCCTTCTACCGGCTCCTCTTGCAACGATTTATATTCAAGCGCCAAAGCTCGTACTGCCGAGCTACTAGGTGTAGAATTTGTGGAGGAAGTGGAGGCCAATGAATGTGACATTTAGGATGATAAAAACCTTATCAGTTTGGGTCTGTTTTTGTGTGTAATTAAATTGTCACTCCAATTGGGAAGGAAATCTATAAAAAAAGATTTTGTATGCTAAAATTGTAGTTTATCTTTCGCACCACAATTTATTTATTTATTTATTATTTATTTATTTGAACAATTTAACTGGAATAATAGAAAAAAGTAAAATATTTAAAATGTGAGTAGTTGGGGGACAATAAGAAGCACGGCTGGTCAGACAAAATGAAATCCCTACACTGTTTCCTATTCTCTACTCACATCGTTTCAAAAATAAACAGAAGACTTTTCTATAGAAATAGGATAGGAAGACTTTTCTATAGAAAAGTTGACGATAGGAAGACTTTTCTATAGAAAAGTTGACGATAGGAAGACTTTTCTATAGAAAAGTTGACGATAGGAAGACTTTTCTATAGAAAAGTTGACGATAGGAAGACTTTTCTATAGAAAAGTTGATGATAGGAAGACTTTTCTATAGAAAAGTTGACGATAGGAAGACTTTTCTATAGAAAAGTTGACGATAGGAAGACTTTTCTATAGAAAAGTTGACGATAGGAAGACTTTTCTATAAAAAAGTTGACGATAGGAAGACTTTTCTATAGAAAAGTTGACGATAGGAAGACTTTTCTATAGAAAAGTTGACGATAGGAAGACTTTTCTATAGAAAAGTTGACGATAGGAAGGCTTTTCTATAGAAAAGTTGACGATAGAAAGACTTTTCTATAGAAAAGTTGACGATAGAAAGACTTTTCTATAGTAAAGTTGACGATAGAAAGACTTTTCTATAGAAAAGTTGACGATAGGAAGACTTTTCTATAGAAAAGTTGACGATAGGAAGACTTTTCTATAGAAAAGTTGACGATAGGAAGACTTTTCTATAGAAAAGTTGACGATAGAAAGACTTTTCTATAGAAAAGTTGACGATAGGAAGACTTTTCTATAGAAAAGTTGACGATAGGAAGACTTTTCTATAGAAAAGTTGACGATAGGAAGACTTTTCTATAGAAAAGTTGACGATAGGAAGACTTTTCTATAGAAAAGTTGACGATAGGAAGACTTTTCTATAGAAAAGTTGACGATAGGAAGACTTTTCTATAGAAAAGTTGACGATAGGAAGACTTTTCTATAGAAAAGTTGACGATAGGAAGACTTTTCTATAGAAAAGTTGACGATAGGAAGACTTTTCTATAGAAAAGTTGACGATAGGAAGACTTTTCTATAGAAAAGTTGACGATAGGAAGACTTTTCTATAGAAAAGTTGACGATAGGAAGACTTTTCTATAGAAAAGTTGACGATAGGAAGACTTTTCTATAGAAAAGTTGACGATAGGAAGACTTTTCTATAGAAAATTTGACGATAGGAAAACATTTCTATAGAAAAGATGACGATAGGAAGACTAAGACGCTAAAAACCTCTTGTTGAATATATAGTCGAGATTTATCTATTATTTTATATCATCTGAGCTTGCTACAAAGAGGCCATATATAGGATCCAAGTGACTTTGACTAAGTCATCAGCCAACTGAATAACCTAACCATAGAAGACCGGCAGAACACCCAGTGAATTATATATACATTCATTAAAGGAGGATGTTACAGTTATTAATTAATTCCAACTATAATTAACCGCACGAAGACATTTAAATTACACAGTTATTGATTCTTAGACGTCTATGACCTGGGTGTGGGAAATCTGTTTTTTGAACAAAGCAAACATAATTTTTCTTAAAAAATAATTGGTGTAGTATATACAAAAATAACGAAAAACAATGAAATTGGATTACAGGCCATTAGCCAGACAACATCTTAGTCAAGGTGAACCAGACAGCCATTTAACCAGCCACTTAATACAAAAAAATCAACCTCAATTTGTTGCTTTTAGTCTCTCACGCAAATTCCAAAAAAACAATATGCAATGACTTTTGTTTTCTTAAATAAATATATAGAAATTGTTTAATATTATTTTCTTATTTGTAAATTTCTTTTATACTTTCTTTTTTTTATTGTTTGTATATATTTTTTGCAATTATTTCTTTTCAATATGAATTTTCTGCTTGTATGTTTCGTTTCTCTTTTCTCCTCTCTAACACTTTATTAACTGTCATAAATTTTCCAAGAACACTTTCATGGCTGCGTCACAAAAAAATTGTCTTTGTTGAAAAATCTTTTATATTTTCCTTTACTCACTTTGTTAATTTATTTAATAACACACGCAATTTACTTTAATTTTAAGGTAATTAACAATTTTAAACGATTTTCACAATTTATAAACGAAAAAAATGCACTTTTATTGTGTATTTTGCCGATATATTTTGTTGGTCGAAACGTATTTAATAAGAAAGTTAGTGTAAAAGCAATGTCACAATAATAGTTGGACCTTATTTACATTGTGCGTATTTTCGTTTGGTGTTACTTCATTAATTAACTCATGTTTACATTGTGGGTTTCGACAGTGTACACAGGAAATGGAAAGAAAAAAGAAAAGTGAATTTATTCCTAGATTTTTTGTTTAAAAAAAGTTAGAAAATTTTAAGAAAAATGTATCATTCCTATGAGTTGTCATTATTTTTATGTAACAAACTTGTTTTTATATAACGATATTATAGTTTTTTTTTCAGTTTGCTTTTTAACCAGTGAAAGCTAACTCACACACTAACATTTTGTTTTATCAGTTTTAATTTTCTTTATCGTCAACTCTATATGTTTTTTAACATTTATTTTTTTATAATATGGCCAGATTTTTAAATTTTTATTTTCTTTACCGCTATTTCTACCACTACTAAACCAGGGATCTCATTTCACTAATAATAGGCAAATAAATTCTGCTGACTTACATAACAATTATAAAGAACAAGAAATTCAATCAATCTTAATTTGTAACGTACTAAGAAATTTTTAAAAATGTCTGTGTTGCTAATAGTTCAATCATTAATTACTAATTAGTCATATGTAATTCTGCATTTCTGTCAAAATAGTTGTTTTATATTCAGTCACAAATATACATGTTATTTACCTTGACATAGCTTCTATTTTCTTTTTTGTAATAATGACAGAAAGAATTGGAAGATATGTCATAAGCAAACAGAACACGTCCTAAGCGATATTTTTTGAAAATGACTTTGTGTGTGACTTGTACAACAGAAATGTTTTTTAAGGTATAACACGATATGTATCATATGTATGTATCGCATTGGGAAATTTGCAGGGTTTGAAAAATAAATACTTATGCGGAAAAAAACGTTTGTTCAAGTTATTTTGGATGAAAAAAGCTTTGCATGTATTTAGAAAAACAAAGATTAAATTACACTTTTGATATACAAAAATATGGCAACTTACAATTCGGATTGCAATCTGGATGGATAGTCCCTAAACAGCAAATTTCAAGTAAATTGAGCAGGCTCACATCTTTTTTATTTTGAGATCGAGAAGCATGTAAACAATGCAAGTAGATACAGATATATTTTTTTAAACAATGGTACTCGATGCAGTTGAAGCAATCGAAGCAGAAAAAAATTAAAATTTTGCCAATAATTCAGGGCCCTTACCGCGTAACTCGATTCGAAAAATAAAATCTTTCGAAAGAAATTTTCGAGTCGAAAGGTTAACCGTACTGTGTAAATCGTTCGAAACGAAAACAGTGTTGTATTTACAAATATAAGGGAAAATTTGTGAAAATGTTGATAGCACTGCTGTTTGACAGACAAATTTCCCAAAACAAATATATCAATAATCAATGAGCAATTTCAAATATTTTTTTAAAAATTTTATAACATAGATGATGAAAATGAGACGGTGCCTGAAAGAGTCCAAAGAAAATTAATTAAAGACTCTTCAAACATAATGGATCTTTCTAATAAAATGTAAATGACCATATACACCCACAATTGAATTAGCAATTAGCACAATTTAATAAATTAACACAATTAAATTAGAGTATATTGTTAAACAATTTCCAATTCAAGGTCTACTATAGCTTTCTTCATTTCCAATTGTTGATCCTTTCCTTTGGATTTTTCCAACTCCGTTACTTTTTTGAAATCGAATTTTTCTTTTAGTAGTTTAATTTTTCTTTTTCAAGTGAAAAAATTCAAAAATTCTTTTTCAAGTTAAATTTATAAATTTAATTTAGTTCGAGTTTATAAATGCTATGTTGTATTTTATAACATCGTCTTAAATATTTTTGGAGCCCTTCATTAAATTCTTTAAAAACAGTTATTGAACTCTCTTGGTACGCTATTTGATTTTGTACTTGTTTTTCCAAAAGGTAATTTTTTTTTGAACCTGCATTCACGTTCATACACAAACACTTTCTTCATCAGTTTTCATTTTATGAACATTTAAAATATATTATAATTTATTTATTTTTGACAAACATTAAAAATACAAAGAAAAAAAGATATTTATTATTCATTTTTTTGGATTTGAAATAGAGAACGAAGCGTGTAGTGATTGCTTAGTTATACCATGGTAAAAACAAACAAGGGTTAATTTGTTGTGGGCTCTCAATTCTTGTTGATTGACAATGTAATAAGTAGCAGAGTATAATAGTTGTGTTCCCTAAAAATGACAAAAATTCCTAACACGGCATTTACACATGCAAGTGCAAGTGAAAAAAAGCTCAATACATTTATATTTTTTTACTAACACAATCACACTTCTGCAAGTTGTAGGCTCACTTGCAAGCGATTTTGATTGCCAGTGATTTTTTTACTTGCATGTCAGAAGAATACGTATACACAACTTGTAACAAGTCACTTACGTGTGTAAACGTACTGTAAATCTCTCATAACCGCCAAACTTTCACAATTAACCTTGTTTATTGCTCCCATGAAAGCTAAAAAGTTTACAGTTTTTTTTGTACTCTTCATTGTTTTCTTTCTCTGTTTACTAATTTTTTTGTTTTTTCTTTTCTTTCATTTCATGTCATAAAATTGACTGAGAAATTACTGGAAGAGAGCTACTATTATTATTGTTGTGAAGTTATTGTTATTGGATTTTTTTTATTTTCAGAGAGGGGATCATCGCCTGCATTAGACGTTTTGCCAACGCATTACATTTTTCTGGAATAAAATTATACAAAAAATGTTGCCTAAATTAAAAATATCATCATTTCTATTAAAGGTATTTATGAGCTTGATTATAAATTCATTATTATATTTATCACCATTATTATAAATTTATTTTTGTGATTTTACCAGCGTTTGGAGCAAGTCAAACAACAATGCAGTGGCTGCTTGTTTGGTGTCTTTTACGGCGAAGGTACTCTCCTGTTAATGGGCTTTAATGTCGAGTCTACCATAGGCCAATTAAACTATGAACAAATACAGCATAAGTTTCCGGCTGAATTGGATTTATGTGGTCTGGTCAAGTTTGGCCACTGTACAGATGCCGAGGCTCATTTGTCGGAGATATTCAAAGATGTTGACATCACCGACAACCCCATATTGCTAAACTGTGATGTGGGCACTTTGGTAGGCTTGAAGGCCTCATTTTTAATGCATGGCAAGCTAGAGCAAGTGCCATTTGAGATTTTGGAGGCCGAAGAGTTATATCGTGATTTTTGCTTTACCCGTCTCAAATGCAGCTGGACAATTTACACGGAGGTTGACGCCCAGGTGGCGCGTAAGGAAATTCATGCTTTGCGTAAAACTATTTCAGGAGGAAGTTTAGCCTTTAATATAGCTCCCACTAAAGTGTACATAACTAATGGTGGAGCCCAAGGCTCGGGTCATACAGGTGCGAAAAACATTATCAACAATGATTGCTTTATTGAGAATGTTCTAAGTGCTCAACAAGAGGCCGTGTATTTCCAACAACAGGATAAGGAAAACTCAAATGATAAGAAAAATAAAAAATCTTCTCCAAATGATGTAAAGTTAAACTCAATATTTGGAGCCTTGGGTTGCGATTTTAACATTATAAATATAGAGGTTTTGCGCTGCAAGACACGAGAACTATCGGAAGCTGATCAATCATCTAATAAGACTTTGCCCTCTATGAGCATGTGCCTGAGGCCGGCAGAACGCAAATTTAGTGTACCCATTGATGTGGAAGCTTTGGCCATTTTAAATAAGTCCACCAAAGTGGGTCGTTTATATGATATACTAATAGAAAGTATTTGCCGAGCTTTGCGTTTATGTGAGCAGAGTATTAGTGAGCACTTGGAGGAGAGTGAAATGAAGCAATTAATGTCTTGTCGGATGTATAATTTCTTTCCATTGGTAAGTTATATGTTTTTGAATATTACAAAACACTAATTATATACAAAATTTTAAAGGAATTTGGCCATTTCATATCTTGCTGCTATCTGGATGGTCTTGCTGATGACAACTCCAATATGCTGGAAAAGCGCAAACGTTTGCATCGTCACTTTGGTCTGACGGTAACTAGACCCTACTTTAGACGTTCCAATGCTTGTATGTTCCGTAATGATATCTCAAATGATTCCCCTTTGCTTAACACTCACATTGGCCTGAAGGCCAGTGGCGTTAATGATGGCAAGTTGTATTTGGTGCAGGGCAACTATCATTACTATCACTACTTGCAACAGAAAATGCAAGACAATGGCTGGGGTTGCGCCTATAGATCATTGCAGACCATATGCTCGTGGTTTTTGCTACAAGGCTATGTTGAAAGAGCTGTTCCCACACACTTGGAAATTCAGAAATATTTGGTTAAGATAGGAGATAAGCCACAAAGTTTTAAAGGTTCTTCCCAATGGATTGGTAAGTTGTTTTACTTAAATAACTACAATAATTTACTTACTACAAGATAAAAACCAACTTTCTTTTAAGGTTCCACGGAGGTTGCCATGTGTTTACAGGGTTTTCTAAATGTCGATTCGAAAATTCAACATTGTGCTTCGGGTGCTGAGCTCTCTACCATAGCCTCGGATTTAGCCATGCATTTCCAGACTCAGGGTACACCGATTATGATCGGTGGGGGTGTTTTGGCCCATACTATTATTGGCATTGACTATTGTGTGCAAACGGGGCAAGTGAAATTTCTCATTTTAGATCCACATTATACCGGTGATGATGATCTGCATACCATACAAACCAAAGGTTGGTGTGGCTGGAAGGGTATGGATTTCTGGGATAAAAAAAGTTACTACAATCTATGCATGCCACAAAGGCCTATGATGTTTTAGAGATTTTTTAAAAGGCTCTTGGGTAAATTATTTTAGTTTCATTTTTAATTGTTTTCTTTTCACACATCTATCAATGTATGTGTTAAGTATTACAATTTGGGTTTTTAGATGTTAATTCTTCTTTTAAATTATGTACGACATTATAAAGATCTAGAGGATTGTATAATATTTTTAATTTTTATAGCACATTTTTTGTAATATAATAAAGTAAAAAAAGTAAACGAAATTATAACATATCCGATTTTTTAAAAATGTTTGCATTAAAAGAAGGAAGAAAAGTGATATAATCGGCCGAGCCACAATATTTGTGGACATAAAGGAAGAAAGTCACTATTCCGGGAAGGTCGGAATTCGTTATTCCAGTTGGTCCAATAAGGTGAATGTCAGAGTTATATTTTTATGCGTTCAAAATCTTCATAAACCTCCAATGGTGGTAAAGGCTAAAATGATTTTTTTTTTATTAAGAACAAAATTTTAATTCTTCAAATTGAAATTAATAATCAATCGCTTTTTAAGACTTAAACTTAATAATATAAAATAAATTGAATGGCATTCCTTGTATTTATACGGCCTTTAAGGACTGTCAAATTGTATTATCCCAAATTGTTAACTTCATGAAGATATGTATTTATTGCTTATTGAGAACAAAACTTTTCGATCGCTTTGAGTGTTTTACTATTTTACTATACTTACTCTTAAAAAAATATCCCAAAATGAACTTGCATTTTCTTTTAAACCTAATACTTAATAGTATAGAATAGCCTAGTATTCTTAACTTTTTATTAGCCACCACTTTTAGAATATCTTTTCCAATATTTCTTAACATCATCATGACCATTTTTAGTAACCACCATGGTACGTGTACGCTCATTTTGCCACACCAACACACTAATGGATTGGGCATAATCGCGTAGTGTAACAAAATCGGCCTGCGATAAAAATTGATTGTATACCACACCTTCGGTGTAGGTAAAACGATTTCTTTCCAATTCCCACAATTTAATTTGATCAACTACTGTGGGTGGCAAGGGAGACTTTGATTTAATAGCCGATTCGGTAAGTTTCATATTGGGATGGGAATATTGTTCTAAATAGCTTATAATTTGGTCTGCGGTAATACCTCCCCTCAAAGCTTGCCTTACCGAGTCTCGTGTTAACACACCTACTACAAGATTAGGAAAACGATACAGCAATTCTGTAAATAAGCCTAAGACGGCCACTTGCAAAGGTGAATCGGTGTAGGCATATGCACGATAATTTGTTTCCACAATTATGTACCCACTTTCCTGTGTCTTCTCATCTTCGAGTACTACGGCGGGTACCGTGGCTGCTTTATTGGTTACATTAAGGGCCAAACGTGTTGGATAAAATCTGCCCTCTTTACGCTTTCGTTGAAATACCAAGCCAAATTCTCTTAGATGCTGCAGAAATGTTAACATTTTGGGACTCATACCTTCGGAACTGTAATCACGTCCGAGGGTGGAGAATGAAAGCTGAAATAACATGCTTAAACATTCGGGTAAAGAAAGTCCTCTCTCTTCGCAAGTGTCCAGATATTGTAACATAAAATGCCACACTTGTGATTGGGTATCGAGCAACAAAAATTGAAAACCTTGTCGCGTAATGGTTATAACCGAGTCCTCACGTTTCATAAGATTGGCATGTAATAGAATTCTAACAGCATCAGGGCTAATGACTTCACTCTCCGGTCCCTTACTCGCACCACCAGTGCCCACCATATAGTGAAGAACACAACGCCATCTAGACATGGCATATTGATCGAGAAAAGCTATATCACGTGGCTTGGAGTCCTTTTCTAGAGTATGCGACATGGACCAGGGTTTGCCGCCTCCTAACAAGGCTATTTTAAGATTCTTTTTAAACGTGGGACAAAGTTCCCATGCTGATAAGCCGCCGGGAATGGCAGTAGTACGCCAAACATTTAGCTCGGTCAAAGTGTTGGTGGAAATTTGTTGTTCTCTAGGATATAAATTATAAAATCATATCTTTTTACCTTTCAAATATTTAGAATAACATACTTAGCATAATGCTGGGAGCCCCATGAGGCGACCACAGCCTGAGGTACTGGTTGTTCAGCAAAAAGTATGCGTATTATAAATTGCCTAGCTATTTCGGGCAACTCCCTGTATACCGCCAAACATATTGTGGGATAATTATAGAGTCTTTCCAAAGTCTCGGCTGAACGTGTTCTCAAGTATTCCTGAAAATCTTTGCACTGTAGGTTGCTGGGCTTGTTGGCCAACAGAGAGATTTGCGATGAGGAAGAGCGTGATGATTTGGTATCACTCATAATAAACTTGGAAAGGAATCACAGTGAAGAATATAATATTTGAAATAAGACCCCATAAATTGTTAACATTTGTGAAATAAACTAAATTTCAACAAAACACCGGTATTTGACACAAGTGAAATGTTGCACATATAGCGGTTTTTAGGAAGAGGAAAATATTAAAAAATGTATATAATAATTTGTTAAATGTTATTATATTTGAAATATAATATAAAAAATTAAAAAAATATTAAAGTTGTTTATTTCATTATTAACAATTTTATACGTAATAATTAAAAATTTCAGTATATACCATGAAATAATAATAACAGAATTATTAAATCATGGTATATACAGAAGTTTTATTTGTATAAGGTTTATGTGATACATACAGAAGCTGAATATTTTGTTATGCCTTTAGGGCATTTTGACATTTGCAGCGGCCAGTTTTGTTTACATTTTGCATTTAAATTCCATTGCTCGCTAAAGTTTAATTTGCTGGTTTTGCTATTATTTATTATTAATTTAATGTTAAAAAAGTGACAAAATGAGCTTAAGTGATGGTGTTTTTAATAATTTACGGCAAAAGCTGGATGTTATGGGCTATAAGCAGTCTTTGCCCTTGGCCGCAATACCACTTGTTGGCTGTTTATTTGAGGATTTTGTTAAAACTACAGAAAGTTTAAGGGATTCTAAAAAGAAGATAATGGAACTGTTGGAGGTAATTGATGACTGAATTTTATATTTTTATTTTTTTTGTGTTTGGGGAGTTTTTTGGTGTGGTTCTTTTTCTGTTGTCCTTCTGTTGTTGTCATAGTCGCTTTTACGGTCAGTTTTTTGTGAAGGTAGGGGTAGACAGTAGAGGTTAAAGAAATAGGTACTGGTAAATTACCATTTATTGATTAATATATCTTTAAACAAAGGCTTTAACTCTTAAAGATGGATGGAGTGTTTTCGGTTTGTGATCTACAGATTGGCCAAATTTGAGGCTGGGAAGTAAATTGACTGTATACAATTTCTAAAAACTAACTTGAACGTTATCATTGATTGATGACCTAAAATCAGAGGCTTTAATTCTAAGAAACATGAGCCTTAAAGATAGGCAAATTTGGTGTTAGGAAACAAATTGGCTATAAAATAATGAAATATCAAGAATTCTCTCATTCTTTGACATTTAAATTTGTATTTAGTAAACAGTTAAGAAATTGTTTGCATTGAAAGTTTGTGACTTGGTTGTTTGCTAAACCGGTAGTCTTTTCATAACATCCGGGACAAGATTGTCCATAATGTTTCCAAATGTAAACAGTAATTCAGAAATAGAGGAAAGGCGTCACAGAACACTTTCGATTTTGAGCGTAAGAAGACCATCTTTTCTAAAGAGTAGGAGAAAAACAACTACAGTTTCTTTAGTAGATAAAAGCTGATCAATTTATATATACTATATAATTTATTAACATTTTAATGTCAGACAGATAACATAATTTGTACCTTGAATAGTACTATAAATTTCTCTATTTTTAAGTTTTATATATTATTAATACAACAACCAATTGTATTTGAAACAATCCTTATATATGAGTTTCAAGTTGAAGTTTTAGCCATTTTGAAATATTTTTCTGTTTGTAATTATAAGTAAACCTTCCACCCAACTTCCACCTTAAAGAAGTTATACCCTACCCCTAATTATTGCTTTAACAATACAAAAATGCTTTTATTTTTGACCCATTTACCGTGTATTTTATTCATAAAACCAACCTCATCGGCTTTTCAGTTTTGTTATAACAATTTTTGTAACACCATCTATCTATTTTATTAAATGTTGCGTGTCTTTAAGGAAAAATCATGTTGGGAACTGGGCGTTGAACCTTACAAGTGTGATAATTCGCGTCTACTACAAGAAT
The DNA here is from genome assembly GCA_933228675.1 of Stomorhina lunata. NCBI lineage: Eukaryota > Metazoa > Arthropoda > Insecta > Diptera > Rhiniidae > Stomorhina > Stomorhina lunata. The sequence goes on from OW121742.1 coordinate 107,233,701, forward strand.
GCAATCAAATGCACATACAAACGCTGAAACAGCAAGAAGAGTATGAAGAAAAGATACAAGGTAATTTTGATAATCTTCCTGTTTTATTTTAATATATTTTAAAAATCAATTTCAATTTTTTTCAGAACTTAATTTTAAAATTCGAGACCTGCAAACTGATAAATTGCATTTACAGCAGCAGTGTGAACAATTGCAGCAACAATTAAGGATATTACAAACAAAAAACAGCCAACCAAATATGAAACAAAGCAAGGATATTAAAGGTAAGGAGTTTTTCATTTTTTTTTAGACAATTTTCATTTTTATTGTTAATTTAAGCAAAAAAACCTTTCATAACCACCGTACGTTCTGGCAATGAACTGCCTGCTTTACTGCCTTTACAAGAGCACAATAGCAATTTGAAATGTACAAAATGTCATGTAGGCTATTATCAGCGTCTGGAGGGTGGAGGTTTAATAACGAATAAAGCTAATGACAAGCAAATAGAGCAATTGGAAAACACTAACAAGGATCTAATGGAACACATTAAGTTCTATCAGAAAAAGGTTTATGCCTTTTCTTATATAAGTCTTTAACTTAGAGATTATTAATAACTTCCTTTCCCTTTCTCAGATAGAAGCTAGAGATCGTGAAATTTCCCGCCTCAATGATTTACTCTCCGGCGGCCGTCCTCCTGCTGCTTTGGCTCGTGATTGTTGTTTCAAAAACTTCAGTTCTCTTAATGAAGATATCGATTTATTGCAGCGCGAAAAAATGGATAGCCTTACTCGTATGCGCGAATATCAGGAACAAATGCATGAGGCAATGCAACGGGCTTTGGATTTGGAAAAATCGAATCGTTCTTTACAAAAACAATTGGACGAATTGAAAGATGCCGCCCTTATGGTGGAGACTCAGGCAAATAATGAAATAGCCCAAAGGGAATTAGAAGTCGAATCGCTTAAACAACAACTGAAAGAAATGATGGCGAGGGAAAGGGCTGGTCAGGAGAATAAACAGAAAGGTGATACAAAAAAGGGCAAATCGGGAGCGGGTGGAGCAATTTCAAGTATAGACAAACACAAGATCAATGAGAAAATTAATGAATTGACGCAAAAAGGTAAATAATAAAATCGATTTAAATGATTAGGAACTTTTTTTTAACGATAATTTACTTTTTTAAGGAAAATTTTCGAAAATTGTTTTTTAAAGAAAAATTTTCGAAAATTTACTTTTTAAACTTTTCGAAAATTTACTTAAAAAATTTTTTTCCAAATTTTAAAAATTGTTTTTTAAAGGAAATTTTTAAACAATTACCTTTTTAGGAAATATTTAGAAAATTTACTTTTTTTTCGAAAATCTACTTTTTTGATTTTTAATGTATTTTTTTCAAAAATTTAAAAATTCAAAGTAAATTTTTCGAAAATTTAATTTTTAAAGGAATTTTTTCGAAAATTTAATTTTTAAAGAAAATTTTTTCAAAATTAAATTTTTAAAGGAAATGTTTTGAAAATTTATTTTTTAAAGGAAATTTTTCAAAAATTGAATTTTTAAAGTAAATTTTTCGAAAATTTAATTTTTAAAGGAAATTTTTTAAAAATTGAATTTTTAAGGAAATTTTTTGAAAAATGAATTTTTAAAGAAAATTTTTCGAAAATCTAATTTTTAAAGAAAATTTTTCGAAAATTTAATTTTTAAAGAAATATTTTTGAAAAATGAATTTTTAAAGAAAATTTTTCGAAAATTGAATTTTTAAAGGAAATTTTTTGAAAAATGAATTTTTAAAGAAAATTTTTCGAAAATTTAATTTTTAAAGAAAATTTTTCGAAAATTTAATTGTTAAAGAAAATTTTTCGAAAATTTAATTTTTAAAGATTTTTTTTTGAAAAATGAATTTTTAAAGAAAATTTTTCGAAAATTTAATTTTTAAAGGAAATTTTTTGAAAATTTACTTAAAGGAAATATTTCGAAAATGTACATTTTAAGGAAATTTTTCGAATATCTTTTAAAGGAAATTTTTTTATTTTTTTTATTATTTTTATTTAATTTTTAAGGAATTTTTTTGAAAATTTTTGAATTTTTAAGAAAATTTTTCGAAAATTGAATTTTTAAGGAAATTTTTTGAAAATTGAATTTTAAAGAAAATTTTTCGAAATTTTAATTTTTAAAGGAAATTTTTTGAAAATTTACTTAAAGGACATTTTTGGAAATATTTCGAAAATTCACATTTTAAGGAAATTTTTCGAAAATTTAATTTTTAAAGTAAATTTTTTGAAAATTGAATTTTTAAACGAAATTTTTCGAAAATTTAATTTTTAAAGGAAATTTTTCGAAAATTTAATTTTGAAAGGAAATTTTTCGAAAATTTAATTTTTAAAGGAAATTTTTCGAAAATTTAATTTTTAAAGAAAATATTTTGAAAATTGAATTTTTAATGGAAATTTTCCAAAAATTTAATTTTGAAAAGAAATTTTTCAAAAATTGAATTTTTAAAGTAAATTTTTCGAAAATTTAAGTTTAAAGGAAACTTTTTTAAAACTCGAATTTTTAAAGTTAGTTTTTCGAAAGTTGAATTTTTAAAGCAAATTTTTTAAAAATTTACTTAAAGGAAAATTTTCGAAAAATTTACTTTTTAAAGGGATTTTTCCGAAAATTTACTTTTTAAAGGGAATTTTTCAAATATTTACTTATTAAAGCATGTTTTTCGAAAATTTTCTTTTTAAAGAAAATTTTTTGAAACTTTACTTTTTAAGGAATTTTGTTGAAAATTTACTTATTAAGGAAATTTTTTGAAAATTTTTTAAAAATTGACTTAAAGGAATTTTGCCAAAAATTAACTTGATTTTAGAGATTGTTTTTTAAAGAAAATTTTTCTAAAATTAATTTTTAAAGGAATTTTTTCGAAAATTAGCTTAAAGGATATTTTTTGAAAATTTACTTATTTTTTTTTTTCTAAATTTACTTCTTAAAGGAAATTTTTCGAAAATATAAAATTTCTTTAAATTAATTTATCTAAAATTACTTTGTTTTTTTGAAATTTTTGCGAAAATTAACGAAAATGTTAAAAGAAAAATATTTTTTTTCAGAGTCTGAACTTAAACACGAAAATGAACATTTACAACGAAAAGTTTCCAAATTGAAATCAAAACTACAATCAATGCAAAAAGGTAAGAAAGAGCCTTTTAAATATTATTCCATAAATTTGATGATGGAATATTTTCTACTTCCCCAGAACTTAAGGAAATTGAAACCCAACATGCTCAATTTTTGGACGAGGAAAAAATACGTCTTAAATCCGAACGTGATTTCTTCCAAAAGGAATATTTACGCCTGCTCAGCAAATCAGGATCTGATAAAGAAATTGAATTCTTACAAACTCAAATAAAGTCGAAAGATGAAGAATTGCGTGTCTTAAGATCCGAGCTTTGCCTAAAGCAAAGTAATGCTTTAGTACCCTGTCTAAAAGATCAGCAATCGTTACCATCGACAGCAAGATCCTCTGCCTCAAGTGGCTCTAATAGTGACTGTGTGCAGGCTGTTGTTTTGCGGGCGGAACGAGAACGTGATTGCGCTCGTGCCGAAGTGGAACGTGTCAAATGTGAAAGGGATACCTTAAAGGAGAAGCTGTTGTGTACCACTAAAATGCATGATGAACAAATTCATAACACCCAACAGCGTTATGAGGGACTCAATGAACGTTTGAGGCTATTGGAAAGAGAAAACCGTGAATTGCAATCCTCACGAATGCCCACAGAATCTCAGATAATGATGCTTAAAGATGAACTGGAGTGTTGTCGGCAGCAGCAATATCATTTAACGGAACAGAACAATAAATTACAAGCCACCTACAATCAATTGAAGTACAATAAATTAAAAGATTTTTTGTTTTTTGAAAAACTTCTTAAACAATTTTTGTTTATTTTCAGAATTCTTCACGAACAAACGGAGCGCTCTTTATCGGATTATCAAAATAAACTTTTGGTTGCCGAACGCCAAATAGATTCCTCAAATATGCGCCTTAATACCTTGGACTCAAATCGTGAATCTTCCCAGCAGGAGGCTCTTAGACTGCGCAGTGAAGTGGCTGCCTTAAAGCAAACTTATGTTTCGCTGGAGCATGAAAAGGACAAAATTTTGGTAAGTTTAAAATTTTGATTTTAAAAAAGTGTTTTTTTTTTAATTGTCTCTGTTTCTTAGACTCAACTAGATAATAAAACCGAAAAGGTTTATCAATTGGAATATGAGCTAAAAGCCTGCAAGGAAAAGCGCAATTGTTTGGAGAAACAAGTCAGTGAAATGGAGGAACAGTTGGGGTAAGTATTGCCAAGCTCTTTATTTATTTTTAAATGAATTAGTTAAATTTTTAATCGATTTGTGATGAACCGTTTAAATTTTTAACCGATTCCCATTGGTTCTAAACGAATCATTTTTCATTTAATTTTAAATGAAAGGTTTAAAAAATATCTTCCGAAATGCACAAAATATGAAAAGACAAAGGGAAATAAATCATGATGTTATGGGCTGACTATGGAGTACTTCTCAAGGCTCCGGTTATACCAATACTAGCATAATGTTGGACCTTATTGAGAAGACCCAAACAAGAGACTTATTAACTGCTCCTAACTATACTTCACAAATGTACTTGAGAACGGATTGTTACGAGAGCGTTTTAGATTCTGAGTGGCCGTTAACTAGTTCAGAAGCATGAAGCCGTTTAGGAGTGGATTAATTGACCCTCACTCAGATATCTGGACTGTACCAATAGAAACTGAAATAGAAACAAAACAGTACTTACAACAAACAAACGACACCAACATAAAGGGAAAAATGATGAAGTTTTCCTGCCGTTTTCCTGCCATTACCCATCCAGGAATATTTTCTTCGTGACTCCTTGCACAGAAGTGCCTGCACAAATAGCTTTTACTTTTTTCGAGACAGCTTCCCTGGTGCTTGAATAATATTCAAACACAAATGACATTTTGTTTATCTTTCGGCCTATGGAAAGATACTGGAAAGAAACCTTTGTAAGTGAACCCCCAAGCCACCGCAACAGATCCAGTACACGACTATTGGTTGCTCTAAAATTTCCAATTATATAATTTCGTTTTTTTATCGGGGATCTGGCCAAGAAATTGTGCTACTTCCACTGGATGAGTCTACAAATCCTAAGGACTAAGTGAAGTTGGGTTGGCGGTACAGTTGAAAATGTGGGGATATCATGAGGACCCTGACCACAAGCTGGGCATACATTGGAGACAACACGGTCTATGAGTAACCAAAAGATGTTTGGTCTGTATCTCCATTCCGATCTCAGTTGAGCCAAAACGACTTTTGTTTCTCCGGTAAGTTCTTTTCCTGTTCTGCTATGGGCGACTGTCTAATACAACATTCATGCGATAATCTTATATTACGGAGTTGTTGGCTTCTCTATGAGTGTTGTTTAATGCCGCGATGTACGAGGCATGATCAAGTACATATCTTTGTATGCTATCCTCATACAAGCGAAGATCTTTCCTGACAAGCCTCGTTGATTTCTCCTATGACCTCCCAAAAATAACTGCTATGATAGCATAATATTCGGTTCCTTTACTAGGAGATCTTTGTTTCCTCCTAAAGATGATGTGGTGAGGTAATTTGAAGACAGTCTGTTATAGTTCTTAGGGCTGCATTTGGCAGTATTGAATATTTCTGCACAGAGTATCACTTAGCGACGCTGACCACGCCGGAGCAAGATAATTTACCACTGACCGACTAATCAGCTGGGAGTTTAGAGAGGTATAAGTTAAACAGAAGTGGCTACAGGACTCCGCCCTGTGGAACTCCCCGTTTTACTCTACAGTGTTTTTAGCGGTGGCCTCTAAACTATACAAACGACTGACGACCACTCAGATAATTTACTATGCATCTCTTTAAATTTGTTGTCATTGTGGACAGCAGGATGTCCTAGAAGAGGGTGGCATGGCTTACCCTGTCAAAGGCTTTTGACAAGTCATGCGCCACAAGGACCGTTCTTTCACAAGGCCTCTGCTGGTTTAAGCCTTGTGCGATCTGAGTGGTAATGGTTGTTATGTTATGTGCATTTTGCGGAATCCGTGCTGCTGGCGAGCTGCTGGTATTTGACTGGTCAGCTGGAGGAGGAGTAGAGCCTTGAGTGTCTTCGCGACTGGTGACAGGAGAGATATCGATCTGTGCGATGATCCCTCATTCGCGAATCACCCGGGTATTAGCATTGCCTTTGAAGGCTTAACTGCACGAATGACCTTTGCAACTTCCGCGGGCGTAAAAAGTTGTGTTGGGTCCGAGACTGGGAGATCATGCAGCTTGCCAACAATACTCTTTTTTGCCTTGTGTCTCTCGTGGTGCTCAATAAATAATCGACTGAAAGCACGCTACCCAATTATCCTTTTTCATAGGGTTCGAAAAACATCGAACAGTGAACCAAAACCTACTTATTCCCGCGCCAAGGTTGCAGTTCTTCAGGTGATCAAGCCAACGGTTCCGCTAGTCCTCATTTACCAACCTGCTGATATCACGGTTCAGCTAGACGATTCCGGGATCATCAGGGTTAGTATTGCGGATTTCATCACGCTTATCTGCTAATCCCACTGCTTCTGCTGGGAAGTGCGGTCTCACTACGGGTATTCTATCAGAAGGGATGAAGCGACTGGCTGCAGCTTTGATGGTTACGCGAAACTCCCTCTCTGCGTCATGCATGTTCGAGGGTGGTTAGGTATCTCTGAAGTGCCGGTCGTTAAATTCTCTGAAGCCGTTCGTGAAGTCTGCTTTTTTCTGGTTTATGTATGACACAACTGCGCGCCAGATTAAGCAGCGCGCCAGGTTACGCAGTTAATCAGACTAGGACTTGCAATTGTTATGTCGGGAAAACTGGCGCAATTACCCATAATCCGAGTAGGGGCATCGTCATTTAGAGTTCAGACGCACCTCTTAGGTCTTTTACAAGAAATTAATGCCAAAGATCAAGGTGCGCATTAAAGTCCCCCAGAACCAGTTCTAACTCCGTGTCCCCTGATCTGACAGCAATACCCTGAGCCTCAAGGTATTGGTCTCTATTGTCTATATTAGGATATAGAACTCTACACTACAGGGAGAACGTTGTACCCGTTACAACTTTGCAGACTGTTGTTGTTTAGTTTTGTCTCCTGGACCGCTGCGACTACAATGTTGTGTTGCTATCTCATGTATTTTGCCTTGGAGGCCATTGCAGTTGAACTGTAGAATTGATATTACCTCAGGAACTCGGACTGCAATCGATGGTGTTAGCGGAGACGGATTATACTGTTGATGTTGTTGCCGCCATGGTTATTGCGATTGCTCGACGGACGGTGGGGGAGTTGCGAAATCCGACGACGAAGATGATGATGTCGAAGAAGACGCTGAACTTCGCCGTTGTTGGCAGCACGACGCAACTTAAATCTCCGACCAGAAAAATCTCCCTGTCATGCTGAAGTCCTAAGCAGTTTCTGAGGTGAGACCCGCCCAAACTAGCTTTACACAATAGCTGAGTTTGCATATGGTGCAAGCGGTTCTGGCACACTGTGCAGATCCATGATCCAGGATTTGTTTCAACTCCGGCAAGGACCACTTTAGAGCCCAAGTGACGATGACTTAGTCATCAGCCACCCGCCGAACCTAACCATGCTTACAATCTACTCTATTAGCAAGTCCAGTATACCCATATCCTCAAGAGAATCATTAATGGGCAAACGACTAAGATGCTGCTTAATATACGATGAAAATATAAATTTTTTGTTGACTCAGAGGCTATTTCTTTATAGGACCGATCAAACCTTCTGGAACAATTCTTAGGGCTTATAACCTGGTCAACTCTTTTCTGCACAATTTATCCAATCTCTCTAACATAAACTTTTAAATAATACTAATTTCTTGTAGCATATGATTAGTTAAAGCATTGGCAGTCTATAAATGCTTTTCTAACCCTAAAAGGTGCCCCAAGGGACCGTATATAGAACGATGACTGTAATCGACAGCCATTTTTTTAACAATTCTGAAAAACGGTTAAATTTTCATTCGCGTTGCCAAACATTACTTATGGTATTGCCAGCATTGATTAACAAACAGTTAAAAAGGAGTTGCCACACTTTGTGCTAAGTAGCGTTTCTAAGCTGCCAGAGTTGATAAATTTCAATTTTAATTAACTTAAATACAAGTTAACAAATTAAACACAAATATTTTATGTATTCGTTTATTAGTTAAATAAATTTATTTGAATTTTTTAATATGTTAAATTTTTTTCTATATAATAATGGCACAAACTTAAAATTTAACGTTTTCTTTATAAAATCTTACACAAATGTATTTTTATAACAAAATTTTTAATTTCAAACTTAAAGAAGTAACTAAAACTTAATAAAATACTTAAATTATTTAAAGAATATATTTAGAATTCGGGTGTTGGGGCTGAGTTTTAGCCGAATATTTCTAAAAACCATCTAAAAATCAAAACAAAATATAATAATTAACAATTTTGCAAAGGTATAAAAAAAACTTAACAGTAACAAAAAAAGAAACAGGAACATACTTGATTTTTATTTAAACAGATTTTCAGTTAAAGATTTATAAATTTCTGAAAAATCTGTAGAAAAAAAATTTTGTTTAAAGACAATGAAAGTTTTGAGGTTATGTTTAAATTCAGATTTGGAAAATTATTTTGAAAGAGTTTTTTTGAAAGATCATGCATAAGTTATTTAAAGTTTAGATAAGTTTTATAATTTAACATGCACAGTCTTGTTTCTTTTAAACCCTTCCCTATTTTTCTATTTAGAAATTAGATATTAGATACACCTTTAGTTTTGAGAAAATAGAATTTGAAATTTAGAATTGAAAATTAGTCAAGGTAAAGCTGGGAGAGAACTTGGAATTTTGTCGTTGACTTAGAGAATGTTGCGTCAAATACCTGGCTAAACCCACACTGGGTGCATTACAATGCTGCAACCCCGCCTTAGTCATATTATCGGCTTTTTCAACCGGCGTATAACCCGGTCGACACACACATTTGGCCTTTGTTTGTATCGATCTTGCTGAATCTAGTGTAAGGGATTTTACCGGCTCCAACCATTGTCCCGGGCCACAGGGTCCTCTACTGTATAACTTATAACAATTACCCTCTAGTTCTACCATACCCGGCGTTGACTCGCAGGTATTGCTGTTAGACTCCTCAGGCGGAGAGCATTGTTGATCTAGATTCTGTATTACTCCGGCACAGCCACACATACCATTATAGGATATACCATCCACTGAGGGTCGGGCAGTAAAATCGAATACCACCACTTGATAGAGATCACAGGGTCCCTGAGAGCCTATGCGATAGCATTGCTTCTGATCGGGAAAATATAAACGATTTTTACCACAGAAATTGCTGACACAAGTGGTACTATTAATCAAGAATTCATCGGCTTTACAGGGTCCTCGGGTATAGAGACGATAACATAGACCATCAGTCCAAGGTACATAACCATCTTTGCACTGGCATTGGGCTCTTCTAAATACAAAATTATCATAGGCTTCATTATTGTCGTTAGAAGTAACATTTTCGGGCACTATAAACTCATGACCCGGCGGACAGGGTCCAGGAGTATCTGAAACAAAAATTTGTTCTTAAAGAAATATTTTTTAATTTAAATGTGGACTCAGTTGTACTTAATTCATAGCACATTTGTTGCTGTTCGTGATAGTGGGGCAGAAAACGATGACAATCACAGCGTCCTCCCGGTAAAAATAGATGACCCGGTGTTGAGCAGGGCCCCTTGGTAAAGTGTTCATGGCATGATTCTTCTAAGTCATAGAAATAAGAACTTAATTCCCCGGAATTTTCGCACTAAAAAGATGTAAAAAATAAGTAGAATGAAAACTAAACCGATTTCTAAAGAAACAAATAAAAACTGAACCGATTTGTTAAGAAACAAATGATAATGGAACTGGTTTCCTTAAGTATCAAGTTAAGAATAAACAAACTATTTTTCTACCCACCTGACATTCCGCCAAACCTTCCTCATTTAATACTAATAATTTGCCTTTGGTGCAGGGTCCTTTGGTTAATTTCGTATAACATTTACCATCCATGGGCCAAAATAACATTTGATCCGGGCAAGACCGTGGGGTTTTACAAACACCCCAACGATTTGAAGTTCTTTAAAAAAAAATAATTTAAACTCAATAATTTTCTTAAATTTCTTAATATTACTTTACTTTACCTTCTATTACCCACTTGAGTCTCCGCCAACGGACTAAAATACTGACCTTTGCCGCACGGTCCCCTCTCAAATATCTTATAACATTTATTATTCTTTGCACTCAACACCGTTCCCGGTGGACATCTACACTCGGCTATTGGAGCATTTTGGACAGCTTTCTTTTTGCTCGAGCCTATCGAAGCTGTAGGACCCAATTCCATTGTTTCGGGGCAGGGATAACCTATGGTAAATATTTTAAAACATTTCTGTAGAGGAGGCCAGTATAGTAATTGCCATCCTCCCGGCATGGTGGCACATGGATTTTTCTCCGGATCACTCCAGGGTGGCGGTATAATGGCTGTATCACCTTGTTGGGCCAATAGCAAAGTAAGTAGAAAGGTCATCAAACTTATGCCCGCCTGAAGGGCTGTCCAGTATATTAGTAATTTCCGGCGTTTCATGGTGATAATTTGTGTGTTTCGGTAAAAGGGTAAAATAAACTGTAAAAAAGAAAATAGAACAATTTTAGTTAAATATCTCAGGTCAGTCCAGCTTCAGTTCTAGGTATATTTTTAGCTTAACTTTTAGAATTAGCTCTAACTTTTTTTTTAGATTCAATTGGACGTTAAAGTTTTAGCTCCATGTTAAGTTCTAGGTTCAGTTCAAGGTTATGTTGTGGATTTTATCCTCTTATCATTTCAAGTTCTACATTATTTGATTTAGGTTCATTTCTAGATTTAGTTCAAGGTTCCACTATAGGTTCAGTTTCAGACTTAGTTCTACGCCAAATATACATTTTGAGAAAATCGATTTTGAAGTTTCAACTTAATTTTTCCAAAAAACTACATGATAGAATTTTGAGATTTTTACACCATATATTTGAAGAATATAGAACAAAACAGACACTATTTATCTCAGAAACTAGACGAGATAGCCGAAAACGGATTTAAAAAATTTAGGGTCGAAAACCTAAAGTGGCATCATTAACTCAAAATATATAAAATGGCGGATAGAGCACATAAAATTCCGCACGACGATATGAATTAAAGAGAATATCCGACAGAGTTTCCCTTACACTCCGCGAAAATCAGTTTGTTATAACGAACTCTAGAGTTTCGCTCCTGCGTTGATCTTATCAACACAGTAAGAATAGCGATGAATAAGTTCCGCACTTATATTTACTTGCCATTTATTGACTTTACGAAGGCCTTCGACCGTGTCAATAGGAGCTACCTGTGGAGAATTATAGAGAATCGTAAGGTGCCAGTGAAAATTCTGAGCCTAATTCGGTCCTTTTTACGTGGATTGTCCAATTCGTTCAAGATTACTACTGCTCTAAGGCAAAGAGGTATCTTGTTACCTAGATTCTGAATGTTAGACGCGATATCCAATGGACAACCTATAAACAACTGGAGGATATGGGATATGCCGATGACGTATGTCTCCTAAGCCAAGATTTAGGTCATCTTGAAGAAAATATGGACTGTAGAACAGGCTGTAGATGGTCAGCTAAGATTATGCCTTGAGGCTATGGCGCAAACCCTTGATCACACATCAATTATCTGGATAGTTTGGTATTACAAAAGGTGACGCCGACGATAACATTGAATTGCGTATTTATAAGGCAAAATCTGCATTCGGCATTGTGGGATCTTTTTGGAAATTTCGCTTGTGAAACTTGAAAACGTACAAATGAAGCTAAAGTGCGCTTGCAAACCAATGCTTACGGTAAATCCTAAATATATGGTGGCTGAATCGCATTAGAAATGAAGATCTACTAAACACGACAAACCAAATCCCTGCTCCTATAGAGGTATATCGATGGAAATGGCGGTGGATAGGCCAAATACAAACATTGCTTGACTAGCGCCTAGTTGGAATCTACAGGAAAGCGGCCGTCTTGTTGCTGCACCTGCTAAAACGTGGAGAAGGTCAATTCATGAGGAGTTGCAAGCAGCAAACTATTCATGGAATGACGTATGCCTAACATCTCGCAATAGAGTTCGGTATAACAGGATTGTTGTGACTTGTGCTACACTGGGATAAGGAAGAAGAAGTAGCTACGATGACAAAATTTGAGTACCAAGAAGTTTTGTTGAATACTTAGTGTAATGCATTTTATCTAAATCGGTCCACATTTTATGTTGGTTGGCACCTCAGATATGTCGCCGAAGCTTACTTACTTAAATGACCTATATTTACAACTTGTTAAGGTCAAAGGCCGAGCATATTTCAAAATTCCATTCACTTTGATCTTGTGCGCATATTCTCCAACTTCGTAGGCCAAGCTTTGAAAGATTTTCCTCTTTGTTAAATATAAACCTTATTTAGTTTTGAATTGACTTTTTCTTTATGCTAACTTTCCTCTACATTTAATCCCGACATTTGCTCCCTTTCCTTGATCATATTCTGTCATTATCAAATAACTTGCCTTAAAAGAATCTTTTTGTAATCGGTAACTTGCTTTTTGGGTTATAAATCACCATGTTTTTATCTAACTCATTACAATTGTGGCTCTATGTTATCTTTGTTATCAAAAATGGCTCTATCATATACAAACGAATATAAAGTGTGTCCCAACTAGAACGCAATTTTTAAATTTGGCGCGATTCGAAGTGTCATTGTTTGACATTTGAACGATTGTTATTGTTTGCTAGTAGAAGGTACGAGGTAAGTAAAAATAGAGTGCTACAAGAATGAACAACGCATTCTCATTGTCAAATTGTTTTACCAAAATGGTGAAAGTTTTACGGCTACAGTTCGCAGATTGCGATCAATTTGGGGTGACAATAAGCTCCAAAAGAGTCAACTGTAAAGAGATTAATGGATAAATCTGCCGAAACTGGATCTGTTAGTGATGTAAAGACAACAACGCGCCTTCGACCAGGTCGATCGACCGAAAATGTCGCAGCTGGACGTGATGATGTCGCTCAAACTCCATCCACCTTAATTCGACACCGAGCTCAGCAAATTGGTGTCTCCAAATCCACTATGCAGGGAATTTTGACGAAAGATTTGCATCTTCATGCATACAAAGTTCAATTGACTTGGGAACTGAAGCCAGATGACCATGGACAGCGAAAGTTCGTTAATTGGGTATTGGAGAGAAAACACGAAACGGCTGATTTTGCCGATAAAATCATCTTCAGTGACGAGGCCCATTTCCCTCTTGATGGCTTCGTCAATAGGCAGAATTGTCACATTTGGGGTGAGGAAAATCCTCGAGTGATTCACGAGAAGCAAATGCATCCTCAACGTGTCACGGTGTGGTGTGGTTTTTGGGCTGGAGGAATCGTTGGACATTTTTTTATGAAAATGAGGCAGGTCAAGCGCAAACAGTCAATAATGTTCGGTATCGTGAAATGATAAACAGTTTTTTTGCCTATAATTGAAGAAATGAATGTGCAGAGCTTGTGGTTTCAACAAGACGGCGCCACATGTCATGCAGCCTGGGAAACAATTAAATTGCTACATCAGTCATTTCCCGGTCGTGTTATTTCGCGTTTGGAGACCAGTACCTCGTTTCTGTATTTCTCGCATCGAGTAATTTCTCACATTGTACAGTGAAAATATGTGAAAAGAAATGTTAGTTGAAACGATTAGTTGGCAACACACATTATTTTTTTTAATAATTTCACTGTTCGATGTGAGAAATGACTCGATGCGAGAAATACAGAAACTAGGCACAGAATTGGCCGCCTAGTTCGTGCGATTTAACACCTTTAGATTTTTTTCTTTGGGGTTTTTTGAAATCGATGGTTTACGCGAATAAGTTGACGACGACTTTTTTGCATTTATGCAAAAAGGTCATTGAAAATTTCATTAAAATATCTCGTGTGTGCCAGCAAAGCAGCGGCGGCCATCTGCACGATATCTTGTCCCATACATAACCTCATTCTGTCTACTTTACGATATAATAAAGTTTCACGATTTTTTCTAAATATCTGTGTTTTATTTAAAATTTAAAAATTGCGTTCTAGTTGGGACACCCTTTACATAATACTGTCACTTGTTTAAACTTAACTCTCAATCTTAATTCAATATTTGCATTCCATTTGATTGGGTAAACAATTAACCTGTCGCCTGTCGTTACTATTCTGTCTACACGACTAACAGCAATTATTCAATTTATTGATTTAATAATAATACAAAACGTGAAACCAACAAAAAACTTGGTAACCAACATAACAAACAAACATATCTGGCATTATTAACACACTGATACACAAATTGTTATAAAAGGCGAGAAAAAATTTACCAAACAACCAAAACAAAACAAAAAAAAACATGTTAGTGGAACAATAACTTGTTTTGCTTTGTTTTGTTTTCATTTTTGCTGTTGTTATGTTAAAGCCGTGCTGCCACTAAGTAAACAAATGTCATCTCATCAAACCGGCAATTGACAACATGTTTGAAATGAATATGTATGAATGTAAACATAAGATGTTCGAAGTGCGGTTTTTTGAGGTTATCTTTTCAAGCAAGAAGACGAAATTTCAAAATCTTAACTAAATAACATACATTTTGAAAACCTAATAATAATACTAAAAAATACTAAAAAAAGCTGTTACCAGCTACTGGAACTAGGTGTTCCTTTCTTTAAATGTTTTAACGTCAGCTGCGTTAAATGTTGCATATCAATTTTCTATTTCAAGCCTGTTTTCTTTGTGGGATTTAAGCTTATTTGCTTTTTTTAAGCTGCAGCTAATTTTTTCTATTTGGTGGCACATGTTGCTTAAGAAAAGAGAAAAACACTTAGCAACTTATTATGTAAGATTTCAAATAAATAGTTTAGTTTCTTTTCTTTTTTTTTGTCACTTAATAAGCTAAATTTTCTTCCGCTTATGGTTGAAAAATTCCGTAAATTTAACACAATTGAGTGATTTTGTTTCAAAATTTTCGGAAATTTTCCAAATGATTCTTAAAGCTTTTTAAAGTCAAAGTGATGGCAAATTGCATAAATTAACATTAGGGTCAATTAAAGTTTGTAATTGATTTAATAACAAATTTGTTACTTAGTTGCCATAAACTTTTTTACATCTAAGTCTTGCAAATTAGATTTTCAATTTATAACTTACAGTTTTGAATTTTTCTTTTTTCATTGGAAAATATAATTACAATTTGATGGCTTAGAAGACCTCTAAAGTGCATTAAAATGCAAATGACCTTTAGATTTTGAACCAATGTTGTATGTTTTTTTTTTAGAAACGTTAATGAACTGAATTATTACCGAATAAATAACTTAATAAACTGAGTCAATAACTAAGTCAAGATCTGACACTAGAACTAACTCAAGAACTTAATTGAAGTCAAGGTCTGACACTAGAACTAACTCAAGAACTCAATTAAAGTCAAGATTTGACACTAGAACTAACTCAAGAACTTAATTTAGTAATAGCCTAAGTTATAGCTTTATACATAGTAGCTCTAAATATAGTTCTATTAATAGCTCTTATCATAAATGGCCTAAATTTAGTCATTACTCTAGTCTTATAGAAAGACATCTACCCCCTAATTCATATAAAATTATCAAACGCTTATTGTAGGAATTTTATATGGAAAATTTGTTTTATAAGTATTTTTTAACTTTATTTTTTATTTATGAATAAGGGGCTAAGCTCTGATTTCTGTTTTTAGACCTAGTCTTATTTAAAGTATGTACCGCCGTGGTATAGCAGGTAAGTCATCCGCCTAGCATACCAGAGGCCCAAGTTCGATCCCTGGCCAGAGTCAATTGAAAAAATAAATTTTCAAAAAAAGCGGCGGTTCACCTCATAACTCAGCTAGCCACTGGTTATTGAGTATTAGGCTATGTAAAACTTCTCTAACTAATGCATTTGCCGTTCGGAGCCGGCGTTAAAACGTAGGTCCCTTTCAATGAGTCTAAAAATAGAATCGGATGCAGCTCATTGTCTGAGAGAAGTACCCCTTGTTCAAATTGGAATGTTGTCGGGGAATTATATATATATATACTTATTTAAAGTAATGCCCTTAGCCATAGCTGAGGATAAAGGAACTAGTTAAAAACTCTTGATTGAAATTAGAACGATTCTAAGAGTCATGATAAATATTCCAAGAGTCATGATGTAGGGGATGTTGGATGCCAAGCAACGGTTCTGCTTAACTTGGTAAGGCCAGACTTAAAGAGTGTTCTAAAAAAAATATGCATTTACTATTTAAGACAAAATTTATCCATAGTGCAAGAAATAATTTATTTTTTGATCAAGTTAGTTTCTATAGATATGTCAGATACTATTATTTTAGAAATTATTAATTTTCAATAGTTATTTCAATCAAAATGGACTGCGAAAAAATGTTCGTGAAAATATAATTAAAACTTTTCAAAAAAATCCGTCATGGACTTTTAAAAAAATAGCTAAAAATTTGAAAGTTGACCCTCGAACGGTATCTAATGCCATCAGACGGTATAAGGAAAACCTGAGCATTGAAAGAAAACCTCGATCAGGGAGGAAAAAAGGTCCTACAGATATTGGTAAGGCAAAAGAAGTCGAGCTACTCTTTCGAAGAGCGCCTAACACTTCTTTAAGAAAAGCAGCTCGTACGGTGAAATGTTCTACGAATTTTGCACATAGAGTCAAAGCTTATGCTGGACTGAAGACATACAAAGTCCAAAAGGTTCCAGATCGCAATGCTATAAAGAACTTAGAAGCAAAAAAACGAGCGAAAAAATTGAAGTCTGATTTTATAAAAAAATACACCTGTTGTGTGATGGATGATGAAACATACGTACTGGCAGACTTTTCTCAACTTCCTGGTCAAGATTTTTATGTTGCTGATAAACGGGGCAATGTTCGGCAAGAGTTTCGCACAAAAAAACAAACA
Source organism: Stomorhina lunata (assembly GCA_933228675.1). NCBI lineage: Eukaryota > Metazoa > Arthropoda > Insecta > Diptera > Rhiniidae > Stomorhina > Stomorhina lunata. The sequence continues at coordinate 107,250,734 of OW121742.1, forward strand.
AAATTCCCTAAGAAGTTTCTCGTGTGGCAAGCTATTTGCAGTTGTGGCAAAAGAAGTAAAGTATTTGTGGCATCTGGTACAATAAACACAGAAATTTATATAAAGGAGTGCCTACAAAAACGGTTGTTACCCTTTTTAAGAGAGCACAGAGTGACTACATTTTTTTGGCCCGATTTGGCATCATGCCATTATGGAAAAAAGGCACTTAAGTGGTACTCAAAGAATAATGTCATTTTTGTACCACGAGAGGCAAATCCACTTAACTGTCCAGAACTTCGGCCTGTGGAAAGGTATTGGGCTCTGGTAAAAAAGGAATTGAAGAACACAGGAAAGATTTCCAAGAACATGTCCGATTTTAAGCGCAGGTGGAACACATGCTCCAAAAAGGTATCAGAAGCAACTGTAAAATCTTTAATGGGAGGGTTTCCGAAAAAAGTCGATAATTTTGCAAAACCCGAGTACTAAGTAAACATTTTAATGCTAAATGATTTTGTATAATATGTCATTATATTTGCGTATTTTGTAGAGTTTTTATATTAAAAGGTTTGATTTTTATTTAAGAAAATCCAACTACAAATTTTATTTAGAGCACTCTTTATTTTTGGCTATCCTTCATCTCAACTGTGGACACCGACCACCTCGTGGTATCACCCAGGGAACTACGTTAACACCCGTTGATGTAGTGAGCTAACATAAGAACAATAAATATATGGGTTAGGTCGTCGGGCTAGTACCAACTCCTGGAAAAACAATTGCTATGAGAAAGCTAAAAAAAACGGCCCCAATATTAGAAGAGGGCGTCCAAAACTTTGATGGAAAGACAAAGTAGAGGAAATTCCCTAAAAGTACTGTTCATAAACTGCGTAACGCGCAAGGGCTTTTGTTACGGAGGAGGAATTTCATATGCTCGGCCTTTGACCTAAACAGGTTGTAAATAAAGGCCATTTAAGTAGGAAAGTAATCTGAAGACCTACAGCTTAATATCGCACAAAGGCTATCGGATTACTTTAGTTTGTTTACGTCATTTAGGAAAAAGCTGGGGTCGAGCAGTCATTAAGTATCTGGGTTCAGTCTTTCTGAATTCAACATCAGCCCGCATATCTCTCAATGAGATGACTCAGCATTTCAAAATGATCCAGTAGTACTAAATGACTCAACAGTTCTCGATGATTCAGCTCTGGATGATTCGTTAGTTCTAGATGAATTAGCAGTTCGAGATGTGGGGCCAAGCAGCCATTAAGTCTCTGGATTCTGTTTTAGCAATTCTAGATGACTCAGCAGTTCTAGATGACTCTTCTTCTTCTTCTTCTGTTATCTTTGACTCCCAGTGGAGCATGGGGCCTAGATGACTCAGCAGTTCTTTATAACTCAAAAGTTGTATGTAACTCATTAATTCTAGATGACTCAGCAATTCCTTATAGATGTCTCAGAGTTCTAGATATCTAAGCATTTCTTCATAACACAAGATGAAGGATATAGCCTAACCAATCATCGAAACGCGTCGAGGAATTGGTTGTCCCCTCAAACATTTTTTGTCTTTTATAAATAAATTGTCTATTACATTAATAAATAAATGTAATAGACAGGGATCAAGTGCGAATAATACTTCATTTTGAATAACTTGAATAACTCAGTTCTAGATGACTCAACTGCTCTAAATAACTCATCAGTTCTATGTGACTCAGCAGTTCTTCCTTACTCAGTAGCTCGAGATGACTCCGCAGCTCTGTAGAGCAGACGAATTAGCAAGACTTGGGACTACCTTACTAATTTCAAATAAACTAGAATTTGTTGTCATGCCTCTAGCGACTTGCAAGCTGCTATGCAGGAGATGGAGAGTATGCAATTCTAGATGACTGAGCAGTTCGAACAGTTCAAGATGACTCAGAAATTCTTTATAACTCAGAAGATTTATATGACTCAGAGTTTTAGATGACTAATCAGTTCTATATAACTCAGTAAATCGGGATGACTCATCAGTTCTAGATGACTCAACAGCTCTTCGTAACTCAGTAGTTCGAGATGACTCAGCAGTTCTGTAGTGCAAACGAGTTAGAAAGACTTGAGACTACTTTACTAATTTCAGATTAACTAGAATCTGTTGTCATGCGTATAGCCACTTGAAGGCTTTCAAAGCGGGAGAGAGAGTATGCAATTATAGATGGCTTAGCAGTTCTACATAACCCAGTAAATCGAGATGACTCAGCAGGTCTGTAGAGCAGACGAGTTAGCAATATTTGGGACTATCTTACTAATTTCAGATTAACTAGAATCTGTTGTCATGCCTGTCCAACGATATATTCCTTCCAGACAGTTAGGTTCTCTTTTAGATAGGCAACGTTTCCAAAAATTGTTGTCACTATCAAGTTCCTTTGTGTGCTTACCTGTGTTCGCCATAACAGGACTCTATTTATCTGATTGGAAAGAACTCGTTTAGACTAAAGGTTCTGACGAGTCACTATTGCATAAGCTGTGCTGACGTGAAGGGGGAGAAGGCTATAACACAGGCGCTTGAGCGCTTTGCCTTGATATGGGTCAATTTAAGAAACATTTGGATATGTTAATGGAAGAAGCCACGGTAGCACAATGGACCGGTTGCAACACCAACCAAAACTTAACGATTTTAAAAGAAATTCTATCTTTTAGAATTTTGGCGAAGATGAATAAACTTCATAAAAATGTATGGCTCGATTGTGTATTGGAACCGAATTTTAGTTGCTTCGTCTACTGGCAACACAACAAGTAAACAAGTTATATTTTATATGGCAACTACAAATTCCCGGTTGCTGAAATAACCTATAACTGGCTACTAAAATTGACTCTTGTTGCCATCTACAATATGATCAATAATTGACAAGGCAACTGAGGTTCTGTTTTCGGTTATCAGTTGCCATACGTTTTCAACCTTGAGATGGTACAACATATATTAAAAAACATAGAATAAAAATCTCGTTTTATTTGAAAATAAAGTTTCTAGGCATTGTCGGATGTGCTTTTAAAAAAAAAAAAAAATTGACAGGAATTATAAATTTCCGGTTGCTGAAATAACCTATAACTGGCAACTAGAATGGTCTTTTGTTGCCATCTACAATATGATTAATAATTGACAAGGCAACTGAGGTTCTGTTATCGGTTATTAGTTGCCATAATGGCAATGCCATTTTGTTATTTGGCAACACAATTAAAATTCAGTTGCAATACACAATAGAGCCATAAAGCTTTTGTTTAAAGTATTTTGTTTTTACTAAATGATTTTGCTAATAATCATAAATTTTGGATTATATAAAAAGTGATTATATAAAAAGTACGTGCCCAATTTTGGACATGATATTTGAAAATAAAGCTTCTAGGCATTGTCGGATGTATAGATGGCACAAATGTGCATTTTTACAAAAAAAAAAAATTACAGCAACTATAAATTCCCGGTTGCTGAAACAACCTATAACTGGCAACTAGAATTGTCTCTTGTTGCCATCTATAATATAATTAATACTTGACAAGGCAACTGAGGTTCTTTTATCGGTTATTATTAATGGCAATGTCATTTTGTCAATTGACAACACAATTAAACTTGAGTTGCAATACACAATCGAGCCTTGAAGTTTTTGTTTTGAGTATTTTGTTTTTACTAAATCGTTTTGCTAATATTCATAAAGATTGGATTATATATAGAAAGAATGTGCCCAATTTTGAACATGATCAAGATAGAGCGGCTTGTAAGCTGTCAGGAAATTGTTGAGTCATTGGACATCAACCACCAAACAGTTGGGAATCATTTAAAAAGAATTGCCTATTCAAGTTGCCTATTAGGAATTTGATCAACCGCGATACACTAGAATTATGAAACAATGTAAGGCATTTAATCTTTTAAAAAGGGTTGCCTATTCAAGTTGCCTATATAGAATTTGATCAACCGCGATACATTGGAAATAGCCAGAAAAAAATACCATTAAACAAAAACCAAAGAAAATTGTATTTATTTAGCCCCGAGATTTAATTACGGCACATGATTAATGGCAATTTCTGAAATTGATTTTTTGTTTTCTCAAAATTGTATTATATAAAACAGCTGTTAGTGGCTGACAAACCGCCTGTCTCTAAATCTGATACAAGAAAAAAGGTGTGAATTTAAACACGTATTTGAACTTAAACTGTATTTCCGACATATGTAGAGTAAAATACATAAAATGAATTTTTAATAATGGCAAAAAAAAGTATAAAATGTTAGTCTTAATTAATTTCAACACAAATGAATGAGTTTGTTCAATGAATTTATAAATATGTAATATAAAATGTTAACAAAAAATTGTAACAAATAAAAATCGAAATGAACTCAAAAACCAAAATAAATTCGACCTTAAAGATAATAATGATTTTGTAAAATTTACAAAAAAAAAAAAAAAATTGGCAACATTGTAATCAAGACCAAGTTAACATTTTTGGTAGTTATAATTTATTAACTGATATGACAAAACTTTAAATTGACTCTTATGACCAAAATGTTTGTCAAGATAATTTCATTTAATTATCAGTTTAATTTGTCTTTTTTTTTAATAAATAACTAAATTTAATTTTATCACATTTTAAATTTAAACCCTTTTAAGTTTTTGCTAAAATATGAAAATCATAAAACTTTTTATGGGATTTTTCAAAACGACCATACGTCATATCAATGTATAGAAGAGTAACATCTTTATATTATGGAGTCTTTGCTATTAGTGTCTCATATTTTTCTTAAAATCTTATTTTCATTGGCCAATTTATTGAAAATACCCTCAATCTTCTTAATTTCTGTTACCATCAACTTAATCTTCTTTATATGTTATGTTTATTGACTTTAAATGTCATTGGCTTTAAATGTCATTTTTTTATATTATTTGTACTTAACATCTTTTATATCTTTTCATTGATTATAACCCTGACCTAAATTAATTGAATTTTCTGTTTACAGACCATGAAAATTTACAAGAAATTTTGTATGCAAGAAAAATAAAACAAATCTTCTTGTATAAGAAGATTAAACAATTTGAATCACACAATTAAGGGTCATACTCAGATTAATAATACAAGTGACGTATGACTCGATTATCTATTAAAACCGTATTTAAGTTGCTTCGTATGCTGGCAACACAATTAATAAAAAAGTTGTATTTTATATGGCAACACATCTCAGTTGCTAAAAGCTAACGAAAATTGTGCCTGGCAACTAAGAAAAAGAAGAAAAGTTGTAAAAAAACAGACATTGTAATAAATAAAAAGTGACCATGGAAATATATTTTTCCGCTTATTTAGCAAAAAAAATTTCACAGTAACTACAAATTTCCAGTTGCTGAAATAACCTATAACTGGCAACTAGAATTAACTCTTGTTGCCATCTACACAATGATTAACAATTGACAAGGCAACTGAGGTTATCAGTTGCCATGCATAATGTCATTTTGGCAATTGGCAACACAATTAAAGTTGAATTGCACTCCATAATTGAGCCATTAGCTTTTAATATAATCATTAAAAATGTAATTTTTTAAATATTTCTTTTAAACTTAAATTGTTTGCATATTTTTTTAAACAATTAAAATTTTATCGCCAAGAAGCTAAAGGTTACATTATATTTATATTCTTAACTTCACTCCTCGAATAGCTTTAAAACAAACATTATTCTTCAACTAGTTCCAATTAACATTGACAGTCTTCAAATTGTCCTTAATTTAAACGTAATTCTTAAAAAGTTCTTCAAGTCTTTCAAAAGCTCAGTATCAGTAAAATCGCCCAGGAATCCAAAAACTATAAACAAAAAATGTTTCCCCTTCTATATGCCATGGTAGGGCAGTTGCTGAAAAGATGCTTTTTGGCCTTCTCCTCGTTCTCACAGCTAAAGTGTAAAAGTGACTCAACAAAGCTTTTTGTCATGACAAACTCTAGCCAGAATACGAAGTGTCTTGAAAATGTCAATATTCAGTAAGTATGGTTCCTATGTGAACGGCGTCACATCTGTGTGGAATTAATGAGTCATCGAATGGACGTTCATCTATTTTTTGCTGAATTGCATGATCTCTCTTCTCTTGTAGTTGGATCTTGCAAGTGGCTAGAGATATCTCAAATAGTTTCAGAATTTTCTGGAATTTCTAAGGTAATCCCAAGACTTACTAACACTGCTCTATAGTTTCCTCGAATGTCCCTGTGGCCCGTATCTTAAGCAGCGGAGTCAACTAGGACAGCTAAATCATCTAAAACTTCAGAGTCATTTAGAACTGTTAAGTCATATGGAACTGCTGAGTTATTTCGAACAGCCATCTATAGCAACTGAGTCTTCTAAAGCAGCTGGGTCATCTGGAATAGCTGAGTCATCTGTATCAGCTGAGTCATTTGTTACAGCTGAGTCATCTAGAACTGCTAAGTCAATTTGAACTGCTGAAAAATAACGAATTGCTAAACCATTTAGAACAGCTGAGTTATCTAAAACAGCTGAGTCATCTAAAACAGCTGAGTCATCTAAAACAGCTGAGTCATCTAGAACAGCTGAGTCAAATAAAACTGCAGTGTTATCTACAACAGCTGAGTCACCTAGAACAGCAGAGTCATCTGGAACTGCTGAGTCATCTAGAACAGCCGAGTCATCTAGAACAGCTGATTCATCTGCAACAGCTGAGTCATTTAGAAAAGCTGAGTCATTTGTAACAGCTGAGTCACCTAGAACACTACATCTCAGCCATGCCCCGATTTTCGGTCTAAAAAGCACTGCCGGTGAATAAAACTAATTCAGTCTTGTTGAATCTAAGCCCAGCTACTAGGTAACAACTGTATTTAATTCCTACTCTAACCTCCTCGTGGTAAATCCTGGTATCCTGAGTAACCTAGTTGAAGATGCGGTTAAAACCCCGTGTGGAATTCTAGGTCAGGGCCAATATGAGAGGGAGTTATCTTAGAGCCGTTCCAACATACTCGGTCTAGGGGTCTAATGTTATTGTACTTGGTAAAGCACGAAAATGCAGCGTCTATTCAACATGTCAGTCTCGGATCGAGTGGCTCGCTATGCAAACGTGACTTGTGTCTTTGGACTCATTACCCAACGACTTAGCACTTACGATGTTTTAAGCATGGAAAAAACAACATTACAGAATGAATATCCTACGTCATGAGGTATATAAAACTTCTCTATTCTAAATTTAGTCGTCATAGCTATTACAATTGTATTCAATTTATCAGCATTAATCTGTTTCCCGGATCGGGGTTATATGGGAGCTCTAACTAAATGTGAACTGATTTCCTACATTTTCAATATACAACTATTTCTAGATATCGAAAATACTTTTGTAAAACTTTGTTCTGCTAGCTCTTTTTGTTGAGGCGCTATCGCACTTTTATCTGACGGACATAAACCCCCTTTTCTTTTTGTCTTTTTGTGTTTCCGTAAGTTTTTTATATAGGAGCTATGGTCAAATGGTGACCGATTGTGACAAAATTTTGCACACCGGCTGGCATTCACATAAGACTTCCTTGTGCTAAATTTAGTGGCCAAAGCTATTACAGTTTATCATTTATTGATATTTAAGTGTATTTCAGGTGAAATTTAGGGTGTTTCCGTAAGTTTTTTATATGGGAGCTATGGTTAAATATGAACCGCTGCCTAGTGCTTATGTAAAACTTCTAGATACCAAATTTTGTCATCATAGCTGTTATAATTTGTCTTTTATTAGCAAATAAACGATTAGCCTAGACGAGGCTATACGGGAGCTATGGTCAATTGTGAACCTATTTTGCCCGCTTTCAATTTTTTCCAAGAAATGAAGAATATTTATGCCAAATTTCAGTGACCTATATTCTTTCGTTAAGGCTTTATCGTGCCGACAACAGACAGACGGACATCGCTCAATCTTAGAATTTCATAAGGATTCAGAATATACTTCAATTTTGTTTTTTGAGCCAATATTATGGAAATTACAAACGGAATGACAATCTCAATTTTTGATGGTGGGTATAAAAAAGTTTAGACGTAAAATTTTTATTAAGTGTTTAAATTGACGTCTTAACTAAAAAAAAAAAAACAAAAAAAAAATATCATCATAATTAAATAGTGTTAATGATGATGATCATCATCATAATGAAGATGATGCGTTGTTGACCATATGGGGGAATTTGTTATACCCTTCACAACCATAGGTAGAAAGGGTATTATAAGTTTGTCCTGATGTATGTAACGCATAGAAATATTTGTCTTAGACCCACCTTTTAGTATACCAATAGGCTTAGAATCACTTTCTTAGTCGATTTAGCGATGTCTGTCCGTCCGTCTGGCTGGACCCCCATGTAAACCTTGTAATCAAACTACAGTTCGCAATTCTAAAGATAATTTGATGAAATTTGGCACAGATCATTTTTTTGATAATAGGACCATGGCTATTGAAATTTGTCGAAATCGGTCCATTATTTATGGTACCTCCCATATAAAAAGGATCCGTGCCAAATTTCATCAAATTATCTTTAGAATTGCGACCTGTAGTTTGATTACAAGGTTTACATGGGGGTCCAGCCAGCCAGACGGACGGACATCGCTAAATCGACTCAGAAAGTGATTCTAAGCCTATTGGTATACTAAAAGGTGGGTCTAAGACAAATATTTCTATGCGTTACATACATCAGCACAAACTTATAATACCCTTTCCACCTATGGTGGTGAAGGGTATAATCACTAAAACGCTCGTAAATCCAAAGACATTTCAAGTTTATTTTTCGCACACATAATTTCTGTAACAACTGTAATCAATATGCCAAATATAATAAATAGTACCTGGTAGACCGAGCCTTGCTCGGAGCTTTATGATAAGCATTTTGAGGAAAATTTTAAAGTTTTTATATATTTTATATTATAAAGTGCTAAAATAAATTTAGAGGAAAGACATTGTAGAAATATTCAGTTAATTTTGAATTATTTGATTTATTTTGTCCGACCAACACGTGGCGCCACCTGTCGGACTTTGCTTATTCCAATTCATAAACCTTCTTCGCCTTATCCGTAACAACTTTGCTGAAGATTATAGCATGATTAAATATACAGCATACGATTAAATTGACTTTGAGTAAATTTCAGTAGCGCCACCTGTCGAAATTTCTTCATACCAACTAAGAAACCTTCGTCGGCTCATGTGCAACAACTTTGCTAAAGATTGTAGCATGATTAAATGTACAGATTACGCTTAAATTGACTTTGAGTAAGTTTCTGTAGCGCCACCTGTCGGAAATTATTCATACCAACTAAAAAGCCTTCATCGGCTCATGCGCTACAACTTTGCTAAAGATCATAGCATGATCAAATGTACAGTTTACGATTTAATTAATTTTTAGTAATTTTCAGTGGCGCCATCTGTCGGAAATAGTCTTATCAACTTTAAAACCTTCGCCGGCTTATCCGCAACATCTTCGCTAAAGAGCATAACACAATCAAATTCACAGTTTACTATTCTATAAAGAACATACATACAGACAAACATTCATTTGTTTAAAATAATACTAATTTTTCCCCCTTTTTATTCCCTAATTTCTAAAAGTTCCATATGTATATTTGGTACTTTTTTGGTGCCAATTGAATTCGGTACATTTTTTTAAAACGCATTTAACATAATGTATAATGTTCCTATTCATATTACTTTGGAGATGTTAAGTTATCATTTTATCCCTTTTTTACCCATTTTGGCTCCAAAATCAAAAAAGTACCAAATACGTGTTTCATGTTTTTTTTACATCTATTGATTGCAGTACCAAGTTTCTTTCTATATTCTTTAGTTTAAAATATAAGAGTGGGTTAAAAAGGTGCCAAAAAAACTATTTTCACCCTTTTTTACCCCCTATCGGACATAGTTTCAAAAAAGTACCAAACACCTGTCCGCTTATTTTCAAAGCTGTTTAAAACGTAATTTTAATTTTGTTTCTATACCTATTACTTTAGGAGACATAGCGTTTTCGATTTTTTCCCCTTTTTACCCGTTTTTACCCTCTTAGAGGTAAAAGTTCCAAAAGTCCCTTCTTCTTCGACCTATACATCAAAAAAGATACCCACTGTCCAAATTTTATCAAAATCGTTAGAGCCGTTTTCGAGATAGCCATTCTATATATATATATATATATATATAAGTTTTGAGAAAATGTTTGTATGATGGCAAAATTTAGCAAATATTTGTCTTTATAGAGGAAAAATAACACCTTTGACCTTAATGGTGAAGGGTATCGTATGGTCGGGCTTGAACGACTATAGCACTTTCTTACTTGTTTTGTATTGTTTTCCTTGTATTTTGAAAAAAGTAAGAAGAAAAAAATTCATGTGTTTAAACAAAAGTCAAGGCCATTAACATCATCTTCGTGTCTTCTTTCTTTCTTTCGATTTATTATAATTATTATAAAAACAAATATAGACTTTTTTTAGTTTGAAAAGGTAATAAAACATTAATGGTAATAAAATCTAAAGAAGATGGATCATAAAGAGAATTTGAAATAAAGATATTCAAAAAAGAATTTTAAAAACTCTAAGACACTTGTTAATGAATTCTTAGGGATATAACTTGTAAGATTTAAGTCAATTTAAATAAAAGTGAGTTGACATTTTTGGAGATATTTAAGTTTAACAAAATTTTTCTTTAATTTTTTTTTTTTTTGCCATAAACTTTTTTATTTTTAGATTTTTTTGCTAAACTTTCAAGTTTTTATTTTCATTTTAAATTTTTTTTATTTATCTCCGATTAAATATTTAGTTTTCTTAGTCTTTAATTAATCATTTCAGAATATTAGAATCTGTTATTAGAAAAACCTGATTTGTTATATTTTTAATTATTCTTTTAAAAGACCGTTACAAAATATTGAATTTTATCTTGAGAATTATGCAAATTTGTGGTTTGTCTTTGATAACCAAAAATAGCCTTAAAGTGTCCACGAGTTTGATTTCAAAACAAAGTTTAAAGTCTTGTATTTTTGCTAAATATTTAATAATAAATAAGATTTATTAATTTACATTCGAGCAAAAATGAGGCGGGCCATATTCAGTAGTTATAAAAACATACGATATTTTAAAAAAATGAACCTTTAATATTTTTGTAAAGATAACTTCTTAGTTTTAAGAAACTTTGAGGCGGGCCATGTTTAATACTTCTAAAATAGGAGTCAACATTATAAAATATTCCATATTTCGCACATCTAACTCCTTTTTTAATTTTTAGCCAGATTACGTTTTAGATTCAAGCAAAATTGTAATATTTTTTTCTTTTTTGGATAGACTACTTTAAGTTTCAAGAAATTTTGAGGCGGGCCATAATCAAAATTTCTTATATTTCAACCGTATATTATGAAATATTATATTTTTTGACAATTTCGAATTTTTTGGTGTTCAATACTTTTACATTCGAGCAAAATTGAGGCGGGCCATATTCAATATTTCTAAAATAGGAGTTAAAGTTATAAAAACATACGATATTTTAAGAAATGAACCTTTTATATTTTTGTAAAGATAACTTCTTAGTTTTAAGAAACTTTGAGGCCCGCCTCAAAGTTTCTTAAGTTTCTTGTTCAATATTTCTAAAATTGGAGTTATGAAATATTCAATATTTCGCTCATCTGGCTACTTATATTTTAAGTTAAAGGTAGATTACTACTACTTTCAGAAACTTTGAGGCGGGCCATACTCTGTATTTCTAAATTTGGAGCTGTATAATATAAAATATTAGACTGTTTAGCATTTTTAATATTCAGAGAAGGAAAACTTTTAGATTTTAGCAAAATTAAGGCGGGTGTTATTTTTTGTTTCTAAGAAAGAAGCCAAAATCATAACATATTCAAGATTTTCTAAATCTAAATCTTATGGCGGGCCATACTTTATATTTCTAAAATTGGAGCTGCGTATTATAAAATATTATAATTTTTGCTGTTTTAAGCAATTTTTTAATATTTAGAGAAAAAAGCTTTTAAATTTAACAAAATTGAGGCGGGCCTTATTCATTGTTTCTAAGAAAGACATATTCATATTCATCATTTTATAAATCTAAACTCTTTTTATAAAAAAAGAAGCCGAAATTATAACTTATTTAACCTTTTATAAATCTAAATCTTGCTTCAATATTTTGAGTAAGATAAGTTTTAGTTTCTAGAAACTTTGAGGCGGAACATGTTTAATATTTCTAAAATAGAAATTAAAATTTTAAAATATTCCATATTTCGCACATCTGACTCCTTTTTTTTTAATTTCTGGCCAGATTACTTTTATTTTTAGGAACTTTGAGGCGGGCCATACTTTATATTTCTAAATTTGGAGGTGTATATTATAAAATATTAAAATTTTTACCATTTTAAGCAATTTTTTAATATTCAGAGAAAAGAAGCTTTTAGATTTTAGCAAAATTGAGGCGGGCCTTACTCATTGTTTCTAAGAAAGAAGCCAAAATCATAACATATTCAACATTTTATAAATCTAAATCTTAATTCAATATTTTGAGCAAGATAACTTTTAGTTTCTAGAAACTTTGAGGCGGGCCATCATTTACTAGTTGCTCTAAATAAGTCTTTGTATTTCTTATTTAAGTCATATGCCTTTAAATTTGCCGAAAATCTTTATTATGCATATAAAAAAAAGGATTGTTTGTTTGCATGTTCTTTATAGAATAGTAAACTATGATTTTTATAATGTTATGATCTTTATCAAAGCTGTTGATCATAAGACGACGGACGTTTTATATTCTGATAGATGGCGCCGTTAAAAATGACTCAAAATGAATTTAAACGTGAATCGTGCATTTGATCATGCTATGATCTTTAGCAAAATTTTTGAGCATGAATCGACGGACGATTCTAAATTGGTACTACTAACTACTGATAGATGGCGCCACTGGAAATTACTCAAAATTAATTAAATTGTAACCTAAGCATATGCATTTGATTACGTAATGATCTCGATCATGTTATGATCTTTAAAAAAATTGTTCCGCATGAACTGACGAAGGGTTCTATGTTGTTATGACCAAATTTAATTTAATCGTAAACTGTGCATTTGATCATGCTATAATCTTTAGAAAAGTTGTTGCACATGTGTCGACAAATGTTTCTAAATTGGTGCGTTTAATTTGTGATAGATGGCGCCATTTAAAATTATACAAAATGAATTGATTCGTAAACTGTGCATTTTATCATGCCATGATCGTTAACAAAATTGTTGCGCATGAGCTGACGAAGGTTTCTAAGTTGAATCGACTTTTTTTGCCAGATGGCGCCACTAAAAATTTTATCAAAATTAATTGAATCGTAAACTGTGCATTTGATCATGCCCTGATCGTTAGCAAAATTGTTGCGCATGAGCTGACGAAGGTGTCTAAGTTGAATCGATTTTTTTTTTGCCAGATGGCGCCACTAATTTTTTTTATCAAAATTAATAGAATCGTAAACTGTGCATTTGATCATGCCATGATCGTTAACAATATTGTTGCTCATGAGCTGACGAAGGTTTCTAAGTTGAATCGACTATTTTTTGCCAGATGGCGCCACTACAATTTTTAACAAAATTAATTGAATCTTAAACTATGTATTTGATTATGTAATGATCTTTAGCAAAGTTGTTGTGCATAAGCCGACAAAGGTTTCTAAGTTTGTACGACTAATTTTCGCCAGATGGCGCCACCGAAAATTAGACAAAATTAATTGAACAGTTAACTATGCATTTGCCCATGTGTTGATCGGACAAAATCAATAAAATTATTCAAAATTAATTGGATATTTGTTTAATATCTTTTCTTCAAATTTATTTGAGTTGGTGTCGCAGCAACGCGCTCAGGTTACAGCTAGTAATTAATAATTACACTGTTCTCGCTTTTGACAACTTTTTTTTACCGACAAAAGGAAGACCTAGTGGGTAAAGGTAAATCGAGTACCCTGAATTCAATAGTGCTAACCTTGTTTTTTAGGTTTTAGGCTCTAGTGTTCGAGATATAGCGTTAAAGAAAATGAAAGACGTTGCGCAAAATAAAATTTGTGTAACTCGAAAACTGTTTATTTTCTTGAACTAAACAAAAAAATAAAAATTTGGTAACAAAATTATCTTTCAGGAACACTAATTTTTTAAACCATTGTCTTGGAAATAATTTGTTGGACACAATAATTCTTATTTATTCTGTCCCTCAAAAAAGATATGTGGTTTTCGCTCTGCCTAGGATTAGGGATAATCCTCCTGAAGAGATGTCCTAACCAACCATCGAAACGCGTCGAGGAAAGGTTTCTCCACCAACATTTTTTGGCTTTATCAAAAAACTATTTATTACAATAATAAATTATTGTAATAAATTGGGATCTAAGTGCAATACACTGCAGTCAAACTTTTTAATTAAATGTTTGATGTCCCAAAATTTTTAATAAACCTTTTTAATTTTTTTGCTTACAAAAAAATATTTTTGTGAATTTTTGTAAGTTTTCAAAAAAAAAAAAAAAAATTGCAAACAAAAAAATTTATTTCCAAAACTAATCGCTCAGATTGAAAGAAGTAATTAGTGTTCCTGAAAGTTTTTTTACTAAGTTCAAAAAAATAAACAGTTTTTGAGTTACCCGAATATTTATGGCGCAACCTCTTCCATTTTTTAAATAACGCTATATATCTAGAGCTAACCTAAAAAAAGGTTAGTAACTTTGAATTCAGCGTACTCGAATTATCTTTACCCACTAGGTCTCCCTCTTGTAGGTAAAAAAATTGTATAAATCGAGCACAGTGTGTTCAGTGGCGCCATCTGATGGATTTTTTGTTATTAATACTATTTTTGAAATATGCCCAATTTTGTTCGTGAGTTTAGTCTTAAATCTTTATGAAATCACATAAAAACCTTTTTTAACTTCTCATTATTTTCAATTAAAAATAATTTTAAATACAAATTTATTGCTCAAGGCTTGGATTAGTTTTTTTTTATTTTTTTTAATTTATTATCGTCACTAAATTGTTAATACAACAACACGAATTTGCTATTAGGCACTTTTTTAAAATCACTTTTAAAAACTTTTGTTTTTTATATAATATCATTTTTTGAATTTTTATATAAAATTCCGAAAGTTTCTTTAAATTTCACATAAATTATAAAATAATTTAATTTTTTAAAAAAATTAAATTTCACATAAAAATTAAATTTCACATAAATTATAAAATAATTTAAACTTTTAAAATATTTTTTTAAATTTAATTTATTTAAAATTTCAGTATATTTGAACAAGGATTTCGTTTTTGAATTAAAAGAAAATTTTTCTCTAAATCTTTTTATTTACTTCTGATTTTTTGAAGATAATGGACTAATTTTTTAACACTTTTTTAAATTTTTTCCATATCTTATCAATCAATAAACCTTAAAGAAATTATCTTATAATCTTACATCTTTTTTATGGAGAAAAAATTTTTTATAAAGGTATTTGTTTACTTCTTTTAAATTTATTCTTATTTACACAAATGTTTCATTAAGCCGCACATTAAAATGTTATAAATAATTTTAAGTTTTGTTTTTTTTTTATATCATTTTCTTTCTCAAAAATAAAACCAACCAAATTTTATGACTTTAACATATAACGACCGCTTGCGTTCGCGTTTAAATTGTATCTGTTTGATTTTTACCTGCTGACAACTTTGAGTCAGGTCTTAAAAACACATTAAAAACACACAAGAAAAAACTCTTGGGCTTAAAATACAACAAAAAATACCAGAAAAAACAAACAAATTACACTCAGCACTTTTTGATTTGTGGCTGAGGGGTTTTGAATGCCGGTTGTCTAAGAGACTAGAGTATTTGTTTGGTTTTTTACTTATTTTTCCCCATTTTTACTCATATTAAAAAAAAATATTGAGTATTTGTTGTGGGTGTTTTGTCTGTTAAAAGGATTTTTGTTTTTTTTTTCGGTTTCAAAATGCCATAAAAAACTGTTTAAATACAAAAGACTTAAGCAACAAACTTTATGTTACTCAAACATTTCAGTGAAAACGAAAGACTTAAGCAAGAAACCTTAGGGATTTTTTTAGAAGAACTAAAAGGAAACAGCCAAATTAAAGGGCCCTTAATACTAAAAATACAAAAAAGAAAAAAAAAATGAACAAATAAACAAATTCTTACAAATAAAAGACTTAAAAAAACAAACTTGCATACAAATTTCCCAGCAAAATAAAAGACTTAAGAAACGAACATTAAAAATTATTGAACGATTTTTTTCAAGAAATTTAATATCTACAATAATTTTTAAACGATTTTACCTTATTTACCTAACTCTGAAATGGTGTAAACAATGTAAAAATTAATTTTCAAAGTTTTAATTATTATATTTTACCTTATTTACTATTGTTGACATGATGTAAATAATGTAAAGATTTTATGTTTAGGGTTCCAACTATTTTGTACAACATTTTTTGTAATAATTTTCTATGATTTATATTATTTACCTATTATTGACATGGTGTAAATAATGTAAAAAATAAATTTCAATGATCTTGTTTTGATTTTACAACATTTCATATTAAATTTTCTATAAATTTACATTATTTACCCGTTGTTAACAGGGTGTAAACAATGTAAATAATTGATTTTCTGGTACTTATGAAGTTTTTATACTAATACCGTGTAAACAATGTAAACAATTATTTTTTAAGTGTAAATAACGCAAAAATTAGATGTAGAAGGTTTCGTGTCAATTATATAACAATTTTTAAACGATTTTACATTATTTACCTAACGTTGAAATGGTGTGAACAATGTAAAAAATCATTTTCAAAGTTTTATTTACTATATTTTACCTTATTTACTATTGTTGACATGGGGTAAGTAATCTACAGAATTTATTTTTTGGGTTCTAACTATTTCTTACATCTTTTTTTGTAATATTTTTCTATAATTTATATTTTTTACCCATTATTGACATGGTGCAAATAATGTAAAACATAAATTTAAATGATCTTGTTTTATTTTTATAACATTTCATAATAAATTTTCTATAAATTTACATTATTTACCCATTGTTGACATGGTGTAAACAATGTAAATAATTGATTTTGTAATATCTATGAATTGTTTATATCAATTCATGATATATTTTTATGATTTATACACTATTTACCTATTATTGACATCGTGTAAACAATGTAAACAGTTATTTATTAAGTGTAAACAATGTAAAAATTTTAATTTAAAATGTATTTTTAGACATTATAACAATTCGTGTTAAATTTCACCTAATTCTACATTATTTACCTATTGTTGACATGGTGTAAACAATGGATATAATTAATTTTGTAGTATTTATGAAGTTTTTTTTTTATCAATACATGATATATTTTTATGATTTAAACATTATTTACCCATTATTGACTTCGTGTAAACAATGTAAACAATTATTTATTAAGTGTAAATAGCTAAAAAATTAGATTTAAAAAGTTTCGTTTCGATTTAATAACAATTTTAAACGATTTTACATTATTAACCTAACGCTAAAATGGTGTAAACAATGTAAAAATGTATTTTAAAAGTTTTAATTATTATATTTTACCTTATTTACTATTGTTGACATGGGGTAAATAATGTAAAGAATTTGTGTTTCGGGTTCTAACTATTTCTTATATAATTTCTTGCAATATTTTTTCTGTATTTTATATTATTAACCTATTATTGACATGGTGTAAATAATGTAAAAAATAAATTTCAATGATCTTCTTTTGATTTTACAATATTTTACATTAAATTTTCTTTTAATTTACATTATTTACCCATTGTTGACATAGTGTAAAAAATGAAAATAATTGATTTTGTTGTACTTATAAAGTTTTTATACCAATACATGATAAATTTTCATGAGTTATACATTATTTACCTATTGTTGACATGGGGTAAACAACGAAAATAATTGATTTTGTAGTATTTGTGAAGTTTTTATATGAACACATGATATATTTTCATGATTTATACATTATTTACCCATTATTGACTTCGTGTAAACAATGTAAACAATTATTTATTAAGTACAAACAAGATTTTATAACATTTTATGTTAAATTTGATTTTATTTTACATTATTTACCTATTATTGACATGGTATATACAATATAAATAAACGATTTTGACGAACTATTAGTTTTTTTTTTATTATATTTAAGGTTTTATTTTCTTAAATTAAAATTATTTTGAATTCTTGACATGGTGTAAACAATGTAAATATTTAATTTTATGTGTTTTATTCACATGTAATGAAATTTTATTATAACAAAATTTTATTTTCCTGAATTTTACATGGTATAAAAAATGTAAAGAATTAATTTTATGGTTTTTATTTTGATTTTTTAACCTTTTTTTTTTGTAAAATTTCCTGATTAACACATTATTTACCAATTCCTTACATAGTGTAAAAAATGTAAAGAATTCATTTATAGGTTTTATTTTTTGTTGTTATTACATTTTGGGATATATTCTCTTGAAATTAACATTATTTATGTATTCTTGACATGGTGTAAACAATTTTATTTGCTTTATTCACATGTAAAGACCTTTTCTTTGAAAATTATTATATTTGCTTGAATTTTACATGGTGTAAACAATGTAAAGAATTAATTTGAAAGGTTTTATTTAGATTTTTTAACCCTTTGTGGTAAAATTTCCTGAACTACACATTATTTACCAATTCTTTACATAATGTAAACAATGTAAAGAATTAATTTCAAAGGTTTCTTCAGTTTCTCTAACAGTTTTAGTTATATTTTCTTGAATTAGACATTATTTACTAATTGTTGACAAGATGTCAACAATGTAAAGAATTGTTTTCGATGTTTTATTATAACTTTTCTTTAATTTTTTCATATATTTTTTAGTATTTACCTATTTTTCTTGGGTTTTATAAGTTTCTTTGACATTTTTTTTTCAAACCCCAATAACCTTTTATGATTTAACGCTTTTAAGCATTAGCTTTCAATAAAGAACCCCATGTTAAACTTTAAACTTATTTTAAACAAAAAAAAAAAAAACTTGACTGGTTTAAACTTTTAATATCAAACACACCTTTGGCAACTTATAATTGCTTAAAATGTCAGTTGTATTAAACATAAAAAACCTATAATAAATAAAAGAAATACAAAGAAACTAGACTCCTCCATAGCTAAACTAAAGTTCTTGGAGACCATTTCAAAAAATCAGAAAAAACAACATTACCATGAATCATACAATTTATGCCCTGAAAGTACTTGAAACCAAATTTAAACTTAATTTTTTTTCTTTCAAAAAACATAAATAATAAAGTCGTCTGACTGTATGCAAACCACGTTTTTGACTTTACAATATCCGTCAATGAATTGTATGTAGAAGATAAAGAACTTCTTTAAATGCTAAAAGTTCTTTAACAAATTTTACTTATGAGTTTGTCTTTTTATGGTTTTCCTTTCAATCAAACTGAGGACAAGAGACTCAAGTGTTAAAGTTTTTTTTTTATCTAAAGGTAAACAGACAATCTTGACTTGTTGAAATGTAAAGAAATAATAAATTGCTAAAGAAGAAGGTAAAAGTGCTTTGCCAATATAAAAAAAAATCAAGAATTTAAAAACTGTTATACAGACAATTATATGCGGACAATTAATCTATAGAAAAACTCTTATACTTAATTTTTTTTATAGACAAACTCTTACACTGAAATTTTTTTTTATAGAAAAACTGTTATACTGACATTTTTTCTATAGAAAAACTGTTATACTGACAATTTTTCTATAGAAAAACTGTTATACTGGCAATTTTTCTATAGAAAAACTGTCATACTCACAATTTTCCTCTAGAAAAACTGTTATACTCACAATATTTCTATAGAAAAACTGTTATACTGTCAATTTTTCTATAGAGAAACTGTTATATTGGCTATTTTTCTATAGAAAATCTGTTATACTGACAATTCTTCTATAGAAAATGACAATTTTTGTATAGGAAACTGTTATACTGACAAGTTTTGTATAGAAAAACTGTTATACTGGCAATTTTTCTATAGAAAAACTGTCATACTCACAATTTTCCTGTAGAAAAACTGTTATACTGACAATATTTCTATAGAAAAACTGTTATACTGATAATTTTTGTGTAGAAAAAGGGCTATACTGACAATTTTTCTATGGAAAAACTATTATACTCACAATTTTTCTACAGAAAAACTGTTATAATGACAATTTTTCTATGTTAAAATTTGTATACTGACAATTTTTCTATCGAAAACTATTATACTCACAATTTTTATGTGAAAAACTGTTATACAGACAATTTTTCTATAGAAAAACTGTTATACCGACAATTTTTCTATAGAAAAACTGTTATATTGACAATTTTTCTATAGAAAATCTGTTATACTGACAATTTTCCTATAGAAAAACTGTTATACTGACAATTTTTTTTGTAGAAAAACTGTTATACTGAGAATTTTTCTTTGGAAAAACTGTTATACTGACAATTTTTCTATAGAAAAACTGTTATACTGACAATTTTTCTTTAGAAAAACTGTTATACTGACAAATTTTTCTATAGAAAAACTGTTATACTGACAATTTTTCTATAGAAAAACTGTTATACAGGCAATTTTTCTATAGAAAAACTGTTATACTGACAAATTTTTCTATAGAAAAACTGTTATACTAACAATTTTTCTATAGAAAAACTGTTATACTGGCAATTTTTCTATAGAAAAAACTGTTATATTAACAATTTTTTTATACTAAAATTGTTATACTGACAATTTTTCTATAGAAAAAACTGTTATACTGACAATTGTTCTATAGAAAAACTGTTATACTGACAATTTTTCTATAGAAAAACTGTTATACTGACAATTTTTCTATAGAAAACTGTTATACTGACAAATGTTTTAAGTAGCAAAACCAATGGAATGAGATGAGTTGGGCATGTCTATTTTGATTAAAAAGAAGATTACATTTGGGTTCTTAAGAATTTAATGATTAAAAGGTTCATTAAAAGGTTCATTAACCTTTTGAACAAAAAGACTTAACTCTTCTTTATGTTTTAGAAATACCTGACATAAAATTAAGATATTCGTTCTCACTCATGTCTTCTAAACTGAAGTGATCTTGAACAATTACGTTTATTGTGCTAATTCAAGAAATATTGAGAAGTACAGGCAGAACATGTTTTAAATGTTAAAAGATTTCAAATGTATTAAAAAATTATCATGAGTAACTGATATTTGCTTAAATAAGACCGAAATTAAGCAGAATTATTTAAGGTCTTAAATACTGGTATTTTTTAAATTGAATCATTTTTCAGTTGTAATAAATGTATAATAAAACCAAAATTTTTGTAAACTGAATTTGTTTTAAAAATTTATTACTCAAGTAACTCAATACTGTGGCACAATTGATGTCTAATACCCAAAGTATCAAGCTACAATATTTGATTTGCTTTAAATTTCTGTTTTAGATTGACTAATACGAGGAAAAGATATTTGTGGGAAATCTAAATCAAATTCTTTCATATAAAAACAAAAGACTAAAGACACGAACTTTGTACTACTCACAACATTTTTTAATTGTAAGCAAAAACTTCCGAATATTTATAGCTTTTTAAAAAAACTTAAAGCACAACTTCCATTAAAATGTAAAAAAAACAAAAAATTGGTTTTAAATTTTTATTTATTAACCTTGATATTGAACTGTTAAAAATTGTATAGACCATTTTTGGTCAGGTACTATTTTTACGACTAAAAAGAAACTTAAACGTCAGTACTCAAACTTAACACACTTAAGAAATCAATGACCCATAAAATTAAAATTGGCGGAAAAAAAGAAATTAATTAAACAAAAAAATACTTTCAATTATTTACAAAATTTAAAAGTTTGAGTAAAAAAATAATTGCTACATGTTTAAATGTAACTACAACAAACTTTCTGTAGAAAAATTGTCAGTATAAGAGTTGTTCTATAACAATGGTATCAGTATAATAGTTTTTCTATAGAAATAGTATCAGTATAAAAGTTTTTCTAGAGAAAAATTGTCAGTATAACAGTTTTTCTAGAGAAAAATTGTCAGTATAACAGTTTTTTCTATAGAAAAATTGCCAGTATAAAAGTTTTTCTATAGAAAAATTGCCAGTATAAAAGTTTTTCTATAGACAAATTGTCAGTATAACAGTTTTTCTATCGAAATATTGTCAGTATAACAGTTTTTTCTATAGAAAAATTGTCAGTATAACAGTTTTTCTATAGAAAAATTGTCAGTATAACAGTTTTTCTATAGAAAAATTGTCAGTATAACAGTTTTTCTATAGTACAACAGTCTTTCTACAGGAAAATTTGTCAGTATAACAGTTTTCCAATAGAAGAATCGTCAGTATAACAGTTTCTCTACAGAAAATTTGTCAGTATAACAGTTTTTCTATAGAAAAATTGTCAGTATAAGAGTTTTTCTATAGAAAACTTGTCAGTATAACAGTTTTTCTATAGAAAAATTGTCAGTATAATAGTTTTCTTTACAAAAATTGTTAGTATAACAGTTTTTCTATAGAAAAATTGTCAGTATAACACTTTTTCTATAGAAAAATTGTCAGTATTGCAATTTTTCTATAGTAAAAGTATCAGTATTACAATTTTTTTATAAAAAATTTGTCAGTATAACAGTTTTTCGATAGAACAATTGTCAGTTTAACAGCTCTTCTATAGAAAAATTGTCAGTATAACAGTTTTTCTATAAAAAAAATTGCCAGTATAACAGTTTTTCTATAGAAAAATTGTCAGTATAACAGTTTTTCTATAGAAAGATTGTCATTTTTATATATTTTCTATAGAAAAATTGTTATACTGACAATTTTTCTATAGAAAAACTGTTATACTGACAATTTTTCTCTAGAAAACTGTTATGCTAACAATTTTTGTAAAGAAAACTATTATACTGACAATTTTTCTATAGAAAAACTATTATACTGACAATTTTTCTATAGAAAAACTGTTATACTGACAATTTTTCTTTAGAAAAACTATTTTACTCACAATTTTCTATAAAAAAAACTGTTATACTGACAATTTTTCTATAGAAAAAATGTAATACTGAAAATTTTTCTGTAGAAAAACTGTTTTACTGACAATTTTTCTATAGAAAAACTGTTATACTGAGTATTTTTCTATAGAAAAACTGTTATACTGACTATTTTTCTGTAGAAAAACAGTTATAATGACAATTTTTAGACAAAAAAAAAACTGTTATACTGACAATTTTTCTATAGAAAAACTGTTATACTAATCATTTTTCTGTAGAAAAATTGTAATAATGATAAATTCTCTTTCGAAAAACTTTTATACTGACAATTTTTCTGTAGAAAAATTTTCATTGCTATAATTTTTTTTTAGAAAAATTGTCCGTATAACAGTTATTCTGTAGAAAATTTGTTTGTATAACATTTTTTCTATTTCTTTATGTTTTTTCTGTGATTGTAATGTTGCAATATCCATATCTAATTTCTTGGTGTAATAGATTTCTTTAATTGTGGTCTTTGTTATAAAAAGGGTTGGGCGGATTTCAAAATCGGTGTATTTAATACCTAATTGTTATTAACAATAAATATAATGGAGTCTTATGAAAATATTTACATTGTTTTGGGTCTCAAAAAGAAAACAAATCCCTTTACTTAACTGACCAACATCTTGTATTTCTTAAACTTTATTAAATTACTTTTAAAGAGACATGCAACAGAAAAATGTCAAAGAATTATTAAGTAAGAAAAACAAATAATGTATTATAAGGATTAGATAATTAACAAATTGCATAATTTATGTTTATAATAGAAAATCTTAACAAATTTAATAAATCAAAAAAGAAACAAGTTTGTGCCTTAAGTCTTTTGTTTTGTATGCTTTCTTTGTGTTTGATTTTGTCGCTTGATAAAATCTCAAATTAATTGAAATTCATTTTACATTTTTTCCTCATTCCGTTTGCAGTAAATTGAAAAGTCAAACACGTGAACGTGATTCTGAACTACACGAGACCTCAGCGGAAAGCAAAAGTTTAAGACAACAACTTACCGCCTTGAAAACAAGTCGAGATCAGGCCATACAAGAAAATGTGTAAGTTTTTCAAATCGCATAGAAACTCTAATTTACATTTTATAGGAAATGAAGGCAAAACTTTAAACTAGTTTCTAATTCATGTCAATTTTATAAATTTTATTACTTAATTTTTTTTCCATTTCAAAGACGTCTGACCAATGACTTGGCCGAGAGTCAAGCTGAAGTTGTAATTTTACGCAAACAACTCAAAGATTCTGAAAAGGAAATTGAGCGCCTGAAACAGCAACTAAGAAAATATGTGGAGGAGGTTAAAAAGGCGGAAGATTTGTTAATGCATAAGGTAGAAATTCAATGTAAAATTTGTAGTAATTAAACTTTGTTTTTAAAATTGCATCTTATTTTTAAAGGAAAAAGAACGTGAGGAAATGCTGGATCATTACAGATCATTGTCCCATGATGCTGTAATGCTGGAGGGTAATAATCAAAGTCTCGAGCATGAAGCAGCTGAATACAAGTAAAATTTTCCATTAAAATTGTTGCTATATAGAAAATCAGTATATTTACTATAGAAAAATTGTAAAAATGACAAATTTTCTAGAGAAAAATTTTAAAAACGACAAATTTTCTAGAGAAAAATTTTAAAAACGACAAATTTTCTATAGAAAAATTGTAATAACGGCAATTTTTCTATAGAAAAATTGTAATAACGACAATTTTTCTATAGAAAAATTGTAATAACTACAATTTTTCTATAGAAAAATTGCAAGACCGACAGTTTTTCTATAGAAAAATTGTAATAACGACAATTTTTCTATAGAAAAATTGTAGTAACGACAGTTTTTCTATAGAAAAAACGAGAATTTTTCTCTAGGAAAATTTTAATAACGACAATTTTTCTTTAGAGACAATTTTTTTCTAGAGAAATTGTAAAAACGAAAATTTGTCTCTAGAAAAATTGTAATAACGAATATTTTTCTCTAGAAAAATTGTAATAACGACAATTTTTCTATTTAAATCTCATTTGTCTAATCTTTTTTCTCATAAAGTATTTTCTCTTTAACTCTTTTTCTCTTCAACTCTTTTCTCTTTACCTTTTTTTCTCTTTAACTTTTTTCACTTTTACCCTTTTCGCTATCACTTTGGTTTACGTAGTTCTTGTCAATGCTGCTGTTGCCTTAGAATTAGACAAATTCTTCAAATAGAAAATTAGTTTTTCTAATAATTAAAATTAACTGCCATTTTTTTAAAAATCCTAGTAATTAAGTCTTAAAACTATGCAACAAAAAATTCTATCTAACTCCATTTAGGCGCCAGGCAGCTGAATTGGATGCCGAAATAATGACTCTCAAAAAGGAACTCTGTCACCGTAATTCCATAATTTCCGAATTAGAAGATAAAATTGTAACTCTTACGGCCAAGGCCACATGCTTAGAGCATAAACTGGAGGAGAGTTTGGATGAGCAGCATTTGCTGAAAACCGATTTAAAGGCACGCAAAGAGCTATGCGATAAATTGGATATAGAAAAGGATAAATTAAATGCTGAACTCTCGGAACTGAATGGTATTAAGAGAAAGGTAAGTTTGAGGAAATTAAATTTTGATACTGAAATTAAAAAAAATTCTTATTTTTCTTTTTTTTTTTAGTTGGAAGCAGAAAATGAAAAACTACGCCTGGAAATGGAAAAAACGGAAAAAGGTAAAAAGCTTTCTTCCGAGACCCTGGAAGAGTTATTAGCTAAAACTCGTCATGATTTGGAAGAACAAATCAAGGTTGATAGTAAATTGAGTCAAGAGCTAGTGCGTCTCAGGCAGAAGAATGAAGAATTATTGGTGAGCTTTTGAATATAAGTTTAAAAATGATTGATTTTTTAAATTCGTTATTTCATAATAGAACGACTTGGACCGAGAGAAACAAAAACGTGAACAACATCAAACCTTGGCCCACGAATATCAAGTACAAAATCAAGAGCTGCGTCACAATCTAACCGATGATCGTTTTCGTCAGGCTCGTTCCCGCGAACAAAGTCCACGTTTTCCAACACAAACTTTATAGTTATCAAATGTTTTTTTAATTAGAAATTTTATTAAAAAAAGTTGTATTTACTTAACATTTTTTTATGTTGAAAAAGTTGTTTAAAAATTATGATTTTACAAAAAAAAACTTAAAAAAGAAATAAATTATTTATCTTTAAGAAAAAACACAATTATAAATCTATTTTATGGTTTAATTTAGAATTTATTTCCTCTAATTAAAATAATTAGTTCTTCTTTCCCTTGTAATAATTTCCTAACATTTCCAAATAAGTACCCAGCATACAGAGACACTGCTTGAAGGGTGGTATATCCTTGTCACTTTTAATAGCATTATAGTAATTCATAAGACCAGCTTGTTGACTATCTGTATAAGCGGAAATTCTGCTTGTGGAGGCTTCCATAAGCATTTCCCGGTTTTGTTTTAAAATCGGCCTTTGGAGGCTGTCTTTGGTAACAATAGTTTCCTGGTGCTGACTAGATTGTTGATCTGAAATTAAAATTAATGTTAAATATTTATTTAATATTTCTAAAAAGAGAATTAAGTTGAAGTTGTTATATTTTTGCTTTTTCAATCCAATTTTAATTGCTACAACAAATTTTAAGGTTATTTGAATGCAACAGTTTTACTTTATCGGTATTTATAAAACTGCAGTATATCTTCAGGCGCAGCACAACATTAGCATTGAAGTATGTTGTTATCTGTTATTAAAGTTATCTGTTATTAATGTTGTCCGTTATAAATGTTATCTGTTATTAATGCTATTAAGAGCTGTTATCTTAATTTTCTGCTAATTAATATATTTTGTTTGAAAGGCTATAACTTCTTAACCATTAGGTGAATAGACTCTTTAAGGGTAGCGTTGGAAAGCTAAAAACATACATTTTATTACAATTATAAACTAAAGAGTCTTCTTCAAAAAACTAAAGAAATATTTCAAATTAAATATTAAACTTGTAAAATACATTTAGAAGGCGTGACAGTAGAATTTACATATCTCTACTACGTAATAATTTTCTTGGAAACTACAAGAGATAGAGCATTTTAGGGTAAATTCTGTGTTCACTAAAAAAAGTTTCAAAATTCGTCATAAAACTTGATTTTTGAAAATTTTTATATGGAAACATAAAAATTCGATTTTCTTGGAAACTGCAAGAGATACAGCAATTTAGAGCAAAATCAGTGATCACTAAGAACAAATATGGAAACATAAAAGTACGATTTTCTTGGAAACTACAAGAGATAGAGCAATTTAAGAAAAAAAATCTGTGGAAAAAAGTTTCAAAATTCGTTATTAAACTAGATTTTTTGAAAATTTTTATATGAAATAAAAATGGAGCGTTTTTGTACCTAGGGAACAATTTTTTGGCTATTGCCCAGTGTTACTATTGTGAGTCATACCCAAGCCATTTTTCTACATTCAAATATATTGGGATTCATTCAAAAGCAAGGAAATCGGGTCCCATATGAATTGAAAAACGATTCTGCGTGTCGGAAATGATGCTTGAACGCTACAAAAAGGCGACATTTTTGCATTGTAGGGTTACTGATAATAAAAACTGGTTACATTACCCCAAGTACAAAAGGTCATATGTCAAGCCCGGAAAAAAGAACGCCGAAACCGAAAATCCATGACGCCATGGTAATGCTCTGTATTTGATGGGATCAAAAGGCTGTTTTGTATTATGAGCTATTGAAAACGGGTCAGGTGATCACAGGGGACATGTACTGAAGAAAATCGATTTGTTTGAAGAGATCAATTAATGAAAAGCGATCAATATATGAGCAAAAACACGAGGCCATAAACATCCATTATGACAACTATCGGTCTCATGTTGCAAATTTCAATAACTCCAACTGCAAAAGGTTATATATGTATCAAGCCCAGCTAACCAGCCAAATGAACGCTGAAACCGAAAATCTAGATATTGCAAAATCGGTCAAAAACTATGGGATGGGAAGTTTTGGCTTACCCGCCCGATAGCCCAGACCTTGGTATTCTGATTATCATTTGTTTTGATCGATGTAAAAAGCCCTTACTTAAATACGCTTCACTTAAGAACAGGGTATCTGAAATTGTTTTGATTATTTATTTGGCTTAAAACCAGAAATCTTTTGAAATCCATATAATAACGGAAAATGGGGAAAAAGGGCTAACAATGGCATTCAAATCGATATTTATAACTTGTATACAATAACAGGTCTGTAACCAAATAAATAACTTTCTTACTTACCCACATCCTCCGTATCCGTAGTATATCTTTTAGAGGCCTCCGTCTTGATGTTCACCACATCCTTATTTCCAAAACTGACCACAGAAGTAGTCCTTTTTGATTCCATTTCGCATGCCAACATTTGCGTATCATCGATATAACGACAAGGCTTCAAAATCCCCTTTAAAGGTATTATATCGGGATCAAAGACCGGAATGTTTGCCACTTGAGGAGCCTGAATATTACAACTATTATTAAGCTTTTCCAAATAACGAGCAGAAGTAGTGGGAAGTTCATCTGTAAAGTCTTGCGGTGGCCTTAAAGAATCCAAAACTTCTTCATATTCCTTGTAATTGTGAAAGGTTTCAGTGTATTCTTTTCTTTGTGGATCCTGGTGGCTTTGATAATAATATGATGTTTCTTGCAGGAATTTATTGGAAAATGGTTCATCTAGATCTTGAATAGATTCAAAGGTTTCTAATTTTTTAGCTTTTTCTTTGCTTTTTCTTAGCTCTTCGCTAGATTCTGGAGTTGTCGATTCTGGATCTTTGTTAGGAGATTCTGCAGTCAATTTTTCTTCTAGCGTATCGGTGAATTTGTTGGAAGATGGTTCATCTAGATCTTGGATAGATTTAAAGTTTTGTAAATCCTTAGCTTTTTCTTTACTTTTTTTAAGAAGCTCTTCGCTAGTTTCTGGAGTTGTCGATTCTGGATCTTGGTAAGGAGATTCTGCAGGCAATTTATCTTCTAGCGTATTGCAGGATTTATCTTGAGATGTTTTACTTTCATTATCTAAAACCAAATTTGATGATGTCACATTTTGTGGAAGCCTTTGACAGGAGCTTAACTTTGTTATCAATTCACTGGCAGCCTTGGTCACAGACTTAAGGCATTCGTCTTCCATTTCGTTGGCCTGTTGGCTATTGACCGTTTTCAAAAAGTCTTTTAAGTAATGCAAAGCCGATTCCGTAAATAAGGGATTTGGGGAAGAGTGATCACATTTTGTATAAGTTTGAGCGGATTGTTGTAAAGATGTTTCCGTGGTTGAGGATCCGTCGAGATCTTTTGTATAAGTTTGGGTGGAATGTTTTTGTTCGACCGAGGTTTTGAAGTTATAATCTGTTTGGCTATATCTGTCTTGTCGAAAACCTAGATTTTTATCCATCACTTCCTTGAATTCCCCATAGGACGGGCTTGAGGAATTGTTATTATTATTAAGTTCATTAGAATTGCTGTCCTTGGATCTTGAAAGTTCTTCAGGCTTTAAACCATAAACTAGGAATTCCTCTTCCAAAATACAACTGGATTCTACTTCTCTTGGTGTTTTCCCTAGAGATCCGGATGATGTTTTAAGATCTTGTAGGAAATCTTTAGTTAGTTTCTGTTGCTCTTTTTTGTTATTATAATCCCAAGAGGATTGAGGAGCTGGTTTGTCTTGCTCATTGGATTTATACTTATTATGATCCCCAGAGGATCTAAAAGTTTGTTTACCTGATTCTTTCGAGGGATAATTTTCATAGTCCCAAGAGGAATTGGAAACTTCTTTACCCTTCTCTTGCGAGGCATACGTCTGAGGTTCTATAAGGACCGAGGTTTTTGACACAGAAACGTTATAATTTTGCGATCTGGGATCTTCGTTTTTAAACTGATATCTTTCGTAGTCTTGTTTAGCTCTATCCTTCGATTTAGGATCTTCAAACTCGAGTTCTCTATCATGAAAGCAATCCTCTTCTTCTTTGTAATATTGGGATCTGGGATCTTCGGTTTTATACTGACACCTTTCGTATTCTTGATTAGCTCTATCTTTAGATTCATCTTTCAATTCGAATTCTCTATCATGATTGAAATCCCTGACTTCTTCATAATATTGGGATCTGGAATCTTCGGTTTTACCATAATATGCTTCGTATTCTTGTTTAACTCTATCCTTCATTCTGGAGTCTTCGATTTCAAATGCCCTATCATGTGAGGAATCCCATTCATCTTTAAAACATTGTGATCTGGGATCTTCGTTTTTAAACTGATATCTTTTGAATTCTCGTTTAGCTCTATCTTTTGATCTAGGATCTTCCAATTCAAATTCTCTATCAAGAGTAAAATCCCTGTCTTCTTTATAATATTGTGATCTGGGATCTTCGGTTTTATACTGATATCTTTCGTATCCTTGTATAGCTCCATCCTTCGTTCTGGAATCTTGAATTTCAAATGCTCTACCTTCTTTAAAACATTGTGATCTGGGATCTTCGGTTTTATACTGATATCTTTCGTTTCCTTGTTTAGCTCTATCCTTCCTTCTGGAGTTTTCGATTTCAAATGGTCTATCATGTGAGGAATCCCATTCTTCTTTAAAACACTGAGATCTGGGATCTTTGGTTTTATACTGATATCTTTCGTTTCCTTGTTTAGCTCTATCCTTCCTTCTGGAGTCTTCGATTTCAAATGGTCTATCATGTGAGGAAGCTCTTTCTTCTTTAAAACATTGTAATCTGGGATCTACGATTTTAAACTGATATCTTTCGCATTCTTCCTCAGCTCTATCCTTCATGTTGGGACCTTCAGCCTCGAGTTCTCTATCATATTCCCTATGCTCTTTATCACCTTCTCTAGCCAACTTGGCATATTTTCTTAAATAAATGGAATCTCTAGCCTTTTTACAAGAATCTGATCTGGAATCTTCAGTTTTTAACTGTCTCGATATATAATCTTCAGCTTTAGAATTTGGATATTTAATGCCTTCTCTTATCTTTAATGGCTCAATTAGTTTATCATAATGAGTTCTTTCTTCTCTTGCACTTTGTGTTCTGTCGGCGGAAACTCTTGTCTTTTCATAGTAGCTTCTTCGGGGATCTTTATAATCCCTTTCAGCTTCTATTTGATATTGAGTTTTAGTTTCTTTATTTGGATATTGTCTTGTCTCTTTGGAATCTCTAACCTTTTGATAATATTTTCTTTCGGGTTCTTCCGTTTTGTATTGTCTCTCAAGAAATTGCCTTTGTTGCTTGTCATTACCAGATCTCGGATCATCTTCTTTATGTTTTCCTTTAGCCGTTTGGCAGCGTCTTTCATCTTCGGATTCTGATGATTTTTCCTTATGCTCTCGTATATTTGCTTGGCAAATGTCTTGATCTTTTCTTAAAGATGATCTTCCCTGGTAGCCTTCATTATCCATTCGCCCGTAAGCATCCCAACCCTTATTATCCCTTAGCGGATCGCCAGCATATTTATACTCCTCCTCATAGCTATCAAAGGAATTTCTACTGTCTGGATCATATGAAGATCTCATTTGTTCTGTCCTTAATAGCGGAGGTTTTCTAGGATTTTGATAACTCGCATTTTCTTCGTGCTCCCCTTGGGTTTGGGGATTTAGGGCTGTTTTCAAAACATCTTGCTGTTGTGTTTTGAAAAAGTCCCCCTCTTCACTTCCCTGAGGCGAAAAAGTTTTAGGCGGCTTCTTTAAAGTTTTCACAGATTTAACATTTTCTTTTTCTCTTTCAAATTTTTCCAGATATTCCCGATATCTTTTGGCTTTCTCATTCAAAACACTGGAATCTTTAATTAGATCTCCTCTGGGTTTCAAAGGTTTATATTCCTTTATAGTCATTTTTTTAAGCATGCTTAAAGTTTCCACGGAATACTTATCCAGGGAAGTTGGTAGACCTTCCGGTGGCTCATTTGAAGATTTTTGGTTATTTTTTCTTACTGTAATCTGGCATAATTTTGTTTCACTTCTGACCTTAAAGGGCTTGGGGTTAGAGTCCCGAGAAATTTCTGTCGTTTTTCTTTCCTCCTTGGAAGTTTCATTCCTTTTGCCTACCTCTTCTCCTAAGTCCATATCTTTAACATGATCATCCACATAACGATCGAGTAATTTAATTAATTCCATGCATTTGTCTTCGCTTAATAATTTAAAAAGTTTCCCTTCTTGGCCTTTTGAAGTTTTCTCTTTGTTACCTGTGGACTTGCTGCGTTGACGTTTTTTGCTATGTACCTCTTTCTCTCTTTTGCTTTTAGGTTCATTTTGTACTTCATGATGGCATATTTTGTCTTTTGTTTTATTTCCTTGCTTTGTTTTGGTTTTCGAAGATGATGAGCGCAACGCAGGAGAGGTAGATCTTAAATTATCTGGCTGACTATAGAATACATCAGTTTTAAGATCCGTATACTGACGCCTATGGTCTGGAGGAGCAGTAGGAGCTGCTACCGTGTTAGTTGCAGCATTTGCTGTATTGTTGTTATTATTGCAATTACAAGAGTTTGGGCAGTTGTAATAGTATTCATCCCGACAATAGTTTAACTGCTGTTGAACGCCTGTTTCACCCATTTGCTGATATCTTCTAAAATGTCTACAGGAAGGTTGGTATACCAAACCGTAGCAGCAGTTAACAGTGGGATTCTGAGAACAAACTGGAGGCGAGTTCTTTTTAGAAAGTTCATCAAAGATCAAATCTTCTTTTAACTTCTTCCCTTTTAAATACAGCTTCGAATTATAATCCCCCACAGCTCCATGATCCAGGCTCTCCACATCCTTTAATGAAACTTGAGATCCCACACTTCTTTTGTAGGGTCTCGGTGCCAGATCTTTGTCTGCTCCATAACGTGGAGATGTACAAATACATTGATGTTTTAAAGAAAAGCGTTCCTGTGAAATCTCGTTCTCCTCCTCCTGCTGCTGCTGTTGCCTGAACTTTCCTTCCTTACCACAATTTTTGGACAGTTGTTCGGACCATGTCGAACCATCCTTAGCTTTAGTCTTCACCTTTGACTTTTTATTATTCTCCATAGTAGTATCTCTAGGCCTTAATAGAAATGCCCTTTCCTCATTTAGTTTATTCAATTCATTTTTAATCGTATCCGCCAAAGTGTACAGCTGTTGCGAGGTATCTTGGATTTTATTTACAAAATCTCTTGACTGGAGTTGCTCTAATAACTGCAAATTCAAAACTTCCTTCGTTATACGTTCATGATTTTCGTTTAAAGGTTTTTTTGAATCCCTTTTGGTTTCCTCGAAAAATCTTTCCCTTATCAAAGACTTTCGTTTTTTGGAGTATCCAGAAGGACTTTGCTGAATCTCAATATTTTCCTGTTTCTCCAAGACAATTCGATTTGCTAGATAAAAATAAAGAAAGTTCGAAATTTTGGATTAAAAAAAAATATTCAATATTTCTTTAAATACTTTTATTCCCCTTCAGCTCCTGATAATTGCAGCCCATGTATTCCTAATATTTTTAAATATTTTATTTTATCTTAAAATTGTTTAAAAACGGAATTTCGAGTAAAAATAGTTTCAAAAAAATATTAATTTAAAAATATTAAACAAAATCGAGAAATTTTGAACTATAAAAATTTCGTTTTGGACATAGTGCCATGGTTTTGGATAATTTACTTTTGTATCTTTCAAAAAATTTGACATCCCTTAAAAAAAACTATCAAATTTTTAAAAGAATCAAACTTATCATGAAATAAATATTAAAGGAAGTGCCACTTTATTTTTATTTTGTAAACATTAACCATTTGACAAGAAAGAATATCTGAAGTTTACTCGAAAAATGAGGCTACCTTACTTTAAAAAAAAAATCCCATTTACACTCAGAAAAAAAATTGAACTAGAATTTAGGAAAATTTACTAAATTTGAGGAAAACATGGTTGTCGTATAGCGCCAAAGCCATATTTTATAGCAATTAAGTAAAAAATCCTCTATTTCACTTGTAGTGTTTGGGGAAACTAAGTTAGTAACGTTTTTGAACTGAGATCCACAAAATTGCTCCTAGTAGGTGTTTTCAAAGTCTACCGAGTCCTTCCCTAAACTTTTAGGAACACAAGCTGTGAATATTATCTCACAAGTCTCAGCAGTTTGCCAGTAATTCGTTATTTAGTAAAACACATGAAATATTCTTTATTTTAATGATATAATTGAGATCTTATGTGTTTTAGCATCTACAGAGCTACAAAGTACAAATTTTATTAGACTATTTATTGAAAATATTAGTTATTTTAGCGTTATTTTTTTTATTTTTCAAACTACACATTTTAGTTTACAAATTTCCATAAAATAATCTACGAGTGTGGCAACGATCTGTGTAATATTGACAAAATATACAAACTTCAAAGATATTCTTTATAGTCAAAAATTTTGAAGTGGCACTTCCTTTAATATTTATTTCATGAAACTTATTTCAAAACATAAAAAATGTATCGATCTGATTTTAAATTTCAAAAAATTTGGGCGTTTTCATTTTATCTAGAATTTTGAGAGATTTTAAATTTTGTAGATTTTTTTTCTAGAAAATTAAAAAAAAGAAATTAATTCAATAACTCATATAAATATTTCCACAAAAGGAAATTTAAATATTAACGAACAATTTAAACTCCTTTAATTATTTTTTTTTAAATCTGGAATCATTCTATTTTTACTCCACGGCATCACTTTTTAACATAAGCCTTAAATTATGCTATAATAATTATAAAATTCTAAAGGGCAGAGCTGGTAAATTGCAACTACTACAAACAACATTTTTTTGTATTTCGTTTTTTTAAATATTTCAATTTTTATACCCAAACGATATTTTTAAATTTTAAATAAAACACAGATATTAAAAAAAAAAAAATACTGAAACTTTGTTATATCGTAAAGTAGACAGAATGAGGTTATGTATGGAACAAGATATCATGCAAATGACCGCCGCGGCTTTGCTGGCACACACGCGATCTTTTAATGAAATTTTCAATGACCTTTTTGCATAAATGCTGCGGTATTTCATTAATGCAGCGTCCAATTTCCTCTTTTAAGGCTTACGTTGTCGTCGGCTTATTCGCGCAAACCATCGACTTGGAAGAACCCCAAAATAAAAAAATCTAAAGGTGTTAAATCGCGGCCAATTCTGGTCTTCAAAACGCGAAATAACACGACCGGGAAATGAATGATGTAGCAATTGAATTGCTTCTCTGGCTGTATGACATGTGACGCCGTCTTGTTGAAACCATATGCCCTCCACATTCATTTCTTCAATTATAGGCAAGAAAAACTGGTTATCATTTCACAATACCGAACACCATTGACTGTTCCCGCTTGACCTGCCTCATTTTCATAAAAAAAGGTCCAATGATTCCTCCAGCCCAAAAACCACACCAC
This sequence comes from Stomorhina lunata, assembly GCA_933228675.1. Lineage (NCBI taxonomy): Eukaryota > Metazoa > Arthropoda > Insecta > Diptera > Rhiniidae > Stomorhina > Stomorhina lunata. The sequence continues at coordinate 107,286,116 of OW121742.1, forward strand.
ACTGTGACACGTTGAGGATGCATTTGCTTCTCGTGAATCACTCGAGGATTTTCCTCACCTCAAATGCGACAATTCTGTCTATTGACGAAGCCATCAAGATGGAAAAGGGCGTAGTCACTGAAGATGATTTTATCGGCAAAATCAACATTTTCATGTTGTCTCACTAATACCCAATTAACGAACACGATATCTTGTTCCATACATAACCTCATTCTATCTACTTTACGCTATAATAAAGTTTCACGATTTTTTTTTTAAATATCTGTGTTTTATTTAAAATTTGCGCTCTAGTTCTTCTGTTATCCTTGACTCCCAGTGGAGCATAGGGCCTCTAGTTGGGACACTCTTTATATCCTCTATCCTTATGAAGTTCTAAGAATATTCCTCATATTTTGAAAAATTTTCGAAATATATTAGCTAAGACAACTTAATTTGGAACAGAGAAATTTTATGCAACTAGTGGTTAGGTTTGAAAGGTGATGCCAAAAGAATGACATCTACACTCGGAGACCATTGGGTCCATTGTGATTCTTCCTAAGAGAAGAGAGAGATAGCAGCAAAGAGAAAGAAGGGAAAAGGATATATGTATAGATAGTGTTAGAGGGAAATTGAGGGAGTAGTAGAGAAGAGGAGTGGTAGCTAAGACGTCACCATAGGGAGAGAGACCTATCTAAGCCAACTGACCTATCTATGCAACTAGTGGTTAGGTTTAAAAGGTGATGCCAAAGGAATGGCATCTACACTCGGAGAACATTGGGTCCATTGTGATTCTTCCTAAAAGAAGAGAGAGATAGCAGCAAAGGGAAAAGGATATATGTGTAGATAGTGTTAGAGAGAAAGTGAGGGAGTAGTAGAGAAGAGGAGTGGTAGCTAACGTCTTAGCCATAGGGAGAGAGACCTATCTAAGCCAACTGAGTTTTATTATAAAACCTACATTATCAATCAGTTCGCATGGCTGTATGTCACCTAGTTCCTAATGGAATCTGTTACCTAGAAATTTAAGCCTCTGGTTCTGGAGCCTAGGACAGTGGCAGAGGATGTGCTCGACCTTTTCGGACGAATCCCCGTCCGAACATCAAGTGTCCCCGTCCGAACATGCAAATGTCCTCGATTTCTCCATCCCACCTATTTAGCCTAGAAAACCTATTTAGAGCACAGTGGCCAGTTAAAATACCTACGCATTTCCTAAAACTGGTTTTGCTAAGACCCAGCAAGAACTTTGTTTTGTATATATTTAGATCGTGCCATAAGGCCCTAGATATTGTGCAAGTAGCCAAGTTATGCCAATTCTTTGCTGTTTCTTCACCGATCCAAGACTTGATGCCCATGAAAAGGTGACATATAGGTGGTGCCAAGTCTTGCGACTTTGTCTGCAATTTTATTGCCTTCGATGTCGCGATTGAGATGATACTGAAATAACGACCTCTGGTACGGACTAAGTAGTCAGATATAGGTGACCCTGACCCGAAGCATGGGACATCCGTTCAGTATGCTGGTGTGTCCTGCCTGCCTGTGCCTTAGTATACCTGATTCATGCAGCCTTAATAGACATCTAGTTGCTGCTCCCTTTATGAATAGATCCAAAGGGAATGGAGACAGCATCACGTGTAAGGCCGTCTAAGGAGTGCTCCTTAAGGCACCAGTGATGCCCGTGTTAGCACATCTTTAGAAATTAGACCTTTTTACCACTTCCCACCATACTGTGCACCCGTACGTTAGAACTAGTCTTACAATAGTCGTGTAGATCTAGTCACTACCATTGGATTTAGATAGGATGTTTAACGAAGAAGGTCGTTTTTAAAGATAAGAAATAGAGTACGAGAAAAAAGAGAGCCTCGCTGTACCCCAGAATTAATTGCTTATAGCTTGTAAATCGTTGATAATGCATTTTTCTTTGATATTTGGGAAGAAGTCATTAGATGCCACGTTAGGACTGTACGGATGTCGATGTTTTGACTGCTCAAAAATTAACTTATTTGCAGAGATGAGAAGACTTCCGGCAAAATGACGTGTACATCTCAGAGTTGTCCGTTCAATGTCGCATAAGTGTGCGCTTGCGCCACATAGCCCATTCGACCGACTATTTCCTCGCTGCGCTTTTTTCATAAATAACATTTATTGGAGGAGCTTCATAAAGTCTGAAAATATGTAGGTAGAGGGCCTGTTCGGAAATGCATCACTGCACTGCATCACGACTTTTAGCGCTTGATAAAAAGCTAACTGTATTATTTTACAAATTTTTTATGCAAGTAGAAAGCATTGCTGCCTAGAGTGGTTCGAAAAAAAAAGTTGAGTCAGTCACCCCCTAGGATTAAAGATAATGTACAAATAATTCTAAAAAATTTTTTTTTATTTTTTTACCACGCCTACAAATACCGCCCTTTTAGTATTTTGTTAACTGTGTCGCCATCTTTAGTCCGATCGTAACACTTTATACATCGATGTTTGGGCATCTGTAAGGGCTAGATTTCTCTCTTTGATAGTTTTTTACAACCTCGTCAATTTCTAGTCATTGCTTTTTAAAATTCGAGTCGTACCCACCCTAATCAAATCGAGTAAAAATCTAGTTTTTAAAAGTTATTACTATAAATTGACGTTGTAGTAAAAAACTATCAAAGAAATAAATGTAGCCCTTACAGAGCCGCGAATACCGATATATAAAATGTAATGATCGGACTTAAAATGGCGACACAGTGAACAAAATACCAAAAGGGCGGTATTTGTAGGCGTGGAAAAAAATAAAAAAAATATTTTTTGGAATTGTTTTAACATTATCTTTAATCCTAGGGGGTGACTGATACAACTTTTTTTTGTATGGAAGGCGAACCGCTCTAGTGCTGCCCAACAATACGTACGCATAAACAGCGCATCATAGTATTTCATACTGCAAAGTTTGCAATCGTGATGCAGTGCAGTGACGCATTTCCGAACAGGCCCAGAGTGATCCCATTTTTTTAAGAACCTGGGAAACCCGCTAATGAGAGACCATCGTATAGAACCATATCCCTCCTGTCACAAGTCTTAAGGCTCTACTCCTCCACAATAACACAACATCACGCTAACTCAGCAGTTCCTTTTGGGATGTCATCGGAGAGATCTGCCATCCACAGTAGGAGTCCTTTCCAAGGCATATCAGTATAAGGATATGTACACGATCATTTGGATCGAGCCTCATACGTGTCAGCTCTGAGCAACTCCGTGGAAAACAATAGTCGTTCTGGCACAACTGAGATCGGGATGGAGCAACAGTTTAAACATCTTTTGGTCCCGTGTAGACCGTCCCAAACGTATGCCCAGCATGTGGTCGGGGGCTTCGTGGCGGTACAGTTGAAAAAGTGGGTGAATATATTTCCAAATGTATCTCCAACCCTACTTCACTTAGTCCTGAGGACTTGTGGATTAATCCAATGGAAGTAGCACAATTTATTTGCCTAGAAGAATAGCTCACGCTGAAGGGAAGACCAAAACTAAGATGGAAAGACCATGTAGAAGAAGACATTTTGAAACTTGGTGTCAGAAATTAGAGAATATGCGCTGAAGATCGAGTTGCTTGGATTTCTATTCTATGTTCGGCTTTTGGAACAAACGTTCTGTAATAGCCATTAAAAGAAAAACGAAAATTTTCAAACAGATCCCCCCGTAAACGTCATGTTGATAAAATTGTGAGTGTTAGAGCTCTTACAGCAACATACTCTTTCTTGTTGAGATAATCCTCGCCAAAAATTGTTGTAAAAAAAAATCCGAAAAATTCTTGAAATTTCAAACTTTAGCTATTGATATTAGTTTTTTCAATGGGTTTAAGATAGAGTTTTAAATTTTTTTCTTAAGGAACAGCATCTGAGTGGAGAAAGAGTTTTTTTTTTGGAACCTTATAAACAAAATTGAATCTCTGAAAACCCCGGGCAACACCGAGTCCTATCATCTTGATTATTTAATAAAACACAAAATACTTTATACAGTTTAAGAGCATATGTTTTTTTAAATTTGTATTTATATTTATATGATTTCTTTTAAATCGTTTTGCAATATAATTTAATGTATATTTAAATTGAATATTATTTTTTATGATTTATTACATTTGTTTTTATATTTTTAAATTTACTTTGAAATTTTCGCAAAAACATAAATTTTTTTTTTCATTTTCTTTTTTTATTACTTTCTGTTAAATATTTTCAAGTCAATAATTTTAATTGTTTCATTGTTTTTTTTTTTTCAATAAATTTTTCTTAATTTTGTTTTCTAATATAAAGTTTAAAATGGTAATGCAGTTTAAGAGATTCTGTTAAAAGAAATTGTTTCTTTTTTCCAAAAATTATTACAAGGACAATTTACAAAAATGTTACAAATAGTTTTTTCAATATACATTTAAATAGTTAAGTTTTAAAAATATATATGTAGTTATTTCTTAATAAGTTTAGTTTTATTGTTTATATTTGAAAGGAAGTTAAAGAAAAAAATTTTTGAATTAAATAGGATAACTGAAAGGATAACAAACTTAATAAATTTTATTTTTTTATTTTATATTTAAAAATTATAATTAGAAAACAATTAAAATATTTAAAGTTATTTTATAAAAGCATTTAATAATAAAATAATTAAAACATTAAAATATAACAAATTTATAACGACAAAAAAACAGCGGGGGAGCAGTTGAGGGCTAAGGTTTAATTTTTGTTTTACTAGATTCTTTTAGGATTTAATAGTTTTTTTTATATATATATAATTTTGTTAACGTTAAGATGTTTTTCAAAACGCCTAGATTTCCTAAGTTTGATTAAGAGAAGTAAGCTTAGAGTAATCATGATTTTTATTAATTTTGGAGTAATTCAATAAATTAAAATAAATTGTCAACGAAATTTAAGAAAATAAAGTTAGTTTTATTTAAAACTTTTTTAAATTTCCTTATTTTTAATTTTGAACGCCATTTGATTTTACAAAGGCATTGAGTTTTCCATCTCTGTTGTTTACATATCATTTCAAAGCAACAAATTGCAAAAAAAGCATCAAAATACAAAACAAATGATTTTGCTTGTTGTAGTTGTTGGAAATTAACGGATATCTTGTTTATCTTTTTCGACAACAAAGCAAAAAACAAATGAAAGCAAACATTACTTTCAGTGTTGTCACAAGGTTTTAATTAAAGCAGTTTAATGGATTTATGATTTTTTTCAATTTGTATGTTTTCTTCATTATATGTTAATTTTCAAATGGTTTTAGCTTTCGAGATATATTTTTTTTTCTCAAAAATCTGCTTTTATCAGAACTTATGTTTATATGTATAACTAAATATTTGGAATCAAAAAAATATAAAGAAAACTTTTCAAACAAAAATTTTTTAAAGAAATATAAAAAATTAAAGTAAAAATAATGGAATTGTAAAATTGTTGGAAAAAATTAGGAGGAATATGTTTTTTATGATTAAATATAGTCATAGATATTGTATATAATAAAATACTTTTTAAAATTTTGTAAGGTTTTTTTTAAAACTAATCGTTGATTGATTTTAGGCAATTTATTTTATAATTTTTTAAATGACATTTTTAAAGCAATAATAAAAAAAAAACAAAAACACTGGTTAAGCCATAGACAAGGAAGCCGGCGAATCGCCGGTCAACCTTATGAGGGTCTTTCAAGAACTTAGCCGGCAATAGGGCTGTCTCAAAATTTAGTAAATTTTCCATAATTTTCTTTTCTTTATAAGTTTTTGATTATATAGAAGGTTAAATGATTTTAAATATTTTTTTTAAATTTTTGTTAACAAAAATCTTGTTTTTTCAAAGTTTTTAATTTTCCCAATTTTTGTTTTTTAATAGATTTTTCAATAATTTAACTAATTTTTTTTAATAACCAGTGTTTTTTAAAAATCATAAAAATTTTTATTTTTCTTGAATTTTTATAATTTTTTAATTTTTTTAATCTAAAATTGCTAATTTATTTATCTTAAAGTTTAAAATTTCTTTAATTTTTCTTGAATTTTTTGTTGAATCATTTTTTTGTTCTAATTTTTTAGTTAAAATTTTGTTAATTTATGTAATTTTGTTTTCCTAAAATATTTTTATTATTATTATTTTTTTAATTCCTCTTAATATTGCACAAATTTGCAACTCTTTTTTGTTAAGAAACTCTTAACACAAGAAAACAAACTAAATTTAAAAAGAGTTTTAATTTTTGTTTTTTTTTTTTACTTCTCAAAATTTCATTCTTGAAAATTTCTTCTTTTTCCAAAATTTGTATACAATTTGTCAAGTTATAAGTATCATTTTGTTGGCTAAAAAATGTCAAATTCATAGTTTTAATGATTTCAGTTCTTGCGGGTTTTTATTGACTTATATGAGCCTTAATGTCGGTTTTAAAGAGGGGCTTATGTAAGTCTCGCTTAAATGTAAATATATTTTGGAGCACTTTCCCATTGTATAAATTAACTTAAAATCCTTTCATAAATGACAGAGATATAATGATTTACATTTCTGAGCTTCAAAGGTTGATTGGTCTGTATTCGAAAAATTACATTCCTGGCAACACTGTTTTTTTTTAATTCCCATGAAAAAAAAAACAAATAATTTAACAAAATCATATTTTTTTATCGCTAATCAAACGAAAATATGACAAAATTTCTTTAATTTCACAAAATTTAAATAAAATTATAAACAAAAATTAAAAACGTGCCAATTTATATGTTAATTTTAATTAAGATTTTAGGCTCTTGTTTTAAGGTTATGAGAAAGAAAATATTTTTCTAGACCAAAATTTAATTTTGTACTTAAATTTTATTTAGAATTTAAAAAGTAATTGAATAAAATGAGAACTCTGCATTTGGTATGTCAACTCAACGTTTGGCTGTTACAAAGGAAATTTAAAGCGAATCTAAAATTAACTAATCTCAATTCTTAATTTTAAATTTATTGGTAATTTTAATTTTTTTTACCAACATTTCTAATCTGTAAAAACAATAGGATTTAACCAAAACAATAGTGCCCTTAACGAAATTATCATATTTGAAGGTTATGTGCTCCAAACTAACCTCAATTTCAAAACGAAATTGACGGATATTTTATAATTTTCTTTGGAGAATTTTAAAAGAGAACTGTATCCAGAACTGAATCCACAACTGAATCCACAACTGAATCCAGAACTGTATCCAGAACTGAATCCAAAACTGAACCCAGAACTGAATCCAAAACTAAATCCAGAACTGAATACAGAACTGTATCCAGAACTGAATCCAGAACTGAATCCAGAACAGAATCCAGAACTGAATTCAGAACTGAATCCAAAACTGAATCCAGTGCCTAGTTTCTGTATTTCTCGCATAGAGTTATTTATCACATCGAAAGTGAAATTGTTATAAAAATAATGTATGTTGCCAACTAATCGTTTCAACTAACATTGCTTTTTGCATATTTTCACTGTTCGATGTGGAAATTACTCGATGCGAGAAATACAGAAACAAGGTACAGAATTGAATCAAGAACTGAATCCAGAACTGAATCCAGAACTGAACTAGAACTAAACTAGAACTGAACTAAACTAGAACTGAACTAGAACTGAACTAGAACAGAACTAAAACAGAACTTGAACTAGAACTGAACTAGAACTGAATTCAGAACTGAGCTAGAACTGAATTCAAAACGGAATCCTGAACTGTATTTAAAACTGAATCCAGAACTGTATTTAGAACTAGAACGATTTAAGGTTATGCGCTTAAAACTAACCTCAATTTTAAGTTTTGTTTTAAAAAATTTTAAATTTTTGAAACATATTTCTTTATCTAGTTTTTCAAAATCCAAGCCAAAAAAAGTTTTGAGTTTTTTGTATAAGTTTTTACAATTTATTTAGGGCTTAAGCTTTGCTAAAATAAATTTATTTAATTAAATATTTATATTAGATATAAAAATTGGGGAGAGAACAACTAAACACTTACACACATACACATTTAGATAAGTTATTTAAGAAAAAATATTATTATTTTTAATTAATTATTAAGTTTAATACACTATTGTTTAAGAATATGGCAATCAAAAAAATAAGTTGGTTTGTTTGTTTTGCTTTATAATTATGTATTTATATGATAATATATATTTAAATTTTTTGTTATATTTTATATATGTATATAAGATATAAGCATGTATGTATGTTGGTTTTAAATTTATACCTAAATGTTAAATAGTTGATTTTAAGTTTAAATTTAATTACTAAAAAATTTCTATGAATAAAAAAAAAAACACACTCATCTAAAAAAAAGGGAAACTTCTTCATATATAAAGAAAAATTTTGAATTATAATTTTTTTCTTAGAGAGTAACAACAACTATATAAATATAGAAGGACAAGGAAGAGGGAAAAACAACAATGTAATAAGCTTACCCACTCATTGTACCTTAAGCTACTCGTCCCTCAAGCAGCATTAGCTCATAGTGTAATTAAAACTTTAAACTTTTCATTTTTAAAGTTCAACCTTTTACTTTTTTTTATTTGATTTAATTGCTCCTCCATTATTACCACTGCCCCCACTACTACTAGTGCTGCTACTGCCTCCTCCAGTGCAACCACTTTGTTTTTCACTACGTCCAGCTAGTGCAGAACTTTTTGCTGATTTTCCTTGAGTTGGGGTTGTAGTATTTACTATTGTATTGGAGTTGTTGGTTGTAGTAGTAGTTGCATTTGTGGTGGTTGTTTTACTGGTTTTCAATTCAGTTGTCGTTTTGTGGCTGCTGATACTTGCATTCAATTGTTGCGTAGTAGTTTTACTAGCTGTAGTAGCAGACGACGATGTTTTTGAAGCAGTTTCTTGAGTTGCTTTAAAACGAAATAAAAGTAAAAAATTGTCAGTTTTAACGAAACAAATTTTTGAATTAAGAAAAACCTATTATCTAGTCCCTTTAAATTTTCTCACTTATTGAAATGACAACATACCACTGTCAATCCTGCCTAAATTTGAATAATTTGCTTTATTTTATTGTGATTAACCGCATTATTATTTATTATGAGGCCATTTAAAAGATTGATACTGTGGCTTAGTTGGTTAGCGCGTTGACTACTAAGCATAACATATCACATTGAGCTTGGGTTCAATCCCCAGCCACGACAACATCAATTAACTTCTATTAAAAGTATTTCTCCATTCTACCAGCTTTTATCTCTCTACTATCCCCTTTCCAAAGAAAGTAACCCAATAAAGTATTTGCCAGAATGTTATTTCTCTGTTGTAAATATGTTGTTGCTGAGTTAACAGCCCTTGGCCGAGAAACCTCGGGTCATTCCGGTACGTAGAACCGGCTGTCGCGGGAGTGGTTTCTCTGTTGTAAATATGTTGTTGCTGAGTTGACAGCCCTTGGCCGAGAAACTTCGGGTCATTCCGGTACGTAGAACCGGCTGTCGCGGGAATGGTTTCTCTGTGAACCGCTGTGGTATAGCATGTCATCCGCATAGAATACCAGAGGTCCTAAAGTCGATCTCTGGCCAGACCTACTTGAAAAAATAAATTTAAAAAAAAGCGGTTCACCTCTGCTAACCACTGGTTATTGAGTATTGGGCTATGTAAAACTTCTCTAACTAATGCCGTTCGGAGCCGGAGTTAAAACGTAGGTCTATTTCAATGAGTCTAAAAATAGAATCGTGGGAATTATGTATGTGTGATTGTTATTTCTGTTTAAAAAAAAAAACAATTGACGTTCTGAAATATGAAATTTGACGCTGTATTGACGAAATAAGTGAAGCTCTGTTGCAAAATAGTATTTAAAATTTTGTGAAAAGGGCGTGCCACGTCTGCCGAAGTACTAGAGGTAAAGTCATATTCCCTAATTAATTCCCATATTAGACTGTTATCAATTAAACTGAATTTGTCGCAAAAAAGTGTGTGTTTTTTAAGCTACTTCCTAACCCTTCCTAATTAAATTAATTTATTTTGAAATCACTACAATTAATTAATACATAAAAATGAACTTACTGCTTTCGTTGCATTTTGTTTTCATAATCACATTAATACTTTTCAATTCCTTGTCCTTAACAGACTCATCTTCCTTGCTATTAGCATCCTTGCTCTTCAATTGCTGCTGCTGGTGCTCTTGTTCTTTGGCTTTATTTTCCAAAGCCTTGTCTTTATCCACCTTCAATTGCTGGTTATAGTTTATCTCTCCCTCATGCTCATTAATGGTTTGCATAAAACCGGGTGTTGTTTCCGAAGTACTGGTGGGTGAATCTTTCTCTTCGGCAATGCGAGGTAGCATTTCACCCGGTGCTGGTAAAGCAATGCCGGACGGAGTACTAACTAATGCTGACGCTATTGCAGAAGCTTGTGTTGATGCAGAAGTTTCACATGTTAATGCTGTATCTTCTAAATTGCTGGAAAGTTCCGAGTGTTGCTGCTGCTGCTGTTCCAAAAGACCACGATTACCAGTTGTACAGCTGTTCGCTACCTGTTGCTGATATTGTGGATGAGTTGTGATGGGTGGCAATGCAGGTTGATTGCTAATGGCATGTGTTGATGAAGTTGAAGTAGTGTTGGCGGTGGTTGGTCGCCATACACCTCCAATAACCCTTTGAGGTTGTTTGATGGGTGGTGAACAGCACAAGGGCGATATAAGAGTACATTTTGATTCAGCACTTCGAGGATGCAAACGATCGGGTGAAAGAGCTCTTCTTAGCAAAGGCGAAGAAGGTTCTGAAGATTTTGTGCGTACAAAACCAGCTTTTTTCGAACCCGCTGTAACTGTTTGAACTACGGGCAATGAACCTCCAGGACTATATGATTGTGTAGTATTCGAGGATCCTGGCTGGTGTCCTATCAATGGAAAAGCCAGTGGTGAAGGAGATCGAGTGGGTGATGAGGGTAAAGGCGAGGGTGAGGGAGTCCTAGCCAAGGGTGATAAAGGAATATGACCCACTGACTTGCGCCTATTAGGTATGGAATTAGCTGAGTTAGTATGCAAAGATTTAACTCCAGAACCGGAATTACAAACAGTACTGTTGCCCGAGCAACCAGTATGAAGTTTATGTTTCAGACCATGCAAAGTAGAGGGTCTTTGATAAAGTTGTGGCACCGCTGTAGGAGATACTGAGTGGAAAAGATTTTATTAAAAAAAAATAACATGTTAAGAGCACAAAACTAACCAGGTATAGCCCCAATAACACCCACGGGGTTACCAGCTGTGGCTGCTCCCGACACCGAACCAGCTATGGGTAATAGCACCGTATTTGAAGTGCTAACAAAACCTATGCCAGTATTATTACCAGCCGAAGAGACTCCATTGTTATGACCCGCCGCACCAGTAGGAGTATTAGGTGAGGATGAAGAGGGTGATGTGGATTGTGAAGAGGTGGCGGCCGATTGACAACAACTGCTACTGTGATAGGATGAGTCCAGTGGCGATAGATTTCTAGCTATTGTTACAGAACCCGCCATAGCTGAGGGTGTGGTAGGCGAGCTTATTCCCGCAGCAATCTGGAAAAAAAAGATTTTTCATAGAAATTTTAACTTGAGCTCATCACTTTTCATTTACCTGTTGTATTTCCGCTGAAGCTCGTTTACTGCTTATGCGCCTAAATAAAGAAGTCTTGCGCTTCTTGTCGTGTTCCTTTTTCGATTGTTTCTTCTGGCGATTCACTCCCTTTTTTGCCAATTTACTTTGCATCAAATCACGTTTGCGACCACCACTTTGAATGCTGGTATGTTCCAGAGGAGTGGCTCTCAAGGTAACATGCTCCCCACCACTTAAAAGTAATTGCAATACCTGGGTATGGAAAAGACCCTGTACAGTTTCACCATTAACATGGGTTATCAAGTCAGCAGGTCTTAGGCCAGCCTCAAAAGCAGGACTACCCTCGTCCACAGCCATGACTAAGTGATGCATGGTATAGAAATCAGTATCTCCATAGTAAACACGTATAGTGTGCACCGTAAAACCAAAGCCCCTAGGGCCACGGCGTATTATTATGGGCGGTTTGAGATTGGTAACCAAGGGCGACAACTCTCGGCAGGGTGAGGTGTCGCGAGAAGAGGCCGTACTTGAGCCTCCACCACCGGCTGTAGCAACGCTGCCAGGTGACTGTATGCCAGCAGTGATATTGCACAATTGTTGAGCCAATTGGGAATTATCAACTATAACAATAAACACAATTAAAAAACAACTCTCGATTTAAAAAAGCAAAATCTTTCCAAACTTACTGGCTGAGGACATTAGAGACAAGCCCAATGCTGAAGCTGATTTGACAATAGAAGAACGTGAACGATGATTTTTAACCCCAATATGACCATCCATAGATTTTTGATGCTGCAAAGCCAATGGTGATTGTTCTCGGGTATTTTCAGCCGAAGATGAGCCACCACTGATGGTCTCATCTTCAATAGATATTGAGAATCTAGGCAAAATATCACGAGCACAAACACCTTTACGTTTGCGTGCAATCTGAGGTGAAAAATCATCACTATCCGTCTGAGAAGATTCGGGTGTACTGCGCGCCGTTGCCAGCGTGGCTAATTTACGGTGTATGTCGGCAAGTCTACGATCGGTGGTTACTGTTGAACTTGTTGTTACTGTTGTACTTGAGGTGGTTGCGGTGCTGGTGGTGTTGGTTGCAATAGTAGTCGTTGTTGTTGTGATCTTTATTGAGGAGTTACTTGTTACTGAGGATGTTGCGCTGGCAGATGATGCCATTGATTTTGAGGTGCCTGTAGTAGCAACTTCGACTGGAGCATTGACCATTGCAGCTGGTGGTGTTGCTGGTGTTGTTATGATGGTAGTAGTATTTGGAGGCATACTATGTCTATGATGCCGTTCTGGTTTTATCGGTTGTAGACTAGTATTAGCAACAGAAACAGCTCTTGGAGTTTGTTGTTGTAAAAATTGTTGAAGCATGCGCATTTCCTTGTCATTGCCTATGGTGACATTGTGCAATAATTCGGGTAGGTAGTCGGCATCGGGTGTTGAAGGAACTTTCAAGCAACTGGTGGCGATCTGGAAGTAGATTTACAAAATCAAATTATATTTAATATTTAAACTCTTCCTTCCCTTTACTTTTTTATAAAGAAAACTCGCCCTTCCATCAACATTTTTAATAATTTTTCTACTTTTCTATAGAAAACTCTCCCCTCGCTCTACTTTTCTGTAGCAAACGCTCCCTTCGTTCTACTTTTCTATAGAAGACTCTCCCTTCGCTCTACTTTTCTATAGAAAACTCTCCCTTCGCTCTACTTTTCTATAGAAAACTCTCCCTTCGCTCTACTTTTCTATAGAAAACTCTCCCTTCGCTCTACTTTTCTATAGAAAACTCTCCCTTCGCTCTACTTTTCTATAGAAAACTCTCCCTTCGCTCTACTTTTCTATAGAAAACTCTCCCTTCGCTCAACTTTTCTATAGAAAACTCTCCCTTCGCTCTACTTTCTTTATAGAAAACTCTCCCTTCGCTCTACTTTTCTATAGAAAACTCTCCCTTCGCTCTACTTTTCTATAGAAAACTCTCCTTCGCTCTACTTTTCTATAGAAAACTCTCCCTTCGCTCTACTTTTCTATAGAAAACTCTCCCTTCGCTCTACTTTTCTATAGAAAACTCTCCCTTCGCTCTACTTTTCTATAGAAAACTCTCCCTTCGCTCTACTTTTCTATAGAAAACTCTCCCTTCGTTCTACTTTTCTATAGAAAAATCTCCCTTCGCTCTGCTTTTCTACAGAAACTTTCCCTTTGCTCTACTTTTCTATAGAAATTTTCCCTTCCTTCAATTTTTCTAAAGAAAAACTCTACCTTCACTAAATTTAAACTTAAGTGTTTCTTAAAATAAAGAAGAGGTGTAATAAAACTCACCTCTATTTTCCTCAATTGTGGTGTATTCAAAACCTTATTTACCATATGCTGAGTTATGATGGCTTGAGGAGAAGACAAAGGTGCTGCAATCTTACGACATTTAGCCACAGAATCTACTGTGTTTGTGGGCGACGATGAACTTTCGGTCACCTGCAGTTTTGTTGTCTCTGGCAAAACAGTGTTTGTGGGAGTTATGGTGGTACTCAGAGATGTACTAGATGAATTTGTCGTTACCGAGCTAAAAGACGACGATGTAGAGGCAACACGCGACCAGGAATAGTGCTGCTTACGATACTGGGGAGTATAGGAGGTAAAAGAACCAATGACAGGGGTGTCATCGGTATCATCAGTGTCCTCCTCACCACCCAAATCGTGATTATAGCGATCCATGCGAGCTAGATAATAAACTTTTAAATAGATTTTCTACAAATTTTTGAAAATAACTTGAACTTACTATCAAAATAACTGGTATCGTCATCATTTGCTAACTGTGGCACAAATTCAGCCTTTTGTCTTAATAACGAATTCCAATCTAGGCCATCGAAGTAGAAATGTTCCTTGACCTCTAAGGCCCCAGCTTGTGTGCCTAAACGATCACGTGGATTTTGCTGTAAAAGCTGAGTTATAATATCTTTAGCCTCTGGTTGGACGGGCCAATCGTCATTGTCCGGCCATTCAATATCATCGTTGACGGTATGAGCAAATAATTCCTCAGCGGTTTCACCAAAAAATGGCACACAACCTATGAGGAATTCATATAAAATAATACCCATAGACCACCAGTCTACGGGTTTGCCATAGCCCTGGCGTAATATCACTTCGGGTGCAATATATTCGGGTGTGCCATAGACCTGAGAAAAGTGAAACAAGTTAAAATATGTTGTAACTTTAGAGAAAATAGAGGTGTACACAAGACTACTTGAACTTCAAATGTTATCGCAAGCCTACTTGAACTCCAATTGTACTTGAAATTTAAAGTGTTTTCTTATACAATTTGGCAAGACTCTATACTATAAAAACTTACTTGTTTGTCCGAAAATTGACGAGTTTCCGAATCTATATAACCCTCATAAAGATTTGTGGCCAAGGACATCAAACCCATTTTGGACAGACCAAAATCTGTTAGTTTTATATGCCCCAGAGCAGTAATTAAGAGATTATCCGGCTTTAAATCACGATGCACTATTCCATAACTATGCAAATACTCCACTGCCAAAACGGTTTCGGCAAAGTAAAAACGCGCCATATCCGCCGGTAGCGGTCCAATATTTTTCAATAAAGTGGCACAATCACCACCCTCCACATACTCCATGACCAGACACAAATGCTTTTTCGTTTCAAACGAACAATACATGCTGACCACAAAAGGATTGTCGGCAAAGGATAAAATATCACGTTCGGCGAATACCTGCTCCACTTGGTTGCGTAAAATGAGATTATTCTTGTTGATTTTTTTCATGGCAAAACGTTGACGGGTGGTCTTATGTTTCACCAAATAAACAGCACCGTAAGCACCATTTGAGATCAATTTAACAATATCGAAATCTTGTTCATTGGGAATGGGTTGGGGCAAAGCTGGCGGTAAAGGGGGTTGTTGTGGCGGTGCTAAAGGTGCTGCTGCTGCTGTGTGTTCTTGGCAGGTGGCTAATTGTGTTTTACTGATGGTTTCGGCAAATGAGGGCATATCTTTTGTGGCCACCGGTGTTTGGGGCGGTTGTTGAGGCATGGGCGGATGAGGCGTTGAGGAGCCACTGTTGGCCAATAAACTCAATTCTGCATTTGGATTGAGTGTAGCGGACACACAAGTCAAAGGAGAACTCAATAGCAAAGAACAAGGTGTACCCGAATCGTTAAGAATACTAGTATTCACCGAGGCCATGCCTCCCTTTGTATCACAGGCCTCTCTTGTCTCTTTAGCTTCTTGCTGCATTTCTGCTATAGGATCACGATTTAAACCCAATTTATGTATAATATATTGTGGTATATCAGCCTTAATGCCCTGTATAGCCTTGGCTTGACCCTCGGCAGCCTCTAGCAAATGATAGAATTCCTCTGGATCAAATTCCAAACACTCCAACAAACGCGCTGGTCTTGAGATAATCAAAAGCAATTTCTTTATCACTCCGGCCAATTCTACGGCCGCTTCGGGACTTTTTTCCTTAGTCTCTAAAAGTAAACGCTCCAGATTCTCACTCATTTCATAGAAATACCGAGAGGTTATCAATTTGGCCTCGGATTTGTTAAGGCAATCTCTGGCCATTTCTAGAACCTGATGATGGACGAATCTTACTATAGGCTGGGAGTCACGGAAGCTGTTGCAGGCCGCCGATTTATTTTCGTTAATAAAATGTTTTAAACGTTCCTCCATTTGTTGGGTGGCCTTGGGGAATCGTTCCTTGTACAAAGTGTTCATCATGGCAATTTCATTATCGATGGCAGGACTACGTGAGGGACTGGAGAGAGATCTTGAACGTGGCCGATGGAATGGAGATATTCTACCACTATTGCTTGTATTGAGGTTACTATTGCTTTGGGAACTGCTACCTGGAGTCCCGGCGTTATTGTTTTGTTGTTGCTGCTGCTGATTGCCGCTATTGCCACTGCAAACCATGCTAAAGTCGGCACAGCAATTGGGACAATTTTTATTAACCATAAAACCGATGTTTGGATTTGAAGCTGTTGCCATAGGCTGAGGTTGTATTGGCACATGTTTTTGCAATTGCTTGGGACTGTTAGGTCCCGGGACGGTAGATTTATTCGTTGTTAAAGTTGTTGTTATTGATGTTGTGGAGTTATTTAATAAAGCACAATGTTTACTGCAATGAGGACGTTGTGTTGCTTGGACAGCAGCTATGGCTTGTTGTTGCTGTTGCATGTGTTCAGCACAACAATTAACAATGGCATGATGAGGGTCACCCGTTAAAACATGCCATTCCTCTTGACCCGAAAGATTATGCAATTGATGCAAAGCCTCCTGGCTAGAACATTGGCTCTGTTAACAAAAAAAATATATTAAATAAAAAAAAAAATTTAACCTTTAAAGCATAAATACCGATAAATTAGAGCTACCCGGCGTTGTACCATAACCCGACGATGGCAATGAAGCTACCGACCATCTTCTACTACCATCTCCACGGCATGTAGCTATACGTTTAATTGGCGCAAATGCAAACTGCATGGGCGAATTGATGCGTGGACTATCGACGGGACTAGCCGAATAGGGTGAATGAGATCTTGAATTGGCTGCCGCGGCTGCTGCAGCTGCGGCCGCACCAATACCGCCCGTTACCAAACTTAAACGATGATGTGCCACACCACTGGAGGCAGCACCACTACCGCGCATTACTACACCATGCAAATGATGTTTGCCAATACCAAGACCAGCACAACTGCCAGATCGGGAAATATTTAGTGATGACGGCCCACCGGATGGTGCAGTAACATTCGCGTTAGTAGTAGAAGATGATGCATAGGCATTGTTGCACGATGACGACGATGGTGACTGGGTAAGAGGATTCGGACCCGCAGACGATTTACAGATACTATTATCACGTTCACGAAATGAACTGCCCGTAAGACAGGGAGCCGATTTACCCAGTGAGGTATTGCGCATGCGTACCAAGTTGGAAGAGTCTGCAAGGAGTGAAAGAAGGAAATGTTTTAGAGTTTTAGTCGTCTAGAGTATTATATTGTAGTCAAGAGGAATATACTATAGGACTATATTATAGATTAGAGGGAAGATAGTATATAAGAGGACTTTATTATAGTCTATATTATAGTCTAGAGGGGTATATTATAATCTACAGTACTGTAATATTTATAGTCTAAAAAACTATATTGTAGTCAAGGACTATATTATAGACTATAGGGTTATATTGCAGCCAAGAGGACTTTTTTATAGTGTTGAAGACTATATTATAGTCTTAAGGTCTATATTACAATCTAGGGGACTATAATGTAGTTTAGAAGACTATATTATAGTCCAGAGAAAATTATTGTAGTCTAGAAGACTAAATAACAGTCAAATGGACAGTAATATAGTCTATAGGACTACATTATGGTCTAGAAGACTAGTCTAGAGGATTTTATTATAGTCAAGAGGACTGTGTTATAGTCAGATGACTATATTATAGTCAAGAGGAATATATAATAGTCATGATGAATATACTATTGTCTAAAGGACTATATAATAGTCCAGAGAAATATATTATAGTCTAGACGACTATATTATAGTCTAGAAAACTATACTATAATCTAGAGGACTATATTATATTGTGGAGAATAACTTTCATTCCTACTTACCATTACTTGATGATCTCATCGAATACGTATGCTGCTGATACGATATCTTACGCAATAGCGCCCCATAACCACGAGCCGGCAATGAAATCGAACTTCCCGATAAACCACCCGAAGAGGATTTTGTCAAGTTTAAATTACGCAACAACGACTGTGAAGACGATATCGATGAATCATTTTTCGGAGATGATGCCAACATTTCCAAACCAGTTGAAGATTTTGTGGTGCCATCATGAGTATTATTACCACTGCCACTGGCATTGCTGTTATTACTGCCACTGCCGCCCAACTCCTGATCGGAATCATCAAATATCAAAACACGAGCGGAGTAGCTAGATTGAGGGCGTATGCGTGTAATAGAACCTGAATTAATGTGACGCTTTGCTACGGGACTATTAGAGGCGGAGTTGGATTTGCTGATTTTATTAAGACTGGCACTGCTGCTATGATGTGGACTTAAACTGGTGTTCATAGCATCATCGTGGAATACATTAGACGTTTCAGTATCAGCTAGGCCACTTAAATCGGCAAGAGAATCTACGGCGGAGGTGACATCGGGAGCATGTTTTTGTGGTGTTGAGGTGGATATTTTGGTCATATGCGAGATGAGGGATGATGATGATGAGGATGATGTAGTAGTGGTGGTGGTGGTGATAGGGGCGGTAGTTGTGTTAGTCGACGACATTTTGCTGGTGGTTGTCAATCTTCTTTAGATTTCTGTTACGTTTTAAATTTATAATCTATAAGAATTCTTAAGCATTTTTAAACATTTTAACTTTTTTTCTCTTCTTAATTTTCAGCAAACTTTTTAAAATTTCTGGTATTTTACTTTTATTTAATGGCGTGTTACGTTACTTTATGTTATGTTACGTTACTTTACGGTACATTACATTAACTTTGACTTCATAATTAAAAGTTTTATTAAATATAATTACAATTTTTGTAGTTTAGTTACAATTATAGAACTTTAGGTCTTTAAGCCAAAAATCCTGTAAATTACTTTAACAAAATTTTAGATGCTGAACTTAATATTGCAGTTGTTATATTTCTTGGGTTTAAAAATTACTTTTTCAAAACACAAGATTATAGTTTTCCTGTTACAGCTAAGGGCTAAACAGTTGTGTTGGTAAAGATTTTCCTTGATATCGCAGATGAAGTAGTTAACATATAATGGTAGTCCAATATAGTGTTGTTTAACTTTTCTATTAAATATAAATTTAACCTGCAAATATATAGGAAGACAAGAATATTTATTGAATGAGTTATTATCAAGTAGACAAGATTTGTATAGACAAAGTAGGAAAATTTAATTAACATCTTTTTCTGTCCCGAGGATTTTGTATTTTAATACTTTTTTTACAACGTATTATTACAAAATCAATTATTTATTTTAAACAAATCGTTTGTATTCATTGGGAACCTGAACATGTGTTTTTTTTTAATTCTTTTGTTGTCACTTTTTTAAGGTGGTTGGTGGCTATGGCGGGGCTGAAGTCTTCCATACTTTAGTAGTCATTTCATTTCTATTGTTTCCATAAATTTTATTATTCAAATATGATTTAATTGTCATTCTATATTTTATAGGAATATGTATATGGGGGTAGTTATTTTTAGAGAAAGGGAATACTATACATAAGTTACTCATTCCGTTTGTAATTACTACAAAATTGAAAATCATAGGTTTCTTAGTCTGGAACAACTTCTAGCAGACTTTCTACCGTCTGCTTACTTATTATCGTCAACTTATTATCGTCAACTTATTATCGTCAACTTATTATCGTCAACTTTCCTATAGAAACGACTTCCTATCGTTAGCTTTTCTATACAAATGTCTTCCTATTGTCAACTTTTCTATAGAAATGTATTCCTATCGTCAACTTTTCTATAGAAGTCTTCCTATCGTTAACTTTTCTATAGAAACGTCTTCCTATCGTCAACTTTTCTATAGAAATGTCTTTCATCGTAAAATTTTCTATAGAAAAGTCATCCTATCGTCAACTTTTCTAAAGAAATGTCTTCCTATCGTCTACTTTTCTATAGAAATGTCTTCCTATCGTCAACTTTTCTATAGAAATGTCTTCCTATCGTCAACTTTTCTATAGAAATGTCTTCCTATCGTAAATTTTTCTATAGAAACGTATCCCTATCGTAAACTTTTCTATAGAAATGTCTTCATATCGTCAACTTTTCTATAGATATATCTTCCTATCGTCAACTTTTCTATAGAAATGTCTTCTTATCGTCAACTTTTTTATAGAAATGTCTTCCTATCGTCAACTTTTCTATAAAAATGTCTTCCTATTGTCAAATTTTCTTTTGAAAATTTTCTGTGGTCGTGATGTAAAAGTTATTGTTGCCACAATTCCAAAAATTCTTATTTACGGAATTTTTCACTCACTTGTTTATTTATTTGGACTATATTTTTATTGCTGTTTCTTTCGGTTCTTTATTATTCCTTTTTTATTTTCTGAGTCGGCAGACGAATTATAAGTGAATGGGTTCACTACTCGTGATGTCTTAAACACACGATAATACAATAATACGATAATACTTCACTTCATTATGAGTATTTTTTTGGTCCGTCAGTCGCGTGTATTACTCATTGATCACTTAAAGAATTTCTTTTTAATCATAAATATTTAATATTTGTTTTTTGTTTGTTATTGTTTTCTTAGTGGAATATTTTATGTTTAAACAAATTAGTTTTGGGTTTTTTATCTGAATTTTCACAAAAATACAAGAAAAATTTGAAATATCTTTTTAAAATTAAAAAAATTTTTTGTCTAAAGATTAAATAACAATAAACAGTCAAGTACAAATGATTATCTAAAGGGGGGAAAACGGAAAAGATTTAACAAATCTTACTTATCAATTCAAAAAGCCTTCCTATCGCCAACTTTTTCTAAAGTAAAGTCTTCCTATCGTCAACTTTTCTATAGAAAAGTCTTCCTATCGTCAACTTATCTATAGAAAAGTCTTCCTATCGTCAACTTTTCTATAGAAAAGTCTTCCTACTTTTCTATAGTAAAGTCTTCCTCTCGTCAACTTTTCTATAGTAAAGTCTACTAATTGTTACCTATTCTATAGTAAAGTCTTCCTATAGTCAACTTTTCTATAGTAAAGTCTACCTATCGTCAGCTTTTCTATAGTAAAGTCTTCCTATCGTCAACTTTTCTATAGTAAAGTCTTCCTATCGTCAACTTTTCTATAGAAAAGTCTTCCTCTCGTCAACTTTTCTATAGAAAAGTCTTCCTATCGTCAACTTTTCTATAGAAAAGTCTTTCTATCGTCAACTTTTCTATAGAAAAGTCTTCCTATCGTCAACTTTTCTATAGAAATCTTCCTATCGTCAACTTTTCTATAGAAAAGTCTTCCTATCGTCAACTTTTCTATAGAAAAGTGTCCTATCGTCAACTTTTCTATAGAAAAGTCCTCCTATCGTTAACTTTTCTATAGAAAAGTCTTCCTATCGTCAACTTTTCTATAGAAGTCTTCCTATCGTCAACTTTTCTATAGAAAAGTCTTCCTATCGTCAACTTTTCTATAGAAAAGTCTTCCTATCGTCAACTTTTCTATAGAAAAGTCTTCCTATCGTCAACTTTTCTATAGAAAAGTCTTCCTATCGTCAACTTTTCTATAGAAAAGTCGTACTATCGTCAACTTTTCTATAGAAAAGTCGTACTATAGTCAACTTTTCTATAGAAAAGTCGTACTATCGTCAACTTTTCTATAGAAAAGTCGTACTATCGTAAACTTTTCTATAGAAAAGTCGTACTATCGTCAACTTTTCTATAGAAAAGTCGTACTATCGTCAACTTTTCTATAGAAAAGTCGTACTATCGTCAACTTTTCTATAGAAAAGTCTTACTATCGTCAACTTTTCTATAGAAAAGTCTTCCTATCGTCAACTTTTCTATAGAAAAGTTTTCCTACTTTTCTATAGAAAAGTCTTCCTACTTTTCTACAGAAAAGTCTTCCTATTGTTAACTTTTCTATAGTAAAGTCTTCCTATTGTCAACTTTGTTAAAGTTACTTGTAACATAATTTTCGTTTACCAACTTTACATACTCTACTAGTACTTAAATAGTTTATTTAAATTTGCTGGAAAAATTGTTAAATTTAATATAAACGAAAAACAAAAAGAAAAAATACACAAAATGGTATATCATATCATCGTTGAATTAATAATAATATAAACAAATAAAATTTTATTAAATTTGTGTCAACGACAACAAAAACGTGCTGATGCTGTCACTTTGACAAAAGTGTTTGGTCGAATAAACGTATCGTTCGTTCGACTATTGCCGCTCTTGTCTGCTTATAGGCTAATGGTTAAGTGTTTGTGTCTCGTCACTTCCCTTGTCGCTTCTAGTTGAAACTTTAAATCACACTCTTTACCTAACAAATGCTAGAACCAGTGCCAATCAAGTCAAACACTTGATTCAGCTCCCCCGACTACCAACAAAATATGATAAAACGCTTAATAAGACAGTGTTTCAAATAATCGAAAAGGTATTCAAATAAATAATGGAATTTAAATCTTGTTTGTCATGCTAATTTCTTGATGAATAATAGTTTTTTTTTTTTAATTTCTAAAATATTTAATTTTTTTTAAATGTTCAATGTCAATTTTGGAATCTAAAATAAATATTTTAAGATGCATATATCAAAATCTTTTACAGAATGTGATTCAGTTCATAATTCCCAAAATAATTAGCTAATGACCCTATAAAGTACCACATACAGTTACGAGCAGATAAATAGGTTAGATATCAAAAATAAATAGAAAATTTTTGAAAACTTTTCTAGAAAAATTTTCTAGAAAAATTTTCTATAAAAATAGAAAATTTTTGAAAAATTTCCATAAAAAGAGACAAATTTTGAAAAATTTCCTACAAAAATAGAAAATTGTTAAAAAATTCCTATATAAATAGAAAATTTTTAAAAAGTTTCCTATAAAACTAGAAAAATTTTGAAAAATTTGACATCAAAATAGTAAATTTTCCTATTGAAAATAGGAAATTATTGAAAAATATCATATAAAAATAGGAAATTATTGAAAATTTTCCTATAAAAATAGAAAATTTTTTAAAAATTTCCTATAAAAATAGAAAATTTTTTAAAAATTTCCTATATAGAAAATTTTTGAAAAATTTCCTAAAAAAATAAAAAATTTTTGAAAATTTTCCTATAAAAATACATTTTTTTTTAAATTTCCTATAAAAATAGAAAATTTTTGAAAAATTTCCTATCAAAATAGAAAATTTTTGAAAAATTTCCTATAAAAAAAGAAAATTTTTGAAAAATTTCCTATAAAAATAGAAAATTTTTGAAAAATTTCCTATAAAAATAGAAAATTTTTGAAAAATTTCCTATAAAAATAGAAAATTTTTGAAAAATTTCCATTAAAAATAGAAAATTTTTGAAAAATTTCCTATAAAAATAAAAAAATTTTTTAAAAATTTCCTATAAAAATAGAAAATTTTTGAAATTTCCTATAAAAATAGAAAATTTTTGAAAAATTTCCTATAAAAATAAAAAAATTTTTAAAAAATTTCCTATAAAAATAGAAAATTTTTGAAAAATTTCCTATAAAAATAGAAAATTTTTGAAAAATTTCCTATAAAAATAGAAAATTTTTGAAAAATTTCCTATAAAAATAGAAAATTTTTGAAAAAAAAAAAAATTCTATAAAAATAGAAAATTTTTGAAAAATTTCCTATAAAAATAGAAAATTTTTAAAAAAATTTCCTATAAAAATAGAAAATTATTGAAAAATTTCCTATAAAAATAGAAAGTTTTTGAAAATTTTCCTATAAAAATAGAAAATTTTTTAAAAATTTCTTATAATAACAAAAAATTTTTAAAAATTTCATATAAAAATAGAAAATGTTTGAAAAATTTTCTTTTTTTTTTTTTTGGAAAATCGATTCTTTAGTGGTTAAAAAGGGAAAAGGGGGGAATTTATATCTCAATTTTCATAGTAAATATATCTATTAAACACGTATTTGGCACTTTTTCGATTTTGTTCAAAAACTATGATAAATAATATTCAAGGTTTGATTTTTTCTAAATAATTAAGACTATATTTAACGATATTTTGAAATGTTTGATCAATTCAATAAATGACTTAGCATTTTTTACATATTTCTCAGACGATCTCTGATATTTTCAGCAAATACAATTAATTTGCTGAAGTAATTAACATGTTCGAATATTTAGGCTGCCGCGAAGAATAAACGAAGAAAAAAAACTTAAAACGAGAAGATTGTTTCAATAGTCCGAAAATTGATTCAATTGGTCAATAAATTTTCTCTTTTTTTAAAAAACTGATTTCTTTAGTTTGGGGGCATTTTATTTAAAAGTTGACTAAACATTTACGACAAACATCAAAGACGACATTTAGTAAGACATAGGTAATTTGGGAAGATAATTTTAAATGAAAATCTCTAGGTTTTGCAAAATGTCAACAAATTCCGTTTTAGATTTTATCTTGAATAATACAAATATTTTGAATGAAATGATATTATCAGTGGGGCAAATATTTAGAAGAGCGAATAAAGAAAATCTAGTGCGAATATCTTTTAGCTATAAATAAAATAAGATAATTACTTAAGTAGATAAAAAAAATATCAGTTTAACTAAAGAATATAAAAATATATAAGAAAATAATCATCAGTTCTATAATAAATAGGAAAATAATGGAAAGAATATTGTTTTGTTTAATATATATTTAAAATAATTTCTTATATAACAAAAGGGATTTTTCCACAACGATAAAAAAATAGTCTTTATAACCGCAGCCAATTTAAAACATACTTTAATTAATATTATTATACTTTTTATAGAAAGAAAACGAAAAGGTATTTACAATTTTTATAGGAATTTTTTCAAAAAAATAGAAATTTTTATAAGAAAATTTCTCAAAAATAATCTATTTTTATAGGAAATTTTTCAAAAAATTTTTATTTCTATTCTATTCTATTTTTTAAAAAATTTCTATTTTTATAAGAAAATTTCTCAAAAATTTTCTATTTTTATAGGAAATTTTTCATAATTTTATATTTTTAAGGGAAATTGTAAATTGTTGAAATTGTATGTATATTTTCGTTTTCATTCTTTGCTATAATAAAAGAAAATTAGTAATGTATAAAATATTAACCACAAGAAAATATTGAGGGTAATTTATAGAAACATGTTAATAGTGTTTCAATTTTTCAAAGACTTTTGAAACTTTATACAATTTTCAATACAAATGTAACGGTCAACTTAATTTAACAATTTTTTAATAAGGAAAAAAGTAATTTGATATAATAATTTCCTAGTTTTAATGACTTAAACCATATTAAATTAACAAAATCCATTTGTATTCAGAAATAAACTTTCAACAATCTTTTTCAAAACACCCCCACACAATTAGTGTCAAATGAAAATTGTCTGATTTGAGGGCCAATGATTTTATAGATATTTCAATGATTTGTTTTGATTTTTTCAGCCAGCGAAAAAAACACAATTTTTGTTTTCCTTATTTAAACCAAATAAAGCGATACATTTTTCGAAAAAAAATTTAAAATCATGCGCAGATATTTGACAGCCAAAAAAATTACATTTTGTTTGCGTCTTTAATTCAAATAGACAAAATTATTAAAGTACCGAAAAATTGTATATAAAAATAAAATGAATAATTTTTGTCATTTTTTCCAAAATTAGCAGAAAATTTTCATTTAAATTAATTACAAAAAAAAAAACAAATAATGACAAATATAAAATTAAATTAAACTCATAGGAATTTAAACGAAATATACATAAATCCTCCTACATTTAGTCTAAAACAGTAATAAAAAATTGTGTTTATATTTTGAGAGATTTTCGTGTGAACATACAAAACTAAGTAATTTACAAAATTTTATTATGGCCAAGAATATTTAAAAACTAAATTATGAGTGACAAGAGAATTTTAGAGATCAATGTTAAACAATTTAAACTTGTAAAAGGTCGGTCGATACTAAGAAAAAGAGAAAAACTATAGAGCAAAATTGACAAGTTAATAACGACCGAAAGATGCGCTAAGAACAACTGAAGAAATTTAAAATTAAGTCAAAAATAGCAGCAGCTGATCCTGGAAGAGCCATAACTCAACTATAACTGAACCTCGAACTGAACAAAAAACTAAACTTAGAGCTGAACTAGAATTAAATGTAGAACAGAACCTAGAACTAAAAGCGATTTTTCATAACTCATTTCTTTTTTTTTTTTGTTTCAACTGCTTATAACTCCGAATCCGTTAATCATATAAAAAAGGCTTTGAAGCGACTTATCTATATATAATTTTATTTGATATTCTTTGACTTTTAACAAAATCGACCTATCCGTTCCAAAGATATGATGAAATCAATGGATCAGTTTTTCTAATTAAATGTAACTCAAAAAGATTAATTTATAAACAAGTGTAATAATAAACCAAAGACGATCATATTGCCAATGGAAGATTTAAGGGATGACACATAAATCATCTCCTTTGTAGGAAAACTACATACCAAATTAAGCTATGGGCATGTCAAGGCGCTTCTCAAGGGCGTATTCTATCTCCTATTCTGTGAAAACTTACTATTTATAAATTGCTTATGGAATTGGATTCCATGAGATTCAACACTCATTTAATATTTCCAATGGAAGTTAATCCCGCCAAAATGAAGCTTGTATTATTCTTTAGGAAAAGGTACTATCGAAGCATAGTTTCCTTTTCCCATAGACAATATCAACATTCTGAATAAAATTTACAATATTTCCAAAAACGTGGGCTAATGCATATCTAGGAATATGCATTTTTGAAGCATGATATCTTTCACCCATAGACTATGCTTACACGCTGGGTATAATGAACAATATTCCGAACAACGTGGGACAGCTGTATATTTTCCCCTCTTTTCGATTAAGGGTTATACACGGATGTATCTAAATTGAAAAAAAGGTTTTAGGTGGGGGCTTTTTCCCCTTTTAAGCCTTAAATAAACGCAAGACCAAGCTCTTACTAGGTCTTAGCAGAACCAGTCTTGGGAAATGCATAGGTTTTCTAACTGGCCACTGCGCCCTGAATTCCTGACGTAGTAGATGGGAAGGAGCAATTCAGGACATTTGCAGACTATGCTTAGATGCGGAATCGACCGAAACGGTCGAGCACATCCTCTGTCACTGTCCTATGCTCCAAAACCAGAGACTTACATTTCTAGGTAACAGATTCCATGATGAACTGGGCGACATATAACAGTGCGAACTGACTGACTTTGTAGGTTTTATACTGTGACTGAGATGGCTTAGTTAGACGGAACTTTTTTCCTAGGGTAGCGTTTTGGACAACACTTCTCTTCTCTACGACTCCCTTTCTATATCTCTAACACTTTTTAGAAACTTCTCCCTTTACTCTTCTCTCTTTCTCCTCCCGCTATCGTTATTTACTTTCAGAAAGGATCACAATGAACCCGGATCATAATGAACTCCGAGTGAAGATGTCACTTTCCTGCCATTACCTTTTCAACCTAACCTAACCTGGCATACGAAATTGCAAAATAGGCGCACAAGACAGAAGCCCATGAAATTTGAAAATATGCTCAGCCATTGACCTAAACAGGTTACAACTAAAGGCCATTTAAGTAAGTTATATTAATGGAGACAAACTTGCTAAATCTGGTGCAATCCTTAGTTTTAGGTTTGCCGCTGGCCGTCTGCAATTTGGTAATGAGGTAAACATCGGCCTGCCTAGAACACCTGGTACACAGAAACCACTTGTTCAGAAAATCTTTTAAAACTTGGCATACAAAATATGTGCACAAGACAGAAGCGCATGGAATTTTAAAATATGATCGGCCATTGACCTAAACAAGTTGTAACTATAGGCCATTTAAGTAAGTAATATTAATGCGGACAAACTTGCTAAGTCTGGTACAATCCTTAGTCCGGAAAATGTTGAACAATTATGGGTTTGCGCTGGCCGCCTACAATTCGTTAATGAAGGCAAACATTGGCCAGCCTAGAACAGCTGGTACACAGAAATCACTTGTTCTGTTAAAAGGCAAGCAAGAATGAATAAGACAATTCACACCTTTCTTTATAAACATTAATGCAAAATCCTTGCTTAACTGTTCCGGAAAATCAACAACTATATGCTCGAGTGGAACTGTCTAGAAACAACAGAACCAGAAGACTTATCAGTACTATCCATATATAGTAGGAGTAATAAATACTACATATATGTTTGTAGTTATATTATAGGTTACTTTATACTTAACATGAAAAGGTTTTTCTAAAAGTTGTTTGCCAGGGGGGTATGATACATAAAACAAACCTCACGCACGAATGATTTTCTTCATGCTCCACTGTAGACACAAGACCGAAGAAATCTAAGGCAAAGTAAGTACTTAAGCATGAATTATATTCGAAAACATTTATACATACATACATACGCAAAGAAAAGATTTTAAATAAGCAAAATTTTTATGACTTTATTATTAATTTAAATAATTCATTTATTTATCTTTTAACCTCAAAAAAATTGTATTGTATACAATTTATTTACTGTCAAAAAAGTAGTAGCAAAACAAGCTGAAAGCAACTTATGACATAAAGCAATAACAACACAACACCTTGGTCAATAAAAACAACAACAAAACAGTTTCAAACAAAATAAAAATGAAAAAAACACACACACACACACTAGACTTAGCAAGAGAATATCAACACACACTCTCCTACATTTAAGTAGTTGTCAATCATAATCATCATTATTCACAACATCATTATCATCTTCATCTATTGTATATGGAAACAGAAAACAAAAAAAACAACAATAAAACTTAGCAATAGCAAGAAAAACGGCTAAAAATTTGTGTTCTTGTATTTAATTAATCCTGCCGCACCTTGATTTAAGGTTTTTCCTTTTTGTTTTTTTTTTTTGCTCAGGATTAGCAAAAAATTCACCTTAAAAATTTCTTAGGTATTTAAAATTAAATGATTAATACTTTTAGTTTTTCTTTATTATACATGTTTTTTTTTCTTCTGCTGTTAACTCACAACTCTCCTGAAAAATTATACATAAGCTTTTTTTTCGCTGGTTAAACAAGTTTAAAAAATTAACTTTTTTTATATTTTTGTTTTATATGCACCAAATATTTCTTTAGTTTAATAAAATTTGTTTTTCTTCATATTTTCACCGTCACTAAATTATGATTTTCGATACCACAAATTTTTCTTAGAAAAATTTTCATACACTTTTTTTCTTCATTCGTTCATCGCCACCTTCACAAGATTTTTTTTTTTCTTTACAATTTTTCCTTAAAAAACTTCTTTAACAACTTAATTACTTTTTTGATTCTTACATATTCATTTTAGAAATTTCTTATTCCGTTTAGTTTTTGCACAAGTTTAAGGTTTTAAAACCAAAAATTCATAAACTTTTCTTCCAACTTTTATCGATGATTGAAAAAAAATTTATTCGTAATTTTTTTCTTGTCTAGCTCTTTGCACACAAACGAAAATTTTTACAATACAACTTGAAAATATGGCAAAAGCACAGCAGCAAAAATGTTATACATAGAGCGAATTTACATTGTGTGAGAAAAGCGAGACAGGGAGATAAAATAACAAGTGTTTACATTAGAGGTTTTGTTGCATGATAAAATTTTCAAGTGTGCAAATTGTAGTACGAGGGTATAACAACACAGCTTATGTCAATTAACTCCTGTTCTAACGCTCAGTTGAGGTCTCTTTAGTACAATCGAAATAATTGAAAAAAATCACTATATACAGCCATGTCACAAAACTCAATTCCGTTCGGAAATGGAATGAATTCCGTAAAAGTAAAATTAAATTCTTTTTCGGAATGAAACTACTTTCAGTTTTAAAAGTGGAGTTGAATTTGGCTAAAGAAAAACATTCATTCAAATTATTCAGTATTATTTGTTGAAACAAAGATCGAGTTACTGATTTCCATTCAAAAAATGTGTTTTGTACAATTTTAGAGCATTTCAAAACCATTCCGATCGGAATTCAAACCATTCCGATACGGAATGGTTTCAATACCGAACTGAATTTGTGAAACGCCTAATAGATAAAGCCGATAGAAGATTAAAAGTGGGATAGATTGTGAACTAAATTGGTATTCTACATTGCTCTGTATTTTCAATTTTGAATGATCGCGTGGTTGTAAGAAAGCTTTTTACTAGATGGCTGCCACATTTGCTTACAATCAACCATAAGCTAAAGCGCTTGACAATATCACTCAAATGTTTGTCCTTGTTTAGTAGCAGTTTTTCACCATTTCGTAATCATGGAAGCAACGTATATCCAACACAGCACATCGTAGGTTAAATAGTTGTATTGTCGTGGTGAGTTGGAAGTTGTTTTTTAGCCAATAAAGTCATGGAGACCTTTTTTGGATGCAAACAAAAAGCCCTTTTTCACATGAAATGTTCAAGTTTTTATGGCAAATGTCCATGAATTAAGCCCGCAATGACTAGTTCTTGATCCAAAACTTGATCCAAAGCTTTCTTACTGAAAATTTTTCTATTAAAAATTTTTATAACGAACAATTGTTATAACTAAACATTTTCTACAATAAAACTTTTATATCGAATAATTTACATAAATATTTTTTACACCAAAAAAATTCTATATACATTTTTTACCACAAAATTTGTTTATAATGAGACATTTTCTTTAAAAAATATTTTATAACAAAAAAATGTTATTTATTCTAATATCAAAAACTTTTCCATAAAAAAAATTTGTAAGGAAGATTTTTTTCAAAAAATGTTTGGCTACAAAATATTTTTCGATATTTTTTTTGGTGTAAAAATATTTATTTATATTATTTTTTTGGTATAACCGCCGTGGTATAGCAGGTTAGTCATCCGCCTAGCATACCAGAGGCCCAAGTTCGATCCCTGGCCAGACTCACTTGAAAAAATAAATTATATATAATTTTTCGGTGAACCGCCGTGGTATAGCAGGTTAGTCATCCGCCTAGCATACCAGAGGCCCAAGTTCGATCCCTGGCCAGGCTCACTTGAAAAAATAAATTTTCAAAAAGCGGCGGTACACCTCATAACTCAGCTAGCCACTGGTTATTAAGTATTAGGCTATGTAAAACTTCTCCAACTAATGCATTTGCCGTTCGGAGCCGGCGTTAAAACGTTGGTCCCTTTCAATGAGTTTAAAAATAGAATCGGATGTAGCTCATTGTCTGAGAGAAGTACCCCTTGTTCCAATTGGAATGTTGTCGGGAATTATATATATATATATATATTTTTTTTCGGTATAAGAAATTTTCATTATAATTTTTTTTTAAAGAAAATTTTTGGTTTTTAATTTTTTTTTTTAATATTTTTTTTTTAGGGAATGTATTTCTTTTTAAAATATTCTTAGTCCCGTTTCACACGAATCAGGTTTACTTGATCAGTTTTTCTTTAAATTTCTTTTGAGCCTACACACACGAACATATTCTTCATCAGTTTTCATTTTAATTTCCTTGAATTCCATACAAATTTTCAAAATTTTCGTAAACTTTTTCAAAATAAAATTTTTATTTCTTAATTTTCTAAAATAAAAATTTTATACCGAAAAATTATCTATAAATATTTAATAAAAAAAAATTAAACTGAAAAAATTCTGTAAAAAAATATTAAAAAAAAAACTTCTTCTAAAAAAAATATCTTTAAAAAATTTTAATAACGAGAAATTTTCTTAAAAAAAATATAATAAAAATTTCTAATAACAAAAAATTATATATAAAAATTCTTTATAACAAAAAATACTTTACATAATTTTATATCAAAAAGAAAAATCTAGAAAATTATTTAGTACCAAAAAAAATTCTACAAGAAAAATACATATAAAAAATCAAAAAAAAAATGTATACCAAAAATTATCTCTAATTTTACAACGAAAAATTTTGATAACAAAAAAAAGAAGGATTTCGAAACGTTTTCTATAAAAATTTTGCGTACACAAATTTTATAGCGAAATTCTTAATAAAAAATTTGTATACCTAAATTTTCTATAAAAAATTTTATACCAAATAAATTTTTATTTAAAAATATTTATATAAAATTTGGGTTAATAACGTTTGTTAGAAAAATGTAGAATATTTGATGATATTTTAAATTTGGTTGAGAGACTAATATTAGGGCCTTGATTTATTTTGCGATATTTTGATATTTCTATAAACAACACTATTTTCTCATAACCTTTTTATATTGATATATATGTTTTCGTTTTACAACACCTTTTATTTCAGAAAATAGTGTCAATATATATTTTTATTTAAAAACTTTTATTGCGATTCAAGCGCTTTTTTTAAATTGGAGATGGTTGAAGAAATTTTATCGATTTGAAAATAAATAAGCTTTGTCAGCTTTGTTTTTCTGGACAAATTGTTTGAAATGGATGAATCGTACATGAGAAAAAATAGTTTTGTTCGGACAAAAATTTTGTTCAAATAAAATGGGTAAATCTACCTTTAGAAATTATTCTTGTCAACATATAGTAGATATTATTTTAAAGCCTTTGTGGTGATTTAAGTGCTTTTTTTAAATGGAGATGGATAAATATTATCTATTTTAGTTAGTTCGAAATTAAAATTCTTTATAATATATAAAATCGGTCGAATACAATTGTTCTATATGGAAGCCTATTTTTGTTATATTGTATTTAAGAAATCATCAAACTTCAAAAAGTATGTATGTATATATTTTGATATGTAATAAGAAAATAAAATACACAGTTTCAATTTTTTTCTCAAATAAATTCATAAAATTTAAAATTGTTTGTATTTTTCATAAACTATAAATTTCAGTGTTTTTTGAAACGATACAGTTGACAGCACTGATATGACCACAGCCATCTCAAACACGAAAAAGGAGAGAACGAAAACAACATAAAAAATTCTTGTTGCCATTTAATTAATAAAAAATAACTTAATAAAGGGTAAACTTAATAAAAATAAAGTAATTTAAAGATAAATTAAGTGTTAAATTGAGCGAAAAACATAAGTTAAAAAGAAATAAAGTGAATTTAGCCAAGAAAAAGAGAACATTCTATAGAAACCCACAATTGTTTTTTTCTTTCATCTGATATTTCCTTTATGGTTGGAGTAGACAGAGTCCGGAGTTGAGGAAAATTAACGGCGTCGTCAAAAAGCCAAGACAGAAATTATTTGTTATTGTGAAAATTTTGAAGTGTATAAATGTTAGAGAAATCAGGACATTCGCAATCAGGACACTCCACTATCCTGGATAAATTTATAGATATCCCTGACAATATTGATTACTGCATTCCCACCCCACTCTTCGACAAATCCTTTACTGTAACTATCTCTGGAGACCCACCATCCTTTGATGATGACTGTCTGGAGGTATATACGGACGGATCTAAGTCAAAGATGGGCGTGGGAGGGGGCTTCTTCATTCCGCTTTTAGGGAAGGAAATCTGTTTTAAGCTACCTGATCATTGTAGTATCCTTCAATCCGAGATATCGGCCATATATAGGGCTGCCAATTGGTTAAAATACTATAGAATATACAGCAGGGATATTCGCTTTTGTATCGACAGTCAGGCTGCCATAAAATCCCTATCTAATGTCCACACGACATCTGTTCTTACTCGTAAATGCCGGGCATCTCTAAATGAGATGGCGAGACATTGCAATATCGAACTTTATTGGGTACCCGGGCACAACAACATACCTGGTAACTCCTCTGCGGACAGACTCGCTAAATCCGGTACTCTCCTGGGTCATGATAACATCGATCAATTTACGGGAATACCGCTATCCGCCTGCAAATCAGAAATTAGGCAACTTCTTTATGAATCAGCGCAGAACACCTGGTCCCTTGAAACTACTTGTTCAATATCCAGGCAAACATGGCCCACTTATGACAAGAAACGTTCAAAGTGCTTGGCTTCTCTACCTCGCCACAGACTCCGCAACCTAATCTCGACCCTAACAGGTCATTGTACTTTTGGGCTGCATGCCAGAAGGCTTAACCTTCAACACCATGACTACTGCCGTAGCTGTCACAACGTTGAAGAGGAGGAAACGGTTACTCATCTTCTCTGCCACTGCCCCGCTCTCTCTTTTTCGAGAGCTACCTTTCTGGGAGCACTCTATCTGCATGATCTATCCGATCTAGCGAGTATTGACATTCGCAAAATAGAATCGTTTATCAGAGCTACAGGATGGCTTGAATAAGCCTCTCATCGATGGTCTGGAATTAATTATCTTTGTTCTCTTTTCCAGTCTATCCCCTGCAGGTACCACAAAGGGACCGCTTTCTAGGACCCAAGTGACGCTGACTAACCATCGGCTGCCTGCCTAACCTAACCTAACCTAGAGAAAAAATAATTGAATTAAAAATTGAACCAAGAACGTGAACTCTACGAATAAGCGGTAAAATAAAGTAATTAAAGGCCTTTTGGAAAAACAATAAGACGGCCTTATAAAGTTACTAAAGCCGTTCATTTGAAGTTATAAGCGACATTGTATTAAACAACAAAAAATGTTGAGTTCTACACTAGCAAAAACAATAACAACCACAAAGAAACAAGAATAGACTAGTGGATAATTGGAGAATACTTAAGAAATCTCTACGAAAGCCTTTACACGGCTTTTCATGTTCGTCTCTTTATGTCTCCTCTTGTGATGACAGCTCTCAAACTGTCATACACTCAGCTGGTTGAAATAAAAAACAGTCAAGCACCAAAGGAAATACAAAAAAAAACTCATTACGCACCTTAACAATATCCAAGTCGGAGTTTTAATATAAAAGTTAAATCATAAAAAGATTTTTAAACAATGAATTTCTTGAAAAAGTTATTAAAAACAATTGTAAATTCTCATGTGAAATATTAAAAGAAAAAGTAATTAAATTTTCCCCTGATAAAGAAAATTTTCAAGCCGGTGGCTACAAAAACTATTGTGTGTTTGCAAAATTGTCTTTAAAAAATATAATCGATGCAAAGGAAGCAAAAATCAGCTGCAAAGTTTGCAGGATAAAATTTCTTAAATGTGTTTCTTTCAACAGCGAATACTCACTGTACCCTACACCACCTAAAGTCATTTTGTGCTGATGATTAACAACTAGAAATAGTTGTTAAAGTTCCATAATCATGTTCTGAGTCCATTATGGGCAAAGGAAGTAAAAATCAGCTGCAAAGTTTGCTAGAGAAAATTTCTTCAATGTTTTTCATTCTAAGAACTCTTATAAATATTTGTTTAAGTTCATGATCTGAGTCCATTTTGCTATTTCAAGCTATGTTGTTGGAACTTTGCATTTATGTTTATCTAAGTCATTTATGAACCTAGTTCAGTTCCAGTTAAGTTCACCTTTAGTTCTAGTGTAGTTCTAGTTCAGTTCTAGTTCAGTTCTAGTTTAGTTCTAGTTCAGTTCTAGTTCAGTTCTAGTTCAGTTCAGTTCTAGTTCAGTTCTAGTTCAGTTCTAGTTCAGTTCTAGTTCAGTTCTAGTTCAGTTCTAGTTCAGTTCTAGTTCAGTTCTAGTTCAGTTCTAGTTCAGTTCTAGTTCAGTTCTAGTTCAGTTCTAGTTCAGTTCTAGTTCAGTTCTAGTTCAGTTCTAGTTCTAGTTCAGTTCTAGTTCAGTTCTGGCTTAGTTCTAGTTCAGCTCTAGTTCAGCTCTAGTTCAGTTCTAGTTCAGCTCTAGTTCATTTCTAGTTCAGTTCTAGTTCAGTTCTAGTTCAGTTCTGTTTCAGTTCTAGTTCAGTTTCAGCTCAATTCTAGTTCAGTTCTAGTTCGGAACTGTCGATTGGACTCCGATGTGAAATATATAACATGGAGTAGCATATCTTATGATCGGACTTGACCAACTACAATATTTTATAATTTGTTAAATTCTATATCAATTTACAAATAAATTCATATATAAGGGGTTGGTTATATCTTATATTTTTCTTTTTTTTATTTCCAGCTGTTTCATCCTCTCATCCTTAATAATTGCCAAGTGTTTTTATTTTTAATAAATTTCGTACAGCAAACAGGTAAATTTTTGTACAACTCTTCAAATCCTAAAAATATGCTCTAATTTATTGCCATCAATCTATTATCTTTCTAGTTTACTACTTAAGAGGACCCTTTTTTGCATTTGGCTGCCGTTTATACGATATTGTGAAATATATTTTTAACTTGTTTTCTTTTTTAAATTAACAATTACTACACTCCTTACTACTTCAAGATTTTTGCACGGACTCTTTTCGCCTCAACAACCAGCTATTAGCAGTTACAGTCATGCCCCGCGGTAAACGTCGTTCCAATCACGATACGGGTGGTGATGAACGTCAGACTTCGAAAAGACAACGTAACACATATGCGACAGCAACAGCGACTGCACAACATACAAGCAGGTAGGATTTGTTCTATTTTTTTTTTGTAATACTAGCTATACACAGTTCTATTTTATCATTATGGGTTCAATCCCCAAGAGTGACAAGGGAACTTCATTAGCAGCGTTAAGTATAAGTAGCAATTTAAAAGCTTGACCAATTTTCAATATGAAAATGTGCCTACTAACAATAAGCTTTACAAAATACGCCTTTTAAGCATTATATGGCGATGCATTGTCCATAAACAGGGGTAGCATTACGCTCATTTACTAAGACGTTTTCAAATAAATAAAACCCCTCTTAAGGCTAATTAGAATTTAAAAAAATCGAATTGGAGTATGAAAGATTTGTTTCTATAGAAGAACTTTTTAAATTTCTAGTTCAGTTCCAGTTCAGTTCTAGTTTAGTTCTAGTTCAGTTCTAGTTCAGTTTTAGTTCAGTTCTAGTTCAGTTCTAGTTCAGTTCTAGTTCAGTTCTAGTTCAGTTCTAGTTCAGTTCTAGTTCAGTTCTAGTTCAGTTCTAGTTCAGTTCTAGTTCAGTTCTAGTTCAGTTCTAGTTCAGTTCTAGTTCAGTTCTAGTTCAGTTCTAGTTCAGTTCTAGTTCAGTTCTAGTTCAGTTCTAGTTCAGTTCTAGTTCAGTTCTAGTTCAGTTCTAGTTCAGTTCTAGTTCAGTTCTAGTTCAGTTCTAGCTCAGTTCTAGTTCAGTTCTAGTTCAGTTCTAGTTCAGTTCTAGTTCAGTTCTAGTTCAGTTCTAGTTCAGTTCTAGTTCAGTTCTAGTTCAGTTCTAGTTCAGTTCTAGTTCAGTTCTAGTTCAGTTTTAGTTCAGTTCTAGTTCAGTTCAAGTTCAGTTCTAGTTCAGTTCTAGTTCAGTTCTAGTTCAGTTCTAGTTCAGTTCTAGTTCAGTTCTAGTTCAGTTCTAGTTCAGTTCTAGTTCAATTCTAGTTCAGTTCTAGTTCAGTTCTAGTTCAGTTCTAGTTCAGTTCTAGTTCAGTTCTAGTTCAGTTCTAGTTCAGTTCTACTTCAGTTCTAGTTCAGTTCTAGTTCAGTACTAGTTCAGTTCTAGTTCAGTTCTAGTTCAGTTCTAGTTCAGTTCTAGTTCAGTTCTAGTTTAGTTCTAGTTCAGTTCTAGTTCAGTTCTAGTTCAGTTCTAGTTCAGTTCTAGTTCAGTTCTAGTTCAGTTCTAGTTCAGTTCTAGTTCAGTTCTAGTTCAGTTCTAGTTCAGTTCTAGTTCAGTTCTAGTTCAGTTCTAGTTCAGTTCCAGTTCAGTTCTAGTTCAGTTCTAGTTCAGTTCTAGTTCAGTTCTAGTTCAGTTCTAGTTCAGTTCTAGTTCAGTTCTAGTTCAGTTCTAGTTCAGTTCTAGTTCAATTCTAGTTCAGTTCTAGTTCAGTTTTGGTTCAGTTCTAGTTCAGTTCTAGTTCAGTTCTAATTCAGTTCTAGTTCAGTTCTAGTTCAGTTCTAGTTCAGTTCTAGTTCAGTTCTAGTTCAGTTCTAGTTCAGTTCTAGTTCAGTTCTAGTTCAGTTCTAGTTCAGTTCTAGTTCAGTTCTAGTTCAGTTCTAGTTCAGTTCTAGTTCAGTTCTAGTTCAGTTCTAGTTCAGTTCTAGTTCAGTTCTAGTTCAGTTCTAGTTCAGTTCTAGTTCAGTTCTAGTTCAGTTCTAGTTCAGTTCTAGTTCAGTTCTAGTTCAGTTCTAGTTCAGTTCTAGTTCAGTTCTAGTTCAGTTCTAGTTCAGTTCTAGTTCAGTTCTAGTTCAGTTCTAGTTCAGTTCTAGATCAGTTCTAGTTCAGTTCTCCTTCAGTTCTATATGTATTATTCATAAAAACTTTCTCTTTCTTTAATAAAAGCAGAAATTAAGTATTATATCAATATTTTTCTAATGCAAAAATCTTTCCAACCCAAAATAAACAGAATTATCAAACAAATTATTTAGTAAATAGTGAATAATATTGTTTAGTAAAATATTTACATTGTATGTATTTGCTTAAAATTTGTATTTTCCGCTTTTTTCTGCTTCTGGTTCATTTTCACTTCTTGATTCTATCTCGACAGTGGCTGCCAGCTGTTGCCCTCCTCTCTACCTCTACCTTTTCTTTATCCCAAACAACTGTCAATGTCTGTGAATGAACATGAACATGATTTTGAATTTAAAAGACACCTTGTGTCTTATATTGTTAATAATAATTTGTTGGCATTTGTTTAGAAAAATTCAGCTAATAAAAATCTCAAAACTATTTTTAGACCATAAACAGATTTTTAAGAAAATTGAAAAGAAAGCAAGCAAAACAAACCCTTAAAAATTTTGCAGAAAAATAATGTCAAAGTATACAATTTTTTTTAGCTATTTTTTAAAAAATAATAAAAAATTAATATCTTTAAACTCATTTAATAAAATTCAAAATATCTTCAATATCTCTTTTATTTTAGACGTCATATAAAAGCCGAAGATTCTTTCAGTCATAAAAGATGTTTAGCATGGTTTAGAGAATATACAAATCCCGATGAACCAGATACACTGGGTAAGTTTTCTATATGTTATATATTCTTTACTTTATGAACAGTTTCTAAAATGTTTGTCAAATAATTATCTTTTAAAGGTCCCGATGGCATGGAAAAATTTTGTGAAGATATTGGTGTTGAACCCGAAAATGTAGTAATGCTGGTATTGGCTTATAAAATGGGTGCCACACAAATGGGTTTCTTTAGTCAGTATGAATGGGTTAAGGGTTTAACCGAATTAGAATGTGATTCTGCACTGAAAATGCAATCAAAATTGGACTATTTAAAGAGCATACTAAACGATCCGAATATTTTTAAAAGTATATATCGTTATGCATATGATTTTGCTAAGGTAAGTAAAAGAAAATTACATACATATACTCGTATTTTAATACTTGGACCAGTTCTATATCATTGAATTATATTTAGTTCAAGTTCTTTTCTAGTTGAGTTCTTGTTCAGTTCTAGTTCAGTTCTAGTTCAGTTCTAGTTCAGTTCTAGTTCAGTTCTAGTTTAGTTCTAGTTCAGTTCTAGTTCAGTTCTAGTTCAGTTCTAGTTCAGTTCTAGTTCAGTTCTAGTTCAGTTCTAGTTCAGTTCTAGTTCAGTTCTAGTTCAGTTCTAGTTCAGTTCTAGTTCAGTTCCAGTTCAGTTCTAGTTCAGTTCTAGTTCAGTTCTAGTTCAGTTCTAGTT
This sequence comes from Stomorhina lunata, assembly GCA_933228675.1. Lineage (NCBI taxonomy): Eukaryota > Metazoa > Arthropoda > Insecta > Diptera > Rhiniidae > Stomorhina > Stomorhina lunata. The sequence continues at coordinate 107,325,775 of OW121742.1, forward strand.
CAGTTCTAGTTCAGTTCTAGTTCAGTTCTAGTTCAGTTCTAGTTCAGTTCTAGTTCAGTTCTAGTTCAGTTCTAGTTCAGTTCTAGTTCAATTCTAGTTCAGTTCTGGTTCAGTTCTAGTTCAGTTCTAGTTCAGTTCTAATTCAGTTCTAGTTCAGTTCTAGTTCAGTTCTAGTTCAGTTCTAGTTCAGTTCTAGTTCAGTTCTAGTTCAGTTCTAGTTCAGTTCTAGTTCAGTTCTAGTTCAGTTCTAGTTCAGTTCTAGTTCAGTTCTAGTTCAGTTCTAGTTCAGTTCTAGTTCAGTTCTAGTTCAGTTCTAGTTCAGTTCTAGTTCAGTTCTAGTTCAGTTCTAGTTCAGTTCTAGTTCAGTTCTAGTTCAGTTCTAGTTCAGTTCTAGTTCAGTTCTAGTTCAGTTCTAGTTCAGTTCTAGTTCAGTTCTAGTTCAGTTCTAGTTCAGTTCTAGTTCAGTTCTAGTTCAGTTCTAGTTCAGTTCTAGTTCAGTTCTAGTTCAGTTCTAGTTCAGTTCTAGTTCAGTTCTAGTTCAGTTCTAGTTCAGTTCTAGTTCAGTTCTAGTTCAGTTCTAGTTCAGTTCTAGTTCAGTTCTAGTTCAGTTCAAGTTCAGTTCTAGTTCAGTTCTAGTTCAGTTCAAGTTCAGTTCTAGTTCAGTTCTAGTTCAGTTCTAGTGCAGTTATAGTTTAGTTCTAGTTTAGTTCTAGTTCATTCTAGTTCAGTTCTAGTTCAGTTCTAGTTCAGTTCTAGTTCAGTTCTAGTTCAGTTCTAGTTCAGTTCTAGTTCAGTTCTAGTTCAGTTCAAGTTCAGTTCTAGTTTAGTTCTAGTTCAGTTCTGGTACAGTTTTAAATCAGTTCTAGTTCAGTTCTAGGTTCAATTCTAGTTCTCCTTCTAGATTTAATTCTGGTCCTCTTCTCTGTATTTCATTCATTTTTTACGTTGTACTTTTTTTAACAGGATTCGGATCAACGTAGTATGGATATAAATACAGCAAAGGCTATGCTACAATTGTTACTGGGTAAACATTGGCCTTTGTATCTACATTTTGCACAATTCCTAGATCAATCAAAGTACAAAGTCATAAACAAGGATCAGTGGTGTAATATACTGGAATTTTCACGCACCATCAATAATGATTTAACAAATTACGATATCGATGGAGCATGTAAGTATTTGTATTCCCCAATATTTTATTTAATCGTTCTATAGAAATGTGTGCTCTATATTCTTGTAGGGCCAGTTATGTTGGATGAATTTGTTGAATGGTTACGACAGCAACGTCAATGCACGAGCACAACATCAAGCTGAAATTTTTGGTATAACCCATATTACCATCATCATCAATACCAACCACCACCATACTAAAATTAGTAGCAGCTTCCCACTTAATTTTATGTTTTCTTAATCCTTATTTTCTTCCCTTTCCCCCTCTCTACCTTCTGTTTCCCCTCCCATTTATTCTTATAATCAGAGAAAAAAATTCTAATTATAAATGGCTCCAAACAAAATTATCTTTAATATTAAATAACTTTTTGAAAAAAAAAAAATAAAACAAAGGAAAATATGTATTTGTAATAAATTAAACAAAATTATCAAGCAAAATTTGTCCTTTAAGAATTCCATTAAAACAAATAAATTATTATTAAACAGTTAAGGTATATCAAGGGCTTCTTTTAAAGTTTAACAAAGCCCACATACTCAAATCACACACACAAACACGCCCCCTGTCTCCCCCAGGGCTAGTGAATAGGTGTAATTACCGTTTACCGAAGTCAGTAAAAGTCATTTGTATGGATTTGATCAGCAACATCAACATAACGTCACGTTATTTTGATTAAGTTATTTTATAAAAAACAAAAAATACTATTGTAGTAATATATGAAAAGAAAATAATAGTAATTTGAGTGAAAGATTATGTGTGAAAACAAAAAAAAAATAATAAAATAACAATATGAAAAATAAATTAAAAAAAAACAAACAAAAATGTATTAAATTTTTTCAATTAAGCTATAGGTATGTTCCAAGAAATATATGTATATAAAAGATATTTTCAATATAACTTTCGAAAATATGGACATACACCTCTGGGGGGTAACTGCGTATTTCGATTCGAAAATAAAACTGTTCGAATTTCCTACAAATCGAAATACGCAGTAGCCCTCCTGACTTGGCCAATAATATACGTAAAAAATCTTATCGTAACTCATTACTTTTTAACGAATTAAAACAATACTCCTGAAATTATTAGAATTTGGTAATGTTCATAATTAAAAAAAAACATTGTATTTCTCCTCTCATTTAAAACATTTACTGGGTTAAACCAACTCTAATTCAAATGTTCACTCGGTAACTCTGTGTTTTTGCGTTTGTTTTCCTGTTGACAGACCTGCCAGATTTATCACCATGTTGGCGATTTTTAACCTCAAAAATAATAATTTTTTAACTTACCACAAAAACAAACTTAATATTATTTTTTTAATTTACATTAAAAAAACAATGAATAATAATTTCAATTTCTAGTGAATTTAAAAGTTGGTTATATAAGAGAGGTATGATCAAGTACGAGCCAGTTTTAGCAATTTTTTGGGGTAATATTTGATCACAAGCTTAAATGGATACCAAATTTAAATGAAATAGTCAACAAATGCTACGCAGCAATATATTCTTGTCAGAAACTTATAGGTAAAACTTGAGGCCTAAAACCTCGATTAATTTACCGGTTATACAAAGCCATTGTAAGGTCAATTCTTACATATCGCTCAATCGTTTGGTGGCCTATTAAAAACACACAAATCCATGCAACATTTGTTGAGCGTGTAAATAGAATTGTCGCACTGAGTATATCAGGAGCTAGAAGTTCTACTGCTCGGGTGCAATGTGCAGAATCTTGGACATGGATTCACTCTATTTGTACATTAAAGAAATAGCATTAAAAACAATCTTTAATTAACAAATTTGCCTGTGTAGATATCAGAACAGACTACATAACATCATATTGGGATAAGGATATTGTGTCAGTTATACCGCCTAGAGAAAATTGGGAGGTGTATACAGATGGTTCTAAAAAATAAACTGGGACAGGTTGTGGTGTCTTTTGTAAAAAAATTAGACATAAAATATAGCTGCAAAATAAATATTTAAGTGTTATTTAAGTTTATGCGGTGTCTGAAGCAACAAGATTAATATCTATGAGACCGATATATAAAAGCGATATCACTATATACATAGATAATCAAGCTACTATCAAGGCACTTTGTAATAAGAATATTAGATCTGATGTGGTCAGCCGTTGTCGCAGAGAACTTGGGGTTCTCAACGAACAACACGCTTTAAAACTGTGCTGGGTACCAGGTATTTGCCGACGAACTGGCCCGTTCTGGAGCAGACATGGATATAAGTAATACTTCTGAAGATGTATACCATGGACTTGACTTTATTTTCTACAACGTAAGACAAACAATCAAGATACATAGAAGCAGATGCATTGTGGTATGGTTCAGATGGTTGCGATCAAATAAAAACTTTGTGGAAGCAAAGTAATACCAATCTACAAAAACTAATAAACTTGGAGAAGCATGAACATAGAATGGTAGTAAGTAATATTACCAGGCATAGTAATCTTAAATACTTCTTTATAATCTAACCTAACCGTTAAAACATTTAGTCTACTTTTACATTAGTCAGGTTTGGCTTATCAAGTCTTGAATTTGTATGAGAAAAAGCTCACAATTAAAATTGAGCAAACCTGACCGTACTATCAAGTTTACGAAAATTTTGAAAATTTGTATGAAATTTAAGGAAAATAAAATGATGAAATTTAAGAAAAAAACCTGATTCGTGCGAAACGGGACTTACAATTTCATAATTTTGTTTTTCAAAAGAAATTTAAAGACAAACTGATCAAGTAAACCTGATTCGTTTTTATAGGGGATCTGTTAGGAGATCAAGGCCAAGAAATTATGTTACTTTCATTGGATGAATTCATAACTCCTCTGGACTAAGTGAAGTAGGGTTGGCGGCGCAAAAAATGGGGGACCCTGACCACAAACATACGTTGGGGACGGCACGGTCTATGCGGGACCAATCTCAGTTAAGCCAGAACGACTCTCATTTTCCGCGGCAAGTTCTTTTCTTCTTCTGCTGTGGGCGGTGGGCGATCTCCTAATATAACATTCATGCGATAACCTGAATTCGCGGAGTTGATAGTATCTCTATTCTTCTTCTTCTGTTATCCTTGACTCCCAGTGGAGCATAGGGCCTCAGGCATCTCTATTAATGTTGTTTAATGCTGCCACGTATGAGGTTTCCGATGACATCGCAAAAGGAACTGGTGAGATAGCATAATATGGTAAACTGATTGAACCTTATTTAAATACTAATAAATTTGAAGTATTGAACCGATTGAGGGATCATAGGTTAGGTTTGAATTGTGTCCTTCCTAAAAAAGAGAGAGATAGTAGGAAAGTGAGAGAAGGGATTTTCCCTAGATGTAGATAGTGTTAGAGAGATAGTGAGGGAGTAGTAGAGAAGAGGAGTGGTAGCTAAGACGATGCCATAGGGAGAGAGACCAATCTAAGCCATCTGAGTTCCATTATAGAACCTACAACATCAGACAGTTCGCATTGCTGTATGTTATCTAGCTCCTCTTGAAATCTGTTACCTATAATTTTAAGCTTCTGATTTATGAGCATAGGACAGTGGCAGAGGATGTGCCCACCTATTTAGCTTAGAATTTAGGGCGCAATGGCCAATTGGAATTTCTATGCTAATTTCATAAAATATTAAAATATTTAGCTATATATATTATATATTTTTGAAAATTTCTGTATTTCCGATTTTTGATGATTTTCAAAAATCAAACTGCCGATAATGCAAGTATTTTTCTAAAAATTTCTGGCTGCCCTGCCTGTAAAAGCAAAAAAGATCAAAGCCCAAAAGAGTAAAGGAGAAAACTGATGGAATACGAAAAACAACGAGTAAATCAAAACGAACAACGTGCCAGATGTTTTCACTCTAGTGATGCCAAATTGTAAAAAGAAAAACATAATTCTTTTTTTTGAAAAAAAAAACTATTCGAACTAGCCCAACAAATCAAAAGATATCGTTTTTATTATATTATAACGATACAATTTTCCCGGTAAACAGTTTTGAAAATGATATCATTATTGAATCTAAAATAATATATGTTTCCTAAAAAACAGAAATTTTTAATATTATTTTTCAAGAAATAATGATATAACCATAATAATAGTGACAATGGAACTACCGAATATATCTTGGATATATCAATATGACATATTCTCGATAAATTTTCCTTTTTGGTCGAAAATTTTGGAATTTATAATGTATAAGGGTGTCCGGTTAAATGATGTTGGATCATTTGTGCATAGTAAATGCTATATTTTGGAGCGACGAAGCTTATTCTCACTTAAACGGCCACTTTAATAAGAAAAAACCATTACTGTTCTCCAAAAACACCCAACATGCATTGCCCCACATTAATTTTTTGGTGTGTCTTATCTGCGCATGAGATAATTGGACCATTTTTTTTTTCGAAAATTCTCAAGGCCAGGCGACGAATGTAAAAATTATGATACTATACCTGCGAGCTCATCCATCGTACTCTTCACACACGTGGTTTAAATAGTGCTGCACACACAGCCTAGATGAATTTAATTCGAGAACATTTCCCTCAAAAACTGATTAGGCGCTTTGGGGACATTCCATGGCCACCGAGGTCGCCCCATTTGATTCCATGGATTTTTTATGGGGTAACCTCAAAGAAAGGGTTTATAATGGTAATCCCTAATCTCTTGTGAGAAATCAGCTCAATTACAAAAATTTAAATCTTAAAAAATGCATAAATTGTTTGTCAAAAATATTAAAACGGGTCTAATTAAATGTAAATAGATGCGTTTTAAAGAATTTAAAATAGGACACATTGTGAGACTTATTTCAGAAATAACCCCGTAACTTCTAAACGCTTAAATATATTTGAATGAAATAATCATATTTGTGGAAATACAGATCCATGTGTGGTCCAAAAGTTGATGACATCGTAAAATTTTTTGTTCGCTATTTTTGGTTGTATGCATCTATAGATGTACTTTGGGTTGCTCTGGACCTATTTCAATGAAATTTTTTACGGTGATTTTTTTGTTTGATTTGATTTTTGTTTATGTAAGCAGTATTTGTTATAAATTTTATTAAGAAATATTTATATTTATGGCTAAAATATCAATTCCGAGAAGTGAGACCTATGGGAGGTACCATTAATAATGAACCAATTTTGACGAATTTCAATAGATATGGTCACAATATCAAAATAAAAAAAATGTATGTCGTCGGCCTATATCTAAAATGGCTTATCTACATAAACAATTTTTTTCGAAGACAAAATGGTTTATCTACATTGTATTTGCTAAATAAATTGGAATGTGTTTTTAAAATTCTTCTATCTTGACACAGTTCAACGGAAAATGCGAAAAAATGCAGTTTTTTTAGTCATGTTTAAAAGGCTATTTACTAAGCATAAACTTCCAAAAATACATTCTATAACTCTTAACAATAAGAAGATATCTTCTTTCAAATAGGAGAAACGAAAAATCTTAAAATCTTTTAACTTTTATAAAGTAAAATTCATCTTGAAAAATGCACTTTTTCAAAAAATAAATTATAGTAGAATTTAAATACATAAATAAAAGGATCTCAAATCATGAGGGAGTATTGTTTAACAGGAATTGCTAAAATTTCTTAAATTATGTTATACAAATCCACTTTCATACAAATCCCCTGTGAACAAAATGGTTTATCTATATATTGATATACAAATTTTCGAAGACAAAACGGCTGATCTACCCTGAAATCGCGAATATTGGGTTTTATTTAATAATTTTTATTCCAGGAAATGAGAAGGAGTTTACCAATCATATTGTAAAAGATCACTTTGTTAAAAACTCACTAATAAGAGAATTAAAGAGTATTTTTGCTTCTCCTGAAAAATCAGTATTTTGCAGATAAGCCATTTTAGATATAGGTCGACGATGTGCCAAATTTTTATCAAATTATCTTTAGAATTGCGACCTGATTAGAATGTTTACATGAGGGTACAGGCAGATGGATGAACTGACATCATTAAATCGACTCAGAAAGTGATTCAAAGCCTATTCGTATAAGTATGAAATTTTATTAAAAATTTCGTTACAATGGTCAGTTATTTTATTTTAAGAATTGCGCTTTTTGCTTCCACAAAAATACAGTTGGCAGCGCAGTGTTATTTTAATAGATCTGGTACACCTGGTTTGTAAATTTTTTTTTTGTTTTACTCGTTGCTTTTTTCAAATTGTTGTTGGATCTTTTTGAATTATTTGCAAACGGTTGTTTTTCATACTGTTTTTATTGTTGTTCATACGCATTTTTTTATATACCGAATACACAAACACTGGAAACCAGAGCAAAAAAGTAATCACTCGTTGAAGTTTTTCTTTGAGACAGAATTGCTGCTGCTGTCTACTTTTTTTTTTGCATATTTTTCACAGTACGCGCGCTGCGATAGTTGCTTTGAATTTACAAAAAAATTGCAAAAGGCAGCAGTTTTAAGAAAAAATCTGTTTTTAATTCAAAAATAATACGGTCTAATCATAAGTCATTTATTTGTTGTGTGTGTAATTTTTAATAAAACGAAAAGAAATCTTTTTTTTAATTTATTTCACGTGTTGATCCTTTTTTTGTTTGTGTAAAGTTTGAAAATGGCCACAAAGCTTGATGATAAATCTTCCGATATACCGGAAAGACTTTATGATTCCACCAATAGTCGGACCTACAAACGTATGCGTTTTTTTGGCAAGGTAAGTTGTATGTTATCAAATGGATTGAATTTAAAAAAAATTAAAAAATCATTGAATTCCTTTGATTATTTTATAATTTTCTTTTGTTGTCTTCATTCGCTTTTCGTTGATTTTGAATGCCGGTTTATTTCAAATATATGTACATGACATCTCTGTTTTTGTGTGTTTATAAGATGGACTTCGTGAAGTTAGGTTTCTTGATTCAGTAAAGGAAAATGTGGGATCATCATTGGGGACGTTCTTTGGGGAACCAAAATATGTTGCTCCATCCATCCAAAATATATGTTGCTCCATCCCGATTTTAGTTGTGCCACCAGAACAGCTGTTGTTTTGCGCGCAAATTCTTTTCTTCATCTGCTATGGTTTACATGTTTTCAAGGCTGTCCAGTATGAGACTGGATGTGAAGGACCCTGTACTTATATCTACTACCTTTATATGTACGATGATGTCTCCCTGACACAACTCGGAGATGTTCCCAACAGTTATATTTTTATACCCTTCACCACCATAGGTGGATGTACTGATGTATGTAACGCATAGAAACATTTGTCTTAGGCCCACTTTTTAGTATACCAATAGGCTTAGAATCACTTTCGATTTAGCGATGTCAGTCAGTCAGGCACAGATATTTTTTTTTGATAAATAGACCATGGCTATTGAAATTCGTCTAAATCGGTCCAGTATTTATGGTATTGGCCACAAATAGGTATAATTTTTTTTATGAAAATTAAAACAAATACTGCTAATGTAATCTAAGATCACTACCAAATTTCGTTGAAATCGGTCCACATTTGACCATAGCTCCCATACAAACTCTTCTTCAAAAACGAACTAAAATCAATAAAACCCTCGTAAATCTAAAGATAATGAGAATTTCAAGTTAATTTTTTGAACACATAATTTTTGTAACAACTGTAATCAATTTGCTAAATTTCGGATAATCGGTTAACATTTGAACCTAGCTCTCATATAAGTCCAAATGACGAAAACAACTTAAATATATAAGTTTTGAGAAAATGTTTGTATGATGACAAAATTTTGCAAATATTTGTCTTTATACAGGAAAAATAACACCTTTGAAATTAGTGGTGAAGGATATCGTATGGTCGGGCTTGACCGACTATAGCACTTTCTTACTTGTTAGTTTAGATGCCGTCTCCTAATCTTGTATTTTATTACTGGATTGTTCTTTGTTTTTTCATGAAGATGATGCCAAGTTCATTCCTGACATTCCTCGAACAGGTCCCCAACCGCGTGTTGTTAAAGTTTAGATGACATCCCAAAAGTAACTGCTGAGTGCTCCTTTACTAAAATGGCCTTTGTTCTGTAATGAAGATGTTGTGGTAAGGTTAATTTTAGTCAGCCTGAGATTGTCCTCAACGCTGCTTTTTGGCGGCATTGTATATTTCTAAACTGGAATTATTCGAAGTAACTGAACACATTCAGATTATCTGCTCACCAATCTATCAATGCCAGATGTTTCATTAACTGTTTCCTTCATGTTTGACGGATGGTATGTGATAAGCCCTAAAGCTGTGACGAAGACTTTTGCTGTAGAATCCGTGAAAACAAGAAGGAAAGAAGTTCTTAAAACATCTCTAAACTTGTCCAGCTTTTGTGTTTAGAAGAGTATTAAATCTGGGCTCATATTTTGTTCGGATTTCAGTCTTGGTCGATTTAAGATATGTTTTAAGCGATCAGGATGTTTTAACGGGGATATATTTTGTTGTATAACAATGGACTACATAGTCTGATTACCAGACTGAGTCTGACTACCAGTTTCAAAATATTAGTATATTACACTATTAAGTTTTAAAGTTGTCAAAAACGCCTTAACTCGGAAACCCTACGGTCCGTCGTGATCCTTTAAAGATGAAGAGAAAGCAAAACGAGTCTCAGTGTTTAGTAAGAGATTAAGTTATGAGAGTAGATAGTACTATAGTATAGTAGTAGAATAGGAGAGTCTTGTCTAAGCCCCATGAGTTTTGTTTCGTCCTTAATGTTTCCTTGCTGATCCAAGACTTGATACCGAATAGAAATGGCAGATAGGGGGAGTTATTTCCGTAAATTTTTGACTCAAATCATGGCTCGAGCCCTCTCTAGCGGCTTCGTCAGCAAATACTTTGCCTATATATATATGATTGATCTAATGGGCCAATCTACCTTTTTTCGACAAGTTTTGAAATAATACTGTGTCCTTAAGGCAGCCTGGCTGTCGAGAAGAAAGAAAACCCCCCATTTAAAAATAATCGCTTATATAGTGTAAAGTTAAAATACCATGTTCCAAAATTTCCCCTAAACAATTTGAATCTTATCACTCAACCCTTTTTTACTCCTTTATCTGTTGACACCTTAATCCTTTATCATCAGGGTGGTTTTGCAAAATGTTACGAAATCATTGATGTTGTCACAAATGATGTGTATGCCGGTAAGATCGTATCCAAAAAGTTGATGCTCAAACACAATCAAAAGGAGAAAATGACCCAGGAAATAACCATACATCGCAGTCTCAATCATCCGAACATTGTAAAGTTTCATGGCTTCTTTGAGGACCCGGCCAATATTTATATTGTCCTAGAATTGTGTAAGAAAAGAGTAAGTCTTCATTCATTCAGCTTCCTCCTAAAACAACTTAAAAACCATAATTAACTGAAAATATTTTGAATTCTTTATCCAGTCCATGATGGAATTGCATAAGCGCAGAAAAACTATTACCGAATACGAGTGCCGCTATTATATCTATCAAATCATACAGGGCGTCAAGTATTTACATGACAATCGTATTATACATCGTGATTTGAAGTTGGGTAACTTGTTTCTAAACGATATGTTGCATGTGAAAATTGGCGATTTCGGTCTGGCCACGCGCATCGAATATGATGGCGAACGTAAGAAGACTTTGTGCGGAACCCCCAACTACATTGCCCCGGAAATTCTCACCAAAAAGGGTCACTCTTATGAGGTGGATATTTGGTCAATAGGTTGTGTCATGTATACTTTATTGGTGGGCCAGCCACCTTTTGAAACCAAGACGCTCAAGGATACATATTCGAAAATTAAGAAATGCGACTATCGTGTGCCCAGCTATTTGCGTAAATCAGCAGCTGATATGGTAATTGCAATGTTGCAATCAAATCCCGAGAGTCGTCCTACTATAGGGGACTTGCTACATTTTGAATTTCTGAGCAGTTCACCAGTGCCGACATTCTTGCCTAGCTCTTGTCTGACCATGGCACCTCGTCTAGAGCTTAACGAAACCATCGATCATGAGGCGGCTCATCGTAAACCATTGACTGAACTGAATGGGCTTAAGGATGATACGCGTTTGGAGTCCACTTTCCTCAAAAATAATCTGCATGATGCCATAACAGCTTCGGCTCAGGCTTGTCGGCATAATGAAGATTATCGTAGTGATATACAGAGTCTGCAGCAACAGATAACAAATCTATTAAATGCCAAGGTAAGTTTGGAGAAGGGGAAGCGCAATGTATAATTTTTTTCCACAATATTTCTTAATTTTATACGATTTCAGCCTCGTTTATTGCAAGGTAATTTGGGTGATGAAAATACAGATCCTGCTGCTCAACCCCTATTTTGGATTTCTAAATGGGTGGACTATAGTGATAAATATGGCTTTGGCTATCAGCTGTGTGATGAGGGTATTGGTGTTATGTTTAATGACACCACTAAGCTAATATTGCTGCCAAATCAAATGTAAGTAGGAAACAAATTAAATGTTTATGGATTCAGTTCTAGCTTTATATTGAGTTTAAGCTTTTGTTCTAGGTTCACCTCTAGATTCAATTCTCGATTCAGTTCTAGTTCAGTTCTAGTTCAGTTCTAGTTCAGTTCTAGTTCAGTTCTAGTTCAGTTCTAGTTCAGTTCTAGTTCAGTTCTAGTTCAGTTCTAGTTCAGTTCTAGTTCAGTTCTAGTTCAGTTCTAGTTCAGTTCTAGTTCAGCTCTAGTTCAGTTCTAGTTCAGCTCTAGTTAAGTTCTAGTTCAGTTTCAGTTCTACATAGTTCTAGCTTCAGTTCTAGTTTTTTTTAGGTTCTGCTCTTTTTTAGTTTTGCACTCAGATTTAAAATCCCCTTTAACTTTAAATATTTAACTTTCCCTTTTACTTTTTAGCAATGTCCATTTCATCGACAAGGACGGCAAGGAATCCTATATGACCACCTCAGATTATTCCAAGACATTGGATAAGAAAATGAAATTACTTTCGTATTTTAAACGTTATATGACTGAACATTTAGTTAAGGCTGGTGCCAACAATGTCAACTTTGAGTCTGATCAAATTTCACGTATGCCACATTTACATTCCTGGTTTAGAACCACCTGTGCCGTAGTCATGCACTTAACAAATGGCACTGTACAGGTAAGATTTTATTATTTCTTTTATTCCCCATAAAATGTATTAATTGTATGTGTTTGTTGTGTTTAGCTTAATTTCTCGGATCATATGAAAATTATCTTATGTCCACGCATGAGTGCCATAACCTACATGGATCATGAAAAGAATTTCCGTACTTATCGCTTTTCCACCATCATCCAACATGGTTGCTCAAAGGATCTGTATCAGAAAATACGTTATGCCCATGAAAAACTTAGTAAAATGTTGGAGAAAATGTTTTTTTAATTAACAAAAATTTTTTTACTCATTTGAAAATCTTTAATGAAGTTTTAAAGATTTTATTTACAAACTCCTTGATTACACAGCTCACAATTATTTATTCATCCCAAAACATACTATAATTTTCTGGCATTTCAAAAAAATCTAATTCTTGTAGTTTTTTAACTGTTACTTTAAGTTTTACTAAAATTTATAAACTTTTCTTTTAAGAACCTAATTTTTATTTCCTTTTGTGTAAAAATTTAGTGTCTTGTTAAATTTTGTTTAAAGTTTTATATTTTTATTTATTTTCAATTTTTGCTTGTTCATTTTTCGAGTCATGTATGTTTTTTTATATATATATAAAAGATTTAATATTTAAACGATTATCTTTCTTAAAGAGAAGGGAAAAAGGTTTAATTTTAAAACAAGGAGCACGATTATTTTATTTTAATAATAATTATTTTTCTTTTGTAAGATTTGTTATTTTAGTGTATTTTATTTACTATATAATATAATAGTTCTCACCTGCCCCTGACCCTCATATTGTTCATTCATTTCGCATTTGTATTATTTTTGTAATTGTTTCGCGCGTCTCATTTTAAACACACAGAATAAATGATTTTATTTCTTAGAAGCTACAATTAACAAAAAAGCTTTTTAATATTTTTAACAAAAATTCCTTAATGTCCCTCTTACATACACTTACATTCAGTTTTCATATATAAATAAAGATTAAACTTAAGTTTTACTTAAATAAAAATAAAAAAAATTATGGTCGAAATTTGTTTTATTTTCATTCTTGATTAGTTCAAGTGTAGTTTGAGTTTAGTTCTAGTGTAATTCAAGTTTTCTTTCAGTGCATATCCAGTTTTGAACAGGTTCAGTTTTAGTGCAGAACGACTTTGATTTTAGTTTCGATCAAGTTCATCATAAGCCTCGAGTCGCAGGCTACACCATATTTGTCTACAAAAAACAAGGTTAGAACTGACGGAATGCTACTATCCCACCTGCTTAGCCTAGAGTTTAAGACACAGTGTCCCGTCAGAATGCCTATACATCTTCTTAAACTTGTCCTATCCAGTCTAGGACATAAAGTTCTAGATGTTCTGTATGTTAAAATGTTTCCCCATGTCCTTGAGGTTTACTTACTGATCCAAGATTTGACCCTCAAATAGAAATGACATATAGGGGAAGCTAAATCCGTCACTTTTTGACTAAAGTCCTGACACGAGCCTTGTCTAGCGGCTTCGTCAGCAACTACGTTGCCATCGATGTCGCAATGACCCGGAACCCATTACAATCTAATCCTATAATTGAGTTATAGACCTAATTGGGCCAATCTACATTTTTTGACAAGTCATACTGTATCCTTGTAGATCCTTAAGTGCAACGTGGCTATCGTCATAACTCATCTCACTCTTTTCTGATATAGTTCTAGGAATAAGCTCTGTGGCCTTCCATATGGAAAATATCTCTGCCTGGAAGACACTGCACTCGTCCCTAAGTCTATAAGATTTCTTAATGTTTTGTTCCATCAGAAAAACAACTGATCCAGTACCGCAATCCATTTTAAAGAAATCTGTAAAGTTTGAATTGCCTTGAAAAAGCGATTTGGTTCTGTGCTGAATAATAGCTCCTTGACTTAATAGTCAGACCATGGTAGGCCTGATTCTAAGTCCAAGGAGCTTGCTAAGCTCAGTATTCTGGTTTGTCCCGTCCGCCTATGTCTAAGTATACCCGATTCAAACAACCTTACTAAACTTCTGGCTACAATGACAACATGATGTCCAGGGCTGCTTAAGGAGTGTTTAGAGCAATAATACTAGCACAACGTTATACCTTGTTAAGAGAAAGCTTATCAACAGCTTCCCACGCACATCCGTATGTTAAAACAGGCCTTACAATGGTTGTTTAATTTCAATATACTATTGATCTTAAGCCCCATTTTTTACCTTCAAAGTTTCTGCAGAAATAGTAAGCGATAGGTCCCTTTCTGCAGAAGTAGTAAGCGATAAGTCCCTTTCTGCAGAAGTAGTAAGCGATAAGTAGTGAGCTATAAGTTCCTTTTGCCACAGACAACAGTCTTAACTCTACACTATTCAGTACAGGTAGTTTAACATTGTCAACCCTATATCTACTGGTAAAGAGGACAAACTTGCCTTACATCGCTAATTGGCGGATCTGTTGCCTCATACGGTAGGTAAGCTGAAGCCATAGTGAGCATGTTTTCTCCGGACAGATCTTTCAATCATTCATGGGTAAGAAATATAAAAATTTAAACAAAAGTTTTGTTTTACATTTATTTTATATTTAATTAGCATTATTTGTTTAAAAACTAATTTTCATTTTCTTTTATACAATACAGGAAAGCAAAAAATATATTTTCAATTTTGTTTTATTTATTTAATATTACATATTTTGAAATTGTAAAGCTGCGAAAAAGAAAAAAAAATAAAAATAATTAAACAAAAATTAAAAATAATAGATCAGAAATGATAAAAAGACTGGTCGTATACCAGTTCATAATCCGTGGCAAATAGTCTAGCATTGTAGCATTTGCAGTTACAGTTCACAATCTGTTGCAAATAGTCTAGTAAAGTTGCATTTGTAAATTGGTATAGCAAATGAAAAAATTTCTATTAAAATTATATGGAAAATTTTAAATTTGCTAGACTATTTGCAGCGGATTGTGGACTGGGCAAAGAAAACTTCACATTTGCTATACCGATTTGCAATGGATTGTAAACTGGTCTTTTTTAAAAAGAAAATTTTTATATACAGCCATGTCACAGAACTCAATTCCGTTCGGAGTGGAATGAATTTCGCATTTTGCTTCTATACAAAAAGTAAAACGAAAAATTTTTTCGGAATGAAACCACTTTCTACTTTCAAAGTGGAATTGAATCCGTATGTTTTTCTTTGTTTATTTAATATTTGAACAATTTCCTCAACTAATCAGTTTTATTTGTTAAAACAAAGATAGAGTTAAGGGTTTTAATTGAAAAAATCGTGTTTTGTACTGATTTTGGACATTTACAATTTTTTGGTATCTATAGAACCTAAAATCATTTCGATCGAAATTCCACTACGGAATGGTTTTAATTACGAACGGAATTCATGACATGATTGATAATTTCGTTTTGAGTTCTTTGAAGATTAAACAAAACAAAGTTTTATTTTAAATAGAATTTGTTTTATAACGCCTCCAAATGAGACGTTATTTTTAAATATTTTATTGTAATTATAAGTCCAGAGTACACAATCATTTGCAAATAGTCTAGCTTCCTGGCATTTGGAAATGAGTATAGCAAATTAAATTGTTTTCTTCAAAATAAAAGCTAAATTTACAATCCTTTAAAATAATTAAGAAAACTTTTTATTTGCCATACTAATAAACAAATGCTAAGAACCTAGATATTTTGCAAGGGATTGTAAACTAGAGTATTTAAGACAATTTTTCATTTGCTATAAAGTTAAGCAAATGTTACGATGCTAGACTATTTGCCAAGGGTTTGTAAACTAAGCTTAAAATTCTTATTATTAACCTAGTTCACAATCCGTTGCAAATAGTCTAGCATCGCAGCATTAGAAAAAGTTCCATATAATTTTATGAGAATTTTTTTCAGTTGCTATGTCGATTTTCAAATGCTACGATGCTAGACTATTTGCCAAGGGTTTGTAAACTAAGCTTAATATTCTTATTATTAGCCCAGTTCACAATACGTTGCAAATAGTCTAACATTGTAGCATTAGCGAAAGTTTCATATAATTTTAATAGAAATTTTTTTGCAGTTGCTATGTCGATTTTCAAATGCTACGATTCTAGACTATTTGCAATGGTTCTGTTAACTAGACCAATTATTCTTATTATTGTTTACATTACTTATTTTCTTTTTTGTTTAACTAAATACATATTTTAAATAAGTAATTAATATTTTTAACATTATGTTTATTTTTAATTAATTAATATTATTACAATACATTACAATTGTTGTTTTCTTGTTGTTGCTATTTTTTTTTTTTTTTTCAAAAGTAATGGCAGAGGGGAAAAAGTTTTGGAGTTTTTAGTTTGGGAGTTTATTTTCTTTATAATTTATTTCTGGCTTCCTTTTTGAAATTGTTTGTTTTTTGTTTTTAAAGGAATAAAAGCAAAAAATTAAATATTTTCATTTTGAATTGTTTGTTTGTTGTAATATTTCCTTTTTATTCTTCATCATTTAAAATATATTTGTAAACCAAACGTTAGCCATAGTTCATATTTGTACTGTGCGCTGATGATTGAAAACTATTCGATATGTTCTTTTGCTGATTAGCAGCTGCTGCTGATGACTGTTGGATTTGCTGAGGCGATAGCGATGAGTTTGTTTGCAGGTAATTTTGTAAGAGTTGTCGATTTTCTTGGCACCATTCGACAAAATCATCGATTAGCACTGGCCAGGCTCCCTCGGAGTCGTAATTACTCATATTATCGTCAATATGAATGGCAAAATCAAGCAATAAATTCCATGTATCTTTGGGAATAGAACGTTTATGTTTTTCCTAAACAAAAAAAAATAATAGAAATTAGACTAACGACTAGAATTTACTAAATACCAACTAGACATAGGGTAAAAGGGCGAGCATTTGTAACTTTTTTTTTAAAGTGCTCTACGTTTCTTACCATGAGAGTTACCATAATTTTTTTTCTTCGTAGGTACATATGTACGTTAGCTTTAAACTGTGTTGGTTCAGATCGCCTACCGCATTTCTTTATGTATCAAATTTGGAAAATAGCAAATAAACTAAAAGTAGCCAATGTGACGCATCCATGGGTCACATTGGCTCTAGTACTAAATATAAAGGGTTATTCATTTCGTGGTTTCAAAAGTATAGGACAGGAATTCGACATCTGTCAAACTGAGTTGTTAAACCATTTTTTTCTTTTCAGTTGAAAGTCTGACATTGACGAAAATGGATCGCTTTGGTATCACACAACGCATAAAAATTATCAAAACATACTACAATAATGGTGATTCTGCAACAGCCACATATTTTGCTTTTTCGAACCAAATTTTCTCCAGCGACGAAGCACATTTCTCACTCGGTGTGTATGTTAATAAACAAAATTGTCGTCAAAATAAATAACGGCATGAACACTTGGAGACCCTTGGCTCCATTGTGACACTTTCTTGGTAACAAAATAATAAGTAAAGAAATAGATAATAGCAGTAATAAAAGCAGAGGTAATATTGTGTTACGATAGAAAAGTAGAGACCTATCTTTGCCATCTGAGTCCCATTGTAAAACCTATAACAACACTCAGTTCAAAGACTCTATAATATAAATATGTTGCACTTCCATACATCGATTTGCCGTATGGATTATTTGAACAGTCCAATAAAAAATGGAGTATACCGCTTTTACTCTAATTCGGAAACTACTAATGGAGACGATTAGATTATCCAATGAACGTTCCCACGTCAGTCGGTTCTTCGCATCGGAACGACTCGGAAATTTTAGGCTTCCGACCTAGGACTGCCCATTTTTCGAAATTAACAATAACGTCGCACTTACAACAACAACAACATTATTCAATGAAAGAAAGCTAAGGTACACACACACG
This sequence comes from Stomorhina lunata, assembly GCA_933228675.1. Taxonomy (NCBI): domain Eukaryota; kingdom Metazoa; phylum Arthropoda; class Insecta; order Diptera; family Rhiniidae; genus Stomorhina; species Stomorhina lunata. The sequence continues at coordinate 107,343,843 of OW121742.1, forward strand.
TGCTTACGAAATGTATAATTGTTGTGTGTTTGTGTGTTTTTCATTGTTATTTATCCACTATAATTTCACATTTGACAGAAAAAAATATATGGAGTGCAATATCTTTATATATAGAGTCAGTTTATACTGCTGGATATCCTGAAGTTTAAGTCTCTAATTCTAAAGCATAGGACAGTGACAGAGGATATGCTCAACCGATTCGGACGAATCCTCGTCTGAGCACAGTCTACAGATGTTCTGAATTCCTCCGTCTCAATTGTTTAGCCTAGAATTTAGATCATTAATTTAGAGTTCATTAATTCTTGGCTCGAGCCTTATTTTGCGGCTTCGTCAGCAACATCGTTGCCTACAATGTCACAGTGACCAGGAACCCAACATTGACTTATCTTGAAACTAGATGATAAGCCAATAAGAGCTAATCTACATTTACCCAACATCTAATAATCTACCAGGAACGCAACATAGTCTTATCTTGAAGCTAGACGATAAGCCTATAAGAGCTAATTTACAATTCTAAACCAATTTGAAAGTGATATTTTGTCCTTGCAAACCATTAAGTACAGCCTGACTATCGACATAAATGGTCACCTCGCTATTTTTATATTTTCATATGGCTAAGATTTCTGCCTGGAAGTCACTGCATACATTCGCAAGTCTTTACGATTTCCTAATGTTTTGGTCTTTTATTAGAACAAACGCGCCCGTGCCGATATCCGATTGACGACCCTCGGGGATAGTGAGATTCCGTTTCTGAACTAAACAATAAATCCTTGACTAAGTAGTCTGTTATGCTCGATCACCCATGACTTAAAGCCACCAAGACTTATAAGGTTCACTCGTGTGTACAAAATGTGTATTCTTAACCCTCTGCGACTGACGTGGTTGTCTAGCAGACACCAACAATAATTAAGTTTTGTTCTGAAATTAATTTTCTGAGAAGTCAACACCTAATACGACTTTTAGCTTTGAAATAACTAAAAAAACAATAAGAAAGTAATTTATACTCACAAATAATAAACAAAAAGGATTTTATTAGTTTTGCAAATTGGATCTTGGAAAATATAAGCCATGGAAATAGGATGCAAATGGGATGCAGTTGTTGCCTGGATTTCCTGCTAACAGGTTATAACTGTATTCAATTCCTACTCACACCTCCTCGTGATACATCCTGAAAACCTGAGCAACCTAGTTGAAGATGCGGTAAACAACCCGAGTAGGAATCTAGGTCAGATAATTGTACTTGGTAAAGTACCAAACTTTAGCGTCTGTCTTGGATCGAGCGGCTCGCTTTACAAACGTAGCTCTTATCTTTGGACCCATTATCCATCGTCTTAGCACGATGTTTTAAGCATGGAAAGAAATAACATTACAGAATGTACTATTCCAAGGGGTTATCATGCTAAAAGTCCCCCTGCTACTGCAGCTGGCTCAAGGACTTTGAAGGTTCCTAATCTATGCAAGAACATCCTAATGAATGAAACCAATTCTATCCGAACAAATCGGACTATAAAACCTTATATAGGCATGAAAGAAACTTTAAAGTCAGGCCCTATGCTCCACTGGGAGTCAAGGATAGCAGAAGAAGAGGAAGAATGGAAATGTTGTCTGGCAGTCTACCACGTCAATATAATATTAAACATTTTTGACGTCAGTTGCAGATGGTTAAGTATACCTGACTCATACAACCTTAGTAGACTACTAGTTGCTACTACCTTAATGAACAGATCCAAGGAGTATAAGTACAACAGAAATATAAGGTAACAGTAATACCAATGCCAGCACAGAAGACAAATACTAATAATAAAAATATAGGGGTGATAAAATGACGCGAAAAAGTTGTATTTTGTTGATAGAGTATTGGCACTAAGTGTCACCAGAGTAAGGAGGTTCACTGCTACAAAAGCAATGTGTGGATTTTAGGAGTATGCTCTAAGAACACAAGTCAGACTTAGACAGAATGGCAACAATAAATGCCCAAAACCTGATGTGGAGGAAGTCCACATGATAATCAACACCCCTTTCAATACCAAGCAAACAAACCCCCTAACTACAAATTTCTTTTAGAATTACCCTACACAAGCGGCAAATTACCTAAACTCGACTTAGAGAGGCCTATATTATGGAGAACATTAGTGACATGTTTTCTTATATTTTGTTAATAGTCACGCTGTTACAACTAAAGGAAATTTTTTTTAGCGGATATTTTTAAACACAGATTTAAGCGAATATTATTATGACCAATAAGCATTCAAAGTCCTTACGATACATTTTCTACTGTTAAATACTACTAAATAAATAAATAAACAACACAACTTGACTTAGATCTCAGGATGTATGTATGTACCTGATCTTTCTTAGCTTTCCTAGAGCACTTTTTATTTCAAATTATTTTATCTTACCTTCAAAAACTTGCACCATAAATCCAAAAATTTAAAACGACCACTCAACACTATGTTCCAATAGGCAATGGCCATTTGTAAATCTATGCCCTTTTGGCCCGGATCCTTGGCATAGTTAAAAGTAAACTGATAGAAATCCTTAAATTTGCCCAAATCATTAAGCTCCATTTCCAAAAGCGGCAACTTAACCTTCAACTTATCGATTGTGTCAATGCCCAGCTCACTCATGCCATTCACAAACTCCTCCCGACTAAACTCACACTGCACTTCGGCGTGGAATTTCCATGCTATTATCAGGACCAATCTCGAATCAGGGCTCAATTCTAAATCGTCCAAAAAGCGTATAACACCTTCGGAGGTGATTTTCTGAGTATCGCTGGGATCGCGGTAACGCAAAAATAACTGTTCGATCCGTTTGCGGTCAAGTTCACGATAGTAGTATTCCGGATTCTGAAAATAGTTGTCACTCGCCAAGTCCAGTTTCCAATCATTCTGCTGCAGGCAATAAATGGCGGTCTGTTCACCGGTTTGGGTTAGGGAGATGAACTTTTTCACTTTATCCCTCTGTGTGGATTTCAATTTGTTCTAGATAAAAAGGAGGAGAAAAAGAAAACAATAAAATTTGTAATTTTGCCCCTCACTGTAATTGTTTAATTTTTTTATAATTAGTTGCATTATATTCTTTACTATATTTATTGCATAAATATTTTAGTTGGGGGTTTTTGTGGAAAATCTATTATTTTTGTTGCACACTTCATTCGTTTGTCATAACTTTCTATTTTTTAGGGATTAATTTTCCCTTCACTAATTAAACTTTAATATTTCCTACCATTTTTTATAAATTCTTTTATTTTTATGTGGTTAATGGAGTTTGGTTAACAATTTATTTAACTGTTGCTATTTTACAGAAGAAAATATATAAATTTTTGTTCTGCTTAATAAAAATAATTTTCTTCTTTGCTTTTACTGTCCTTCCCTACGTCTTTTCTTTTTCTTCTTTATTTTTCCGCAAAATTTCGTTGCTATTTTTATTTTTCTCTTTGTACTTCAGTTTATTTGTGTGCAAAGGCAATAAAGCAATGACAGCTGAGCTTGATGGAAGAGAGTTGCCATACTATTAACAATATGGTAGCATTGTTTATTTTAAAGGAAGTCTATCAATTCTAGCAGTGTTGACGTAATGCGTTTTTAGAAAATGGGATAAAATAAATTTTTTGTATGACTTTTTTAAAGCAAAAAGTCATGGTGCACTTTTTATAAAACTTTTGTTGTTATTTTTTAGTTTGTTGACAAACGGGCTTAAAAAGCTATGTTATTAGTAATGGGTTATCCATTTTGTGGTTTCAAAATTTAACATAAATAAAACACATATAAAATATTTTTTTCATGGTATTTCTTTTTATTATATAGTTTGACATTATTTGTGAAATATTACATCATTTAAGTGATCACCACGCGAAATGTTGCAATCATTGATTCATTTGAGGTAATTTTCGACCACTTTTTGACACATATTGAGCGGTATTTCAGCCAAAACTTGGCGAATGTTGGTTTTTAAGTGCTCAAGAATTAAAGGTTTATGTACATAAATACGGTCTTTAGTGAAAAGAAAAAAATTAGTTTAACAACTTAGTTTGACACATGTCGATTTCCAGTCCTATACTTTTGAAACCACGAAATCGATAACCCTATAGTTAGTTATGTAATCGAAGACCAAATAAAAAAAATATCAAAGGGGTTAGAAAACAATCACGTTTTCTGTTTTCATGACTTTTTTACGTTACTTTTAAATTTATTCTGCGAGTTATTATTAAAAATGATTGGAAATAAACAATAAATATTTTTAAATTAAAACAAAATAATAATAAATATGAAAAGATGACGCCGAAAGCCAAAAATCAATAGCTAACAGTGACTTTTTCGTAGAGCATTGCGCGTTCTTTAAAAATTTTGTTTGATCATGTACTTATTGATACAGTAATTATATTTCAGAAATCATTAAAATGATTTAACAATTTCTATTTCTTGTCAAGTCTTGAATTTGTATGAGAAAAAATGACCGCACTATCAAGTTTACGAAAATTTTGAAAATTTGTATGAAATTTAAGGAAAATAAAATGAAAACTGATAAAGAAAATGTTTGTGTGTGAACGTGAATGCAGGTTCAAAAGAAATTTAAAGAAAAACTGATCAAGTAAACCTGATTCGTGTCAAACGGGACTAATCTAAATATACAAAGTCCTCGTGTCTGTAAGATAGTGCCGAATTATTCGGCACCGAGGCTTATGTTTGTATCGCACTACTATGAGTCGCACAGAGCTTGGTAGTTTTGATGTTGGCGATGCCTGCGAGGATGTAAAAGGTTTTTCAATAAGAGTGCTACAAAAGTTTTTTTTTTTTTTCAATAAAATAAGAACGGTTTTGGATATCAATGAAATTCTTTATTCCTGTAAAAGCACGTTTGATGCCATTATGTATGAAACTCGATTAATTTTGCATGATTACCACGGGCACGGTTGCAGAAGCCCAGCAAACTGCTGCACATGTCCTCCAAGTCCATATCATCCAATTGAGGCTAAACATATTTGGTTATCATTGAACGGTAGCGATTCTCATTCATAGTAACGTGCCGGTCTTGATCATCACGGAAGAAGTACGGCCGAATGGCGCCGCCGGCCCACAGGCCGTAATTTTTCGGGATGCAATGATAACTCATGGAGTACGTGTGGATTGCTGCCTTACCAATAATGCATAATATGTTTATTGACAAAGCCATTCAGCCAGAAATGAGCCTCATCGCTGGAGATGATTTTTCTCTTCACTTTAAGGCCACTGATTTCGAAATTCGGTACTTAATTTTAACAATTTCGGCTCGTTGTTGGCTCGTATATCTTTCTGAAGAGAAATGTCAAAAGAGCAACAAGAAATATGGCGTCGTCTGCTATCCCTGTCGCTGTACATTTGTAGCGTCCCTGTTGAAAACCCCGATACTTAATCCCCATATATTTCCACCAGTACCCAAACCGTTGCCCAAAGAAGGTGCTCCGTTTTTAAAAGTCTTACATTTATACAATATTCATTACGGTCGCCACTATGTCAGAGTTCCTAATAAACCACTCTGTTGCAGTTTAAGCAGTGTCTGCCCTCCAGTCAACAGCTTATATCGTGGCTATATGATGGCATAAACCACGAAGAGGAGATTTCTTTTTTGTCTTAGTCAGACCTGGCTTTTCTATTACATCCAAAATGTGCACAAATTGTAATTGTTTCGTTATTTAAAATTTCAACTATCGGATAGTTAATGGTTCAGTGTTGAATCGTACAAGTTAAACGCGTTTAAAAAGTGGAAAACTCATGAAGTGTCAAAACAGCTAGATGTGAACGGTATTGTTTTGGATGGAGTTTTCGTTATTGAAAACTTCTAAAAACTTGTAATGAGTCTTTTAACAAGAGATTTTTTTTTCTTAAATGATTTATAAGTTTTATTTTTTTTTGTATTTTTATTGATTTATTTAATATTTTAAGTTTGTAGAAAAAGAATAAACAAATCAAGTAAAATAAAAATATCAAAAAAGCATAATCTAATTAAAAAGCCATAAACAGCTTGTTGAAAAAAAAATAAATACAAAGAAATGAAAAAGAAGTCATGGTTCAAAAAACATAGTATAAGCATGTATGCTAAGATTTTTATTGAATATTAAAGAAATTTAGAATAATATTAAAGAATATTAAGAAAAATTTCGATTTTGTGGAGTAGTGTTATCAAAAGTAAAAATAAACATTAATTTGTTATGGCAATACTTTTAAAATAAACAATACGGCAACTTTTACTTTGTCATGGAAAAAAACACTTATATTTATATTATTTATATGTTGGCATTACTAACTGAAAACAAAAATAAACAATTTTGTCTCTAAAGGAAAAATAAAAAACATGTCTTCTGAATACGATAAAGTAAAAATTGGCAAATTAGTTCTAAAAGGTGAAAAGCACAAGTAAGGAAAAGTTATTTAAACATTGATAAGAATTCATTATGATATATTTCAACAAATTTTAATAGAAAAAGTAAAAAACGCAAGAAGGAAAAGGAACACAAAGACGAAACGCACAAGAAGCGTAAAACACAAGTGGACGAGGATGCTTTGAAGCATGGCGGTTGGTGGCAGGCCAAATTGGCTACCGAGATCACAGGACCGGTGGCCATACAGTTTGGGGAACGATCTTATGTCAAGGCTTTGGATAATGGTTTGTTTACGATAGGCCCGCCTCACCGTGACGGTGAGGGGCCGGATCCTGAGGAAATTTTCACGGCCTTTCCCATTAATGAACGTAAAGTAACTTTTAAATCGGGTTATGGTAAATATTTAAAAATCGAAAAAGACGGTATGGTTACGGGTCGTTCAGAGGCCGTGGGCAGCATGGAGCAGTGGGAACCTGTGTTTGAAGATGGTAAAATGGCTTTACTCTCGGATTTGGGTTTCTTTATGTCCATCGATCCCGAGGATGATGCCTGTGTGGCTTTGCGTAAAAAGGTTACCGATTTGGAAATATGTAAAGTTCGCAGCAATGCTGCTAGAGAATTGGTGGTGGATGAGGAGCCCACAGAGGAGAAGGGTGACTTGGCGGAAGTGGAAAAGAATTATGTGTATGTATTTAGATTAATCGCATGATTAGTACTATAATAATTAAATTTCCTTCTGTTAAATTTAGCAAAAAATTCCAAAAGTTCCAGGACAAGAAGTTGCGAATTAATAAAAATGATATCAAGGAATTGGAGTCGGCCAAGGAAAAGGGTACCTTGCATGAAGCTTTATTAGATAGACGTAGCAAAATGAAAGCAGATCGTTATTGTAAATAAAATATGTAATAAAGGTTAAGCTAGCTTAAAGGTAAATGTTTGGCTTGAAAGATAGAAATTCGTAATTATTAGGACAGTTACGGACTTGATTGAAAGAGATGACAATTGTAATAGGAATTGACATAAATTAGTCAAGTAAAATCACCAAAACTCAATTTTAAAGTTTCGCTGTTTTTGTTTAAAACTTTTTCGAACAAAAAAATTAACAAGGATTACTGAGTATTTCGATTCGGAAGAAATTTTCGAAACACAGTGCTTTTAAGCATTGAAATTCTGTTTTTCGAATCGATATACGCTGTAACCCCCAGTTTATATTAAAAAGAACTGTTAAATCTAGCACAAAAGGACACTGAGATTCTTTAAGGCTAGACAGTGACAGGAGATGGGCAAACCAACTCTTTATTTTCAGCATTGTGACTACTTCTACTCTGAAGATTTACTCTTCTGGTATGTAACCCAAATAAACAGAGCCCTATTAGGGTTCAAATTAAATTGCGGTAGGGAAACTAAAATTGCATAATGTTGACTAAGGAAAGCCCGATTTGGTTATTTTAGGTTATCTCAGAAAATTTCTATGGGGAATGGCTCGTCATTTAATTAACAAAGAATTGGCGGCCTGACTCTTAATACAAAAACTCTTGAGTCTAAATTTCTAAGTAGCCAGGTTGTCTGGATGTCCACGTAAGCTTTTTATCAAAGTACAGATAACAATTTTAAAAATAATTCAATTAACTTGTGATTTGTCATTCATTTTATTGGCACAAGGATGTTTCCCTACATGTTATGAATCATTTACCCCTATCGCGAATATCATCTCCCATGAGAATTGTGTTCCCAAAACTTTTTCCTTATATGTTTTACAGTGTAGAAAAAGTTTTGGGAACACGATTCCCAGGGGAGATGTTATTCGCGATAGGGGTTATTTATTCGAGTAACTCCTATTGGACATGAGATTATCGTATTTTCTAGCCACAAATTTACTTGCATGTATTGCAAAAAAGAAAAAATGTCGATTATAGTAACCGAAATCAGTGTAAGCAATACAAGGCCAATTTTGAAATGCCCTGAAAATCGCAGAAGATCGAGTTTTTTTTTTTCATAATTACATAAAGGTTGTTCAAAACTGAGTTGTCCATTTTGATTTTAATAAAAAAAAAATTTTAATAAAAATGAGTATTTTTTCCCAACGAGCACGGGTTTTTATACAAAGAGACAATTTATTTTTGAACATAGTCTCTTTTTAGTTTTATATACATACCCCCTAATTTTTAAACGAAATATAAAAATATCAGTCTTATAGTAGGAATTTTGTATGGAAAATTTAAGTTATATGCTTCTCATAGCTATATTTTTCGTTTCTGAATTAGGTGGTTAGTCTCAAGTTTCTTCAATTTATTATACTCTTCGAAAAAAACGATTTGTCAGTTTTAAAAATGGTACTTTTTTTGGAGTCAAATCTCTTTCCGCCAAGTCATTTATTTGAGTTTGGAAACAAGAAATAGTCACTTGGGTACAAAAAATAGGGTTGACTCCCTAAATTAAGGTGTTCCTCTCGCCACACCCTATCAATATTATTTTTAGTTTATTTTATGATATTTAGATTTGTACTTATGTTCCATAATAAAAAAATAATTAATAATTTGTGATAAAATGTAAAAATGCAAAACTATTAATATAGCAATATAACATATCGTCACCTGAAATGCAAAAGGGATAACTAACACAAAAATTAAAATTATTTTTTATACAAATACATCTATCCACAAAATTTTGTATGCATACGGTTTAAAGAAAACAAAAGGTTTAAAATTTTGCTCAAAATTTGTATTGTAGTTAAGCACTTTTGGGTTTAGAAAATATTTAGCTTGTAGTTTAGCCCATACATTAGCTTTCTGATTCCACATTGACCTGTTTGCCTACAGATTAACCCTTAAGCTTCTCTGTTCTATATCGTCACCTGAAATGCAAAAGGGCATAACTAATACAAACATTTAAATTAATTTTTTCCCAAAGTACATCTAGCTACAAAATTTTGTATGCGTACGGTCAAAAACAATTACTCGTTTTTTGTCATTTCAGTTTTCAGGAATGTCTTTGCTGTTGCACTGTTGACCAAATTTCAAAATTTGGAATTAATATTTAATTTAGTGATATTTTTTTGCTTTTCATATAAACAATTATTATCGGAGACTAAGATTTTTGAAAGGCTATAAGTTAGCTTTCCGACCGTGCATTGACCTGTTTGTCTACAGATCAACTCTATAGCTCCTCTGTTCTAACTATATGAAATTTCATTTATCTTATATTCTTAAACGAGCAATAATTGTATATATATATATATATATATATATATATAGAATGGCTATCTCGAAAACGGCTCTAACGATTTTGATAAAATTTTGACAGTGGGTACCTTTTTTGATGTATAGGTCGAAGAAGAAGGGACTTTTGGAACCTTTGCCTCTAAGAGGGTAAAAACGGGTAAAAAGGGGAAATAATCGAAAACTATATATCTCCTAAGGTAATGGGTATAGAAACAAAATTAAAAGTACGTTTTAAACAGCTATGAAAATAAGCGGACAGGTGTTTGGTACTTTTTTGAAACTATGTACGGTAGGGGGTAAAAAAGGGTGAAAATTGTTTTTTTGGTACTTTTTTAACCCACTCTTATTTTTTAAACCAAAGAATATAGAAAGGAACTTTGTACTGCAGTCAATAGATGTGAAAGAAATATTGAACACGTATTTGGTACTTTTTTGATTTTGGGGCCAAAATGGGTAAAAAAGGGATAACATGATAACTTAACATCTCAAAAAGTAATATGAATAAGAATTATGTTATCTGCGTTTTAATTCAATTGGTACCAAAGAAGTACCAAATATGTATACGGAGCTTTTTGAAAGTAGGGGATAAAAAGGGGAAAAAATGAGTAATGTTACAACTTTTAAACAAATGAGTGTTTGTATGTATGTTCTTTATAGAATAGTAAACTGTGAATTTGATCATGTTATGCTCTTTAGCGAAGATGTTGCGGATAAGCCGGCGAAGGTTTTTAATTTGGTAATACTAATTTCCGTTAGGTGGCGCCACTGAAAATTACTAAAAATTAATTAAATCGTAAACTGTACACTTGATCATGCTATGAACTTTAGCAAAGTTGTAGCGCATGTGCCGGCGAAGGCTTTTTATTTGTTGTAAATAATTTCCGACAGGTGGCGCTACTGAAAATTACTCAAAATCGATTTAATCATAAGCTGTACATTTAATCATGCTATAATCTTTAACAAAGTTGTTGCGGATAAGCCGATGAAGGTTTATTAATGGGAATGACCAAAGTCCGATAGGTGGCGCTACTGAAAATTACTCAAAATTAATTAAATCGTAAACTATGCATTTGATCATGTTATAATCATAAGTAAAGTTGTTACGCATAAGCAGACGAAGGTTTCTTAGTTGGTATGAACAACTTCAGGTGGCGCCACTGAAAACTACTCAAAATGAATTAAATCATAAATTGTGCATTTGATTAAGCTATAATCTTTAGCAAAGTTTTTGCGCATGAGTCGACGGAGGTTTCTGTTGGTATGACCAATTTCCAAAATTTTTAAAATGAGTTAAACTGTAAACTATGCAAACTATGTGTTGATCGGACAAAATCAATAAAATAATTCCAAATTAACTAAATATTTGTACAATGTATTTCCTCTAAATTTATTTTACTACTTTATAAAATAAAATATATAAAAAATTTTAAAATTTGCCTAAAAATGCTTATCATAAAGCTCCGAGCAAGGCTCGGTCAACCAGGTACTGTATCTTTAACCGTTAAAAAGTAACGAGGTTATTTGCAAAATAACTCTTTAAAAGCACCTCTGTGTATCCCATTTTTAATTATGTATTTAAAACTTATCTTTTTACATTAAAACCGTTATCCGTATCTATATTATTGACAAAAAAAAAAACGTTATGCATATTGAAAGATTTAAGTTTTTGCTTAAAATTTGTATGGTATTTAAGCCCTTTTGGTTTTAGAAAATATTCAACTTGTAGTTATTAAGACTTTTTGTTTTTTCGCAATTGCTATTTTATTTTTAGTTTTCTTCAAAATTTGAATTTAATGTTTGTTGTAGTTTAAAAGTTATAACGTTTTTTTGCTTCTGCTGTAAAAAAAACTAGAAGTGTAGTTACCCCCTTATGCATTTTAGGTGGCGATATGATACCCTACACCACGCTACTGATGTCAAGTGTCTTCGTATTTTGTAAAATTTTAACCTCCACTTTGATTAGAAGTTTAAACGGTTATCATTCAGAAAGTCCATTAGTATACCAAACGGGTGGTATCAGACCAATAACAAGAGGGTATTAACTCAAAATTTTTTAAATTTTCGCTTTTTATAAGAACTCGATGTGGTCTTATCTACCCACTGTTAAAATCTTACATAATTTTCACCAAAAAACTAGTTTTAATATGGAAGTAGTAGGAAAACAGCTTCTTGACTTTATTGAAATTTTAAAAATTGTCACTTGTTGATGAGCACAAACTTATGATGCTGGTGTAGGGTACATAAAACTTCTTTATTTTTAAAATACTTGAGTGTTGGTTATCGTAAATTTGTAGACGTTAATCAACGTGCACAGCACCACTCCCTTAATGTAATTGATTTAAATTGAGTGCTGTATTTCCATATGCGATTATGACGTCAATATAACATGCAATTGTAAAATAAATTGTTGCTTTTTAGTTGTCCGTATTAAAATATAAATTAAAATTAAAATGCATTTATTTAAATTATTATTAAAAAAATAAAGGGGTGTCCAAAAATTGAGGCATTAATGTTAATAACATTTTTTTATTAGAAATAGATTTTTTTCAGATATTAAAAATGCTTTATTTCAGGGGGGTTACTCCGTATTATCTCGATTCGAAAATAAAATTGTTCGAATTTGTATGATTAAAGCACTGAGTTTCGAAAAGAACTTTTTTCGAATCGAATTTCTTTCGAGTCTATTATATCGGCCATATGGCTTTTGACTACATCGTCGTTGAAAATCCAAAACTGCGTATCATCAAAAAAATTAAAATCGAGTTTTTGATTGATTATGATTCGTAAAGTTGTCTTACATGTCTCTACCAATTTTTAGATTTTTACGACCAAAAATAACGGTTTTATATCAATCAAAATTGCGTATCAACATGTGCACTATTTTCAAAATTCAAATATGCGTATCATCAAACTTGGGGTAAGATATGAAAATAAAATATTTGAATTTAAAAATATATATTTGAATTTTTGCTTCTCCTGTAAAATTTGAAAGTGTTGTTACGCAGTTTTGGATTTTCAACGACGATATAAAAGATAAATAAATAAATAACGTCACCTAAAATGCAAAAGGGCGCAACTACACTTCAAGTTTTTTTTACTGGAGAAACAAAAAACGTCATAACTTTTAAACTTAAAGAAACATTGAATCCAAATTTTGGAATTAGATCAACAAGCCTTCGGCAAAGAAAGCTGTAAAAACTAAAATGGTAAAAACATTTGGTTTTTGAGCAATTGCGAAAAGCCAAAAGGGCTTACCTACAAGTTGAATATTTTCTGAAACCAAAAGGGCTTAACTGCAATACAAATTTTGAGCCAAAATTTAAAACTTTCAAAATGCATAACGTTTTTTGGCAATAAAAATAGTAACAGTTTATTTTCGAAACATAATTTAATGTAAAAAGATAAGTTTTTAATAATTTGAAATAGGATATACAGAGTTTTTTAAGAGTTATTTCAAAAATAACCCCGTAACTTTTTAATGGTTAAAGATACTTGAATAAAATTTCATATAGTTAGAACAGAGGAGCTTTAGAGTTGATCTGTTGACAATCAGGTCAATGTACGAAAAGCTAACTCATAACCTTTCAAAAATCTTAGTCTCGAATAAGAATTTTTTATATGATAAGCAATAAAAGATCATAACTTTTAAACTAAATGAAATATTAATTGAAATTTGGTCAGCAATGCAGCAACAAAGACATTCCTGAAAACTTAAATGACAAAAAAGGAGTAGTTTTTAAGTAATAGTGAAAAAACAAAAGGGCTTAACTACAAAAATTTTGTAGCTAGATGTATTTTTGGTTGCTGTCATAATCAATCAAAAAATCAATTTTAATTTTTGTGTTAGTTAGACCCTTTGCATTTCAGGTGACGATAATAGGTTTTTAATTTATTCAATTTGTAATACGAGTTAAACAGACAAATGGTTTCAAATCGATAGTGTCTTACTTTTTCTATAGAAAAAGTATTTTTCTATAGAAAAAGTATTTTTCTATAGAAAAAGTATTTTTCTATAGAAAAAGTATTTTTCTATAGAAAAAGTATTTTTCTATAGAAAAAGTATTTTTCTATAGAAAAAGTATTTTTCTATAGAAAAAGTATTTTTCTATAGAAAAAGTATTTTTCTATAGAAAAAGTATTTTTCTATAGAAAAAGTATTTTTCTATAGAAAAAGTATTTTTCTATAGAAAAAGTATTTTTCTATAGAAAAAGTATTTTTCTATAGAAAAAGTATTTTTCTATAGAAAAAGTATTTTTCTATAGAAAAAGTAGTTTTCTATAGAAAAAGTAGTTTTCTATAGAAAAAGTAGTTTTCTATAGAAAAAGTATTTTTCTATAGAAAAAGTATTTTTCTATAGAAAAAGTATTTTTCTATAGAAAAAGTATTTTTCTATAGAAAAAGTATTTTTCTATAGAAAAAGTATTTTTCTATAGAAAAAGTATTTTTCTATAGAAAAAGTATTTTTCTATAGAAAAAGTATTTTTCTATAGAAAAAGTATTTTTCTATAGAAAAAGTATTTTTCTATAGAAAAAGTATTTTTCTATAGAAAAAGTATTTTTCTATAGAAAAAGTATTTTTCTATAGAAAAAGTATTTTTCTATAGAAAAAGTATTTTTCTATAGAAAAAGTATTTTTCTATAGAAAAAGTATTTTTCTATAGAAAAAGTATTTTTCTATAGAAAAAGTATTTTTCTATAGAAAAAGTATTTTTCTATAGAAAAAGTATTTTTCTATAGAAAAAGTATTTTTCTATAGAAAAAGTATTTTTCTATAGAAAAAGTATTTTTCTATAGAAAAAGTATTTTTCTATAGAAAAAGTATTTTTCTATAGAAAAAGTATTTTTCTATAGAAAAAGTATTTTTCTATAGAAAAAGTATTTTTCTATAGAAAAAGTATTTTTCTATAGAAAAAGTATTTTTCTATAGAAAAAGTATTTTTCTATAGAAAAAGTATTTTTCTATAGAAAAAGTATTTTTCTATAGAAAAAGTATTTTTCTATAGAAAAAGTATTTTTCTATAGAAAAAGTATTTTTCTATAGAAAAAGTATTTTTCTATAGAAAAAGTATTTTTCTATAGAAAAAGTATTTTTCTATAGAAAAAGTATTTTTCTATAGAAAAAGTATTTTTCTATAGAAAAAGTATTTTTCTATAGAAAAAGTATTTTTCTATAGAAAAAGTATTTTTCTATAGAAAAAGTATTTTTCTATAGAAAAAGTATTTTTCTATAGAAAAAGTATTTTTCTATAGAAAAAGTATTTTTCTATAGAAAAAGTATTTTTCTATAGAAAAAGTATTTTTCTATAGAAAAAGTATTTTTCTATAGAAAAAGTATTTTTCTATAGAAAAAGTATTTTTCTATAGAAAAAGTATTTTTCTATAGAAAAAGTATTTTTCTATAGAAAAAGTATTTTTCTATAGAAAAAGTATTTTTCCATAGAAAAAGTATTTTTCCATAGAAAAAGTATTTTTCTATAGAAAAAGTATTTTTCTATAGAAAAAGTATTTTTCTATAGAAAAAGTATTTTTCTATAGAAAAAGTATTTTTCTATAGAAAAAGTATTTTTCTATAGAAAAAGTATTTTTCTATAGAAAAAGTATTTTTCTATAGAAAAAGTATTTTTCTATAGAAAAAGTATTTTTCTATAGAAAAAGTATTTTTCTATAGAAAAAGTATTTTTCTATAGAAAAAGTATTTTTCTATAGAAAAAGTATTTTTCTATAGAAAAAGTATTTTTCTATATTAAAGTACATTTCTATAGAAAAGTACATTTCTATAGAAAATATATTTTCCTATAGAAAATGTATTTTTCTATAGAAAATGTATTTTTCTATAGAAAATGTATTTTTCTATAGAAAATGTATTTTTCTATAGAAAATGTATTTTTTTTTATAGAAAATGTATTTTTTATAGAAAATGTATTTTTCTATAGAAATGTATTTTTCTATAGAAAATGTATTTTTCTATAGAAAATGTATTTTTCTATAGAAAATGTATTTTTCTATAGAAAATGTATTTTTCTATAGAAAATGTATTTTTCTATAGAAAATGTATTTTTCTATAGAAAATGTATTTTTCTATAGAAAATGTATTTTTCTATAGAAAATGTATTTTTCTATAGAAAATGTATTTTTCTATAGAAAATGTATTTTTCTATAGAAAATGTATTTTTCTATAGAAAATGTATCTTTCTATAGAAAATGTATTTTTCTATAGAAAATGTATTTTTCTATAGAAAATGTATTTTTCTATAGAAAATGTATTTTTCTATAGAAAATGTATTTTTCTATAGAAAATGTATTTTTCTATAGAAAATGTATTTTTCTATAGAAAATGTATTTTTCTATAGAAAATGTATTTTTCTATAGAAAATGTATTTTTCTATAGAAAATGTATTTTTCTATAGAAAATGTATTTTTCTATAGAAAATGTATTTTTCTATAGAAAATGTATTTTTCTATAGAAAATGTATTTTTCTATAGAAAATGTATTTTTCTATAGAAAATGTATTTTTCTATAGAAAATGTATTTTTCTATAGAAAATGTATTTTTCTATAGAAAATGTATTTTTCTATAGAAAATGTATTTTTCTATAGAAAATGTATTTTTCTATAGAAAATGTATTTTTCTATAGAAAATGTATTTTTCTATAGA
This sequence comes from Stomorhina lunata, assembly GCA_933228675.1. Classification (NCBI taxonomy): domain Eukaryota; kingdom Metazoa; phylum Arthropoda; class Insecta; order Diptera; family Rhiniidae; genus Stomorhina; species Stomorhina lunata. Next base: position 107,360,081 of record OW121742.1, read on the forward strand.
AAATGTATTTTTCTATAGAAAATGTATTTTTCTATAGAAAATGTATTTTTCTATAGAAAATGTATTTTTCTATAGAAAATGTATTTTTCTATAGAAAATGTATTTTTCTATAGAAAATGTATTTTTCTATAGAAAATGTATTTTTCTATAGAAAATGTATTTTTCTATAGAAAATGTATTTTTCTATAGAAAATGTATTTTTCTATAGAAAATGTATTTTTTTTATAGAAAATGTATTTTTTTTATAGAAAATGTATTTTTCTATAGAAAATGTATTTTTCTATAGAAAATGTATTTTTCTATAGAAAATGTATTTTTCTATAGAAAATGTATTTTTCTATAGAAAATGTATTTTTCTATAGAAAATGTATTTTTCTATAGAAAATGTATTTTTTTTATAGAAAATGTATTTTTTTATAGAAAATGTATTTTTCTATAGAAAATGTATTTTTCTATAGAAAATGTATTTTTCTATAGAAAATGTATTTTTCTATAAAGTATTTTTCTGTAGAAAATGTATTTTTCTATAGAAAAAGTATTTTTCTATAGAAAAAGTATTTTTCTATAGAAAAAGTATTTTTCTATAGAAAAAGTATTTTTCTATAAAAAAAGTATTTTTCTATAGAAAAAGTATTTTTCTTTAGTAGAACAGATTTTCTTAGGTCTATTTTCTAAGGTAGTTTTCTATTGAACAAAAATTCTATAGAAACTTGTTACCTGAATTCATGTTTCGATATTTTACACTGCCTTTTTAATTTTGGATCAACCCCAAACTCGTTACCTACTTAAAGTTTAGAAAAAGAAGTGATTATTTTTAAACATTTTCTATTTAGACTACCCCTAAAAAATAGTTCTAAATGTTATATCATTGTAAAATTTCTAGAAAGTGATAGTTACTAATTCATCCCTTTTGCTTTCTAAATCATATACATACAAACCAACCCTTAATAATGCTTGCTGTAAAGTTGAAAATCTGAAAAATAATTAAAAATTTCAAAACAAGAAGCTGAAAATAAACAAAAAAATCATAACATATTTTATAGAATACAGGGTGTTAAGAACATCCATTGGCAGCTGCTTTTCAAAATAGGGGAGGTGAGCATCAGTAGGTTTACGAAGGTCTTTAGCAAAATGTTAGAAGTTTGATATTAAAAAAGATAAAAACGAAACGGGTGAGCTACGTAGGAAGTTGTGTGTGTATGTGTTAAAATATAAATAAAGTTGAGAAAATGGCGTTTTGTTTTTGGTGAGAATTTTAGATTTAGGCCAATTTTTGTTTGAGTTAAATACTTGATTTTTGGTAACGAAGAAGCAGGAGGATTAAGTTAAGGAGGAGACGCCAAACGAATATGTGAATTATATCAAGACGTAAGCGTAGAAGTTTTGTAAAATTTGCATACAAGACGAAGTTTGAAGATTACAAAACGTGGATTTTTTTTTTTGGTAAATAACGTTTTTCGGGGAAGGTAGCTAATAAAAGGCTGAGACGAACGTTACGTTTGTATTTGATGTTATTCAAGAGACGTGGAACGTCGAAGTTTACTTTTCTTGTTGGGATTTTTAAAGGTGCTAAAGTAAATTTTAACTCAAAATAATGAAGCGATGCGAAAAATTAAGGGTGGTGATTGTTTTGGTTTAAAATTAAAAAGAAATTTTAGATTTTGGCGTCGAATATTTTACTATAATAATGATGAGTAGAAGAGTAGTAATAGTGGTGTGTTATAATTATGTGACAAGATTTGCGCTTACGTTGTTATAAAACGATTTTTAAAGGGAGTTTTCTCAACGATTTGGTGATTTTTTAATTTTTTACGATGCTTTAACGAAAAATAATCATAAAATTATACGAAGCTTTTGTAGATATATAAAGTGTGATGAAATTAAGATGGGAGTTAGGAGTAGGTAAGATTGATTGGTTTTACTAGTTAAATAGAGCTAACGATATATGTATAACAAAAGCGAGAGAGATAGCGAGCGAAGACGAGAGATTTACATCATGAAGCAGGAGAGAAACGTTAAACGAAGGAGTTGTTGCTGATCTTTTCCAAGCCGTAGTTTTCAGGATTTAACAAAGATGAGTAAATTTGAAGATCTTCACAAACGATTAGGACGTCGTAGTTAGGTTGTTCCAATAATTCTTGAGTTGCTGAAGAAAAATGAAGCTGTAAATTCGAAGTTTTTTTTTTTTTTTTTTCAAAGATATTTATAAGATAAATAAAACGAAGCTTAGGTTTTTTGTTTTGTATCATTTTTTGTTCATATTTTTATCATTCTTGTTTCTTTTTTCTTGTGGAATACTGTGTAATTGTTACAGAGAAATATAGTACGAGTAGTAGGTAGAATAATTCATAGTTTATATGAGATTACACATCAAAAAATTCTATTTTGTTTTTAATATTTGACTGATTTTTGCTAAAAATTTGTAGATTTTTGAATTTTTAATGTTTTCCTTTTTTTGTTTGAAGAATTTAAAATGTTTGTGGTAGTATAAACTTATAGCGTAGTATTACGTAGTTATTTATAATTGTTTATTTAACTTTATAATTTTTTTTCGTTTTGTTTAAAGAAAAAGTAAAATGATTATGTTGATTTTTTTTTTGTTGTTTTCAATGGGTTTTATAGAAGAACTAAGGAAGGAAATAACTTAAAATTAGACGTAGTTTTTAAGGTTTAAAAAATAAATACAATTTTTTCGTTATTCAAAATCATGTCACTCTCTCTTAAACAAATTTTAATTGCAGCCTTTAAAAAAATTAATTCTCTTTCTTCAGCTAAGTTTTCGCTCTTTGATTTTTTGCTATTTTCAGATATTCATCATCAGAGTTACAATTATGACAAATTTGTTATTGAAGCACATTTTTGTTATGTTCATATTCCTCTGCCTTTAATAAAGCAAAAACAATTAAATGAAGTGGTTGGTATCGATTTTTCGAGAGGAATTCTTTTGTATAATAAAATTATATGATAAGTGACTTACGACTCTAAGAGAAAACGATTTCTCAAGAGAAATCGCTTTGTTTTAAAGAATATTATTAAATCTTTTTTATATATATAAATTACGTTCATATTTGCAAATTTCTACAAAAAATTTGAATTTGTTTACTACTACATCAAAACGCAGCTTAAACGTAGTTAATTATTAATAAATTTGATGAAATAATTCAACGTAGAAAGCTTACTTGTTATTTCTAGATCTGTTTTTTTGATAAAATTGCAGTTACTTTTGTGTAAGTGACGTTGAAATTGGGAGCCGATTTAAAAGCGACCCATGGGTGAACGTGATCTAAAACGACCACCACCGCCTCCTTGGCCACCGAAAGAACGGCCACCACTACTGCCACCATCACGACCGTAGGAATCGCGTCTTGAGAAGCCGCCGGAACTGCCACCATCGCGTCCATAACCACCACCAGATCGGCCACCACTAGAACTACCATAGCTATCGCGTCCATAACCACCGCCGCCGCCGGAACGACCCCCACCCGAACCGCCACCATAACCACGGTCGGGATAACGGCCGCCGCTAGAGTTGCGTGGACGGAAACCACCGCCTCCACCACCATTACGACGTCCACCGCCGAAGCCACCACCATCACGACGTCTATCACCACCACCGCCTCCTCTACCACCACCACCTCCTTGGCGACGACCACCCTGTCTAGGGCGTCCCTTGCTGATTTCTACACGTAGTTGCGAGCCCAATAATTCGGTGCCGTTTAAAACATCGCAGGCTTTTTGGGCATCGTCACGATGCTCAAATTCCACAAAGGCAAAACCTGGTGGATTAAATGCAATCCATACTGAATTTAATTTACCATATTTTGTGAACTCTCCTTCCAAATCGTCTTTCTTAATTTTGTCTGTCAAATTTCCAACATACACACGCGTTCCTCGTTGATCACCCATTTTATTTTTATTACTTTTTTAACTTTAAACTTTGAAAGAAAAATTTAATTAAAACTTTTTATTTTTCAGTCGGAGAACACGTATGTGTTGTTCCAATCGATACTGAAAAATGTATGTATTCTTCGTAAGTTTTTTCGCTATATCATGAAGTTGGCTTGGATTGGTGGAGGACCGGCCGGCCGACATTTTGTTTTTCTCACAACAGTGTTGCAATACTTCAAACATGTACCTTCAAATTGCTTGATAACACACACATGCAGTGTTGCCAGAAAATATATCAAAAATCATAATTCATTAACAAATAATAGTGTTACAACAAACTTATAAATCAAATTTCTATACAAAACTCGTATTATATGCTTTGATAATTTTGTAATTCGTTTATGAATTAGGGATAAAAGATAAAAATGAAATTTTGACAATTCTATTCTGAGACCTTTGCTATTGAATATGGCTAAATTAGGTCTATTATTTTTGGTACCTCCCATAGGTGTTTCTTCCCGGAATCGAGATTTTGGCCTTAAATTTCAGCACACTTTCATCAAATTGAAATTGAATACTGCACATCAGAAATCACTGAACCACCAAGTTTCGCTGAAATCAGTTCTTATTTGACCATAGCTCTGATACAAACTCTTCTGTCAACAAACGTTACTTAAAATGCTTGAAAAAAAACACTAAAATGCTAGTATATCGGAAGATTAATGAGGATTTTATGATTATTTGTTGAACTCATATTTTTTGTATAGATTGCAATCAAATTACCAAATTTCGAGACAATCGGTCCACATTTGACCTAAACTCTTGTAAAAGGCAGAAATAAGATAGAAAGAAATAGCTTAAAAATATTAAGTCTTAATTAAGAAAATATTTGGTATGATGAAAAAATTTAGCAGATGTGCAACAAGTAAGAAAGTGAGTCGGTCAAGCCCGACCAAACTATATCCTTCACCACTAAGGTCAAAGGTGTTTTTTTTTCCTGCGTAAACACAAATATTTGCTAAATTTTGTCTTCGTACAAAAATTTTCTCAACAATTATATATTTAAAGCTGTTTGCATCATTTAGACTTGTATGAGAGCTAGGGTCAAATGTGGACCGAATATCTCGAAATTTGGCAAATTTTTACAAAAACTATGTATGTAAAAAATGAACTCAAAATTCTCATTATCTTCAGATTTACAAGCGATTTAGTGATTTTTGTCTCATTTTACAGGTCGTTTTGACAGAAGAGTTTGTATGGCAGCTATGGTCAAATGTAAACCGATTTCCACGAAATTTAGTACAGTGATTTTAGTATACATAAGCAGTATTTGTTTTAAATTTCATGAAAAAATATTAATGTTTGTTTCTAATATACCAATTCCGGGAAGTGGGATCTATGGGAGGTACCATAAATAATGGACCGATATTTACGAATTTCAACAGCCATAGTCCCATTATCAAAAAAATTATCTGTGCCAAATTTCATCAAAATATCTTTAGAATTGCGACCTGTAGTTTGACTACAAGGTTTATATGGGGGTCCAGCCAGACAGCCGTAATGCCAGCCAGACGGACGAACATTGCTAAATCGATTCAGAAAGTGATTCTAAGCCTATTGGTATACTAAAAGGTCTAAGACAAATATTTCTATGCGTTACATACATCAGCACAAACTTATAATACCCTTTCCACTTATGGTGGCGAAGGGTATAATGAAACACAGTTTCATAAATCTATTTTTTTGCTAAAAAAATTTTATTTCTTATATTTTTTTCTTCAATATTGAAATCAATTTTCACATGTATTGGCTTTACAAAATTGTTAAATATTCTTTAGAATTTCAACTTTGAAACATTTTGTTTATAATATGTCTTCTTCCGCGTTAAGGTTTTAAACAAGAAAATGATGACCATAAAAACCAAAAAGATCACGATGACTATAAAAAATCATATACATAGATATTTAGCAAAAAAAACATCATCAAATCGACCTATTATTTTAAATAAAAAATCATCAAAATATGATAAAAAAAAACACATCATTCTGGCAACGCTACTTTCATATGAAGATTTTATATAAATGAGTTTGATTGATGCTTGAAGCCAGAGCCAAACCCTTAATTTGAGTGACATTTGTTGTTTGAGCAACTCATGCCAGCTTTGTCAAGCAAAGTGTTGTATTTTGAAGTTACTTAAAGGCGTTACTACACTATATTTGTCAGGGTTGATTTTTTAGGTCAACCCCGACCACCATTTCGGTTGATGTCTTTACTAGCTTCTGGTTGTTGTCTTTCACTTTTACTAACCGCACTTTATTCACCACAAACTACTGCGAGTGAATGTACAGTGAATTGAATGATTTGGGAGGCGTTAAAAATAAAATACATACGATTTACATATTAAATACATTGTTAAAAATAAATATAATAAACAATAAAAAACATAAAGAAAAAAGAACCATTTTTAAAAATAAAATATAATTTTGGGTGAAATCAGTTTACATTTGACCATAGTTCCCGTATAACCCTGCATAAAGCCAATCGCTTATTCGCTAATAAATGACAAATTATAACAGCTATAATGATAAAATTTGGTATATAGAAGTTTTACATAAGCCTTTGGCAGCAAATAAAATTTCATCGAAATCGGTTCACATTCAACCATAGCTTCCATACAAAACACTTACGAAAACATCCTAAATTCCACCTAAAATACACTTAAATGTCAATAAATGATAAACTAGAACAGCTATGAGCACTAAATTTCTATGTGAGTACCATAAATTTCTATGTGAGTAAAGTTCTATGCGAGTACCAGCCAGTGTACCAAATTTCGTTACAATCGGTCAATATTTGACCCTATAAAAAACTTACGGAAACACAAAAATACAAATAGAATCTGAAAATTTTACAAAAGTATTTTCGATATCTTAAGAAAGTTGTGTACTGAAAATGGGCAAAATCGGTTCACATTTAGTAAAAGCTCCCATATAACCCCGCCCCGGGAATCACATTAATGCTGATAAATTGAAGGTAATTGTAATAGCTATGGCGATTAAATTAAGAACAGAGAAGTTGATTGCAACTTATTGGTCTGTATATCAAATTTTTTTGGAATCGGCCCATATTTGACCATAGCTTTCATATAAAAACCACTCCCGAAAACCAGTAAAATGCTACAAAAGTCAGTTAAAAGCTATTAAATTATAAACTATGACAGCTATGGTCTGTTCGTTATCAAAATGATTTAGAAATCATTTAGTTCTCATGGGTCTTAACTTAATTAAATGTATTTCGAGTTTAAGTTTAAGAATTTGTATATCGATAATAGTTTTTATCGAAAGATATTAAGACCGCTCTTCCTTCATATTTGAATTAATTTTATCTTATCATTAACTTGTTAAATGTTTGCCGTGTTAATGACAATTTTAAATATACAAAAATTTTAGTGACAAAACCCAGTAGAGTTTGTTGACTTGTTGCAAAATATGTTTAATTATAATACCCTACATGAAAAATTGTTGTACTTTCCAAAACGATCTTAATTTTTTTTTACAGTTTTAACCCCCAACTAAACCATCCTCTGATTTTTCATTCATTCCGACTAATCATTGAATTTCCTTTCTTCAACCGTCTTCTCTCTGTCATTATCAAAATAATCTTTCCATTAAAGGGCTCTTCTTCTTCATAATCCTTGAAAAATATCTTTCATAGACCTTGCTTGCCCACCCCTGATTTACATAATTGAAAGAGATAGAAAGAACTTTATATGGGAAACGGAGGTGTAGGGTGTCTGTATGTAAAATATACTTGCCCATCCCTGATTTACATAATTGAAAAAGATAGAAAGAACTTTATATAAGAAACGAAGGTGTAGGGTATCTGTGTAAAAAATTCAGCCTAATCGAAACTCGTGTGAATTCTATTACCAAAAAATATTTTTCATTGAAACAAAGAAATGAATCACATTTTAGATAATTTAATTAAAAACAACAAAATTTCGTGTATTTTCCCAAAAAAATTGAAATACATACATAAGTATGTAATTATTTATTGATAAGATCGATCTTATAGATTTTTTATCTTAGAAAACGAGTCCAAAACCAAAACGAATCTATAAAAGTCAAAAGAACAAAATAGTTAAGGACAGTCTTAGAAAAATTTTGAAACTTTTTAAAAATTCAACTCGAAAGTTAAACTCCTAAAAGTCTAAGACTATGTTCAAACGATTCATACTTTCCTTTATTCTCATCATATTCTGGAAATGTAGCTCCCTCGTAGCCCTAACAAGTTCCAGCGATGTTAAAATAAATATTTGTGAAAATGTAGCCGATCATATTTTTCTACGTGACATCGACGATTGTAGCAAATACTTTGTCTGCATCAATCATCAGGCGAAAGCTCAGCGTTGTAAGCCTCAATTCTACTTTGATGCCGAGCGACAAGCTTGCATTTCATCAGCCCAAGGTTGCTTAAAATGTCCCACAAGGCAGATGTTTAACCTACAGCTACACAAAACATGTGACAAATTTATAACCTGTTATTATGGTCAGCCTATGTTGAAGAAATGCCCGGATAGTCAACAATTCAATGTGAAAACGGGAAAATGTGATTTAGCCCAAAATGTGGACTGTGTTGAAAATCATTGCTCGATTCATACATACGATAAGGAACTGGTCTATGTGCCCAGTATTGCCAGCTGTGAGAAATACTTTATATGTATGGCAGGTCAGGCGAAATCGTTGACCTGTGCCGAGGGCTTACAATTTAGTACGAAGTGCAATTGCTGTGAACGAGCGGAGAATGTCCAATGTTCGGTGAGTTCTTTGGTTTTTTAGAACTAATCCAACAAAACCTTGAACTGTATCGACAACTATCTAAAGAAAAATCTGGACTAGAAGCTAAGGAGAAAGAAACTGAACTAGAGCAAAACTATAAATGAACTAGAACTGAAACAAGAACTGGACCAAGAACTGAACCTAGAACTGAAGTAGAACTGAACCTAGAACTGAACCTAGAACTTAACCTAGAACTAAACCTAGAACTGAACCTAGAACTCAACCTAGAACTGAACCTCCAACTGAACCTAGAACTGAACCTCCAACTAAACCTAGAACTGAACCTAGAGCTGAACTAGAACTGAACTAGAACTGAACTAGAACTGAACTAGAACTGAACTAGAACTGAACTAGAACTGAACTAGAACTGAACTAGAACTGAACTAGAACTGAACTAGAACTGAACTAGAACTGAACTAGAACTGAACTAGAACTGAACTAGAACTGAACTAGAACTGAACTAGAACTGAACTAGAACTGAACTAGAACTGAACTAGAACTGAACTAGAACTGAACTAGAACTGAACTAGAACTGAACTAGAACTGAACTAGAACTGAACTAGAACTGAACTAGAACTGAACTGAACTAGAACTGAACTAGAACTGAACTAGAACTGAACTAGAACTGAACTAGAACTGAACTAGAACTGAACTAGAACTGAACTAGAACTGAACTAGAACTGAACTAGAACTGAACTAGAACTGAACTAGAACTGAACTAGAACTGAACTAGAACTGAACTAGAACTGAACTAGAACTGAACTAGAACTGAACTAGAACTGAACTAGAACTGAACTAGAACTGAACTAGAACTGAACTAGAACTGAACTAGAACTGAACTAGAACTGAACTAGAACTGAACTAGAACTGAACTAGAACTGAACTAGAACTGAACTAGAACTGAACTAGAACTGAACTAGAACTGAACTAGAACTGAACTAGAACTGAACTAGAACTGAACTAGAACTGAACTAGAACTGAACTAGAACTGAACTAGAACTAGAACTGAACTAGAACTGAACTAGAACTGAACTAGAACTGAACTAGAACTGAACTAGAACTAGAACTGAACTAGAACTGAACTAGAACTGAACTAGAACTGAACTAGAACTGAACTAGAACTGAACTGAACTAGAACTGAACTAGAACTGAACTAGAACTGAACTAGAACTAGAACTGAACTAGAACTGAACTAGAACTGAACTAGAACTGAACTAGAACTGAACTAGAACTGAACTAGAACTGAACTAGAACTGAACTAGAACTGAACTAGAACTGAACTAGAACTGAACTAGAACTGAACTAGAACTGAACTAGAACTGAACTAGAACTGAACTAGAACTGAACTAGAACTGAACTAGAACTGAACTAGAACTGAACTAGAACTGAACTAGAACTGAACTAGAACTGAACTAGAACTAGAACTGAACTAGAACTGAACTAGAACTGAACTAGAACTGAACTAGAACTGAACTAGAACTGAACTAGAACTGAACTAGAACTGAACTAGAACTGAACTAGAACTGAACTAGAACTGAACTAGAACTGAACTAGAACTGAACTAGAACTGAACTAGAACTGAACTAGAACTGAACTAGAACTGAACTAGAACTGAACTAGAACTGAACTAGAACTGAACTAGAACTGAACTAGAACTGAACTAGAACTGAACTAGAACTGAACTAGAACTGAACTAGAACTGAACTAGAACTGAACTAGAACTGAACTAGAACTGAACTAGAACTGAACTAGAACTGAACTAGAACTGAACTAGAACTGAACTAGAACTGAACTAGAACTGAACTAGAACTGAACTAGAACTGAACTAGAACTGAACTAGAACTGAACTAGAACTGAACTAGAACTGAACTAGAACTGAACTAGAACTGAACTAGAACTGAACTAGAACTGAACTAGAACTGAACTAGAACTGAACTAGAACTGAACTAGAACTGAACTAGAACTGAACTAGAACTGAACTAGAACTGAACTAGAACTGAACTAGAACTGAACTAGAACTGAACTAGAACTGAACTAGAACTGAACTAGAACTGAACTAGAACTGAACTAGAACTGAACTAGAACTGAACTAGAACTGAACTAGAACTTAACTAGAACTGAACTAGAACTGAACTAGAACTGAACTAGAACTGAACTAGAACTAGAACTAGAACTGAACTAGAACTGAACTAGAACTGAACTAGAACTGAACTAGAACTAGAACTGAACTAGAACTGAACTAGAACTGAACTAGAACTGAACTAGAACTGAACTAGAACTGAACTAGAACTGAACTAGAACTGAACTAGAACTGAACTAGAACTGAACTAGAACTGAACTAGAACTGAACTAGAACTGAACTAGAACTGAACTAGAACTGAACTAGAACTGAACTAGAACTGAACTAGAACTGAACTAGAACTGAACTAGAACTGAACTAGAACTGAACTAGAACTGAACTAGAACTGAACTAGAACTGAACTAGAACTGAACTAGAACTGAACTAGAACTGAACTAGAACTGAACTAGAACTGAACTAGAACTGAACTAGAACTGAACTAGAACTGAACTAGAACTGAACTAGAACTGAACTAGAACTGAACGAAATTTGGAATTGAATCAAGCCATGACGACATACTGACCTGGATTTGCAACGAAAAGAAAACCTGTAACGAACGTAATCAAGGAAGGAAAATGTGAGCTAGAACCTGATCTAGCCTGAAACAGAACATGAATTACGACCTGAAACAGAACTTCACCTGGAACCTAAACTTGGAATTTGCCTAAAACTTGGAATTTAGCATAAAACAAAACTCATCTTTCTTTTTTTTTTTCTTAAATTTCAGATTAATAGACCAACTTTAGTCAGCGGCAAAGAAAAGAGATTGGTTAGCAATTACGTAGAAGACTCTCACTCCCCTACCCTAATCGGTGAAAGTCAAGAGATTAAATGTCCTCCCAAAGGCCGTTTCCTCTACCAATATATTGAAGACCCCGAATACTATTTCACCTGCATCAATGGCAAGGCCGTAATGTATGCCTGTGCCAGTGGTTTCCACTTTGATAATACTCTTAAGAGGTGTGTTAGTAAAGAGAAAATGGACCAGGATATGGCCACAAACATGATAACAGATACTTTGGATTATTTAGAAATGGACGAGGAGAAAAATGAAACTAATTTATCCTTTAAATGTCCCGAATTAGGTGCTAAAATTATGCCTCACCATGAAAGCAATAAATATGTTTTATGCCTGAATGGCAAGGCTTCCGAATTCGATTGTCCGCCCGAACACTACTTCGATGCCGAACAAAGTATTTGTCGTTTTGGTCATAAACTAGCACCTTCCCATTATGGTTCCGTATTGGATGAGTTTGCGGGCATTGTTTGTCCTAAATTTGCCACATTTACTTTTCCTCATGCCGAGCGTGAGAAGTTCTATTTGTGTCTTGATGGCAAGGCTGGTGTATTCGCTTGTGCTCAAGGGCAATACTTTGATGCTGAGATTCATGGTTGCCGGGAAAAACTTATAATGGATGAGGAAGAAGATTTTAGTTTCAAGGATTTGAAGAATATTGCCAATGAAACTCAATCTACAGACAACAATAATTCACATCAGATGGATGTCCAGTGCCCTGAAACTGGCAATACAACTTTGCCACATGTCTTAAAAACTCATTACTATTTGTGTGTACAAGGTAAAGCCGCAGTATTTACCTGTCCCCAAGGCCTTCTTTACGAAGCCAAAATGAAAACCTGTACAATAAAAACACCCTCCTCGTTCGATATGATTTTTAATCCTGCTTTAAGCTCAGAAATTGGCAATATAAGATGTCCTAAATTTGGTACCTTCAAATTTCCACACAAAGACCCCTCGCAGTACTACTTATGCACGGATGGCAAAACCTATATATTGGCTTGCGGTCAACAGGAAGTATTCGATGCTCAAATAAATATTTGTCGTGAAGGGAATTTATTGGAATTGGCTACTGAGAATGAGTCTAAAAACCACGAAATCCCAGAAGTCGAGGAAGCTGTCAATAACCTTACTTGCCCCATGTTTGGTACCTTCATATATCCTCATCATTCAGAGCAGAAACGTTATTATGTTTGCATTGATGGCAAGGCTATTGGGTTCACTTGCGCTCATAATGAAATCTTTGATGCGGAAGCAAAGGCCTGTCGTCCTGCTTTTGCCCTAATGGAAGAAGATGATGAGCAAATGCCCAAGGTCTTAGACGAACCAGTTAACATATTATGCCCTACCGTGGGAGCCATGAAGTTTGCCCATGAGGAGAAACATAAGTTTTATTTGTGTGTTAATGGCATGGCCTCGGTTTTGGCCTGTGCTAAGGGTAGTTTCTTTGAATCGGCAACGGGAGCTTGTCGTAGATTTTTCTCTGAGGAGAGTTCCAGTAATGAAACTTTTGGAATCCTAAATGAAACTGCTGTTGCTGTCAAATGTCCCTTGTTTGGAACCTTTATTTACCCTCACGAGGAGAGAAACCGTTACTACGTGTGTCTCGAGGGTAAAGCTATCGTTATGTTATGTCCAGAAGGCTTGATATTTGATGAAAAGGACAAAGTTTGTCGCAATACCGAAAACAAAGAATTAGAGGACATTGGAACTTTTACGGTTGTTAGGGAAACGGTCAATGTCATGTGTCCCGCTAAAGGAGTCCACAAATTTGCTCATGCCGAGAAGCAGAAATTCTATTTATGTATCAATGGCATGGGTTCGGTTTTGGCCTGTCCTAAGGGTTCAAACTTTGATGTTGAAGCCTCAAAGTGTCAAAAAATTAAAAATGCTAAAGAAGACTCCTTTTTAGAGACTAAAGATGCTTTAGAGGAAACGGGAGACCTCAATTCAGACTCAATTACATGTCCCAAGTTGGGAACTTTCCTTTATGCGCATCAAGATCCTGGTAAATATTATGTTTGCATGGAAGGCAGCTTAATGGAATTCAATTGTACCAAAGAATATGAAGTCTTTGATTCTGAGACCAAGACATGCCGGCAACGTTTTGAAAATGAACTTCTTTTGGTGACTCAAGAAACTAAGAAACACGAAACAACTTCAGAAAATAAAGAATCTATAACGGATTCCCTAGAGACTAAAGTCACAGAAACTAAAATCAGTTCTGAGCATGCCCAAGATCAAATATGTCCTCCACAAGGTACATTATTGATGCCCCACTTGGAGAGCAATAAATTTTATTTATGCCTCAATGGCCTGGCCTCATTACAATCATGTGCTTCGGACCATTTCTTTGATAATGAAACAAAAACATGCCGCGAAACTCAGTATAACCAGAAGATTTTCGACAATACCGAAAATATTAAATGTCCCCTAAGTGGCTCCCAAAAATTAGCTCACATAGATCCTAACAAATTTTATTTGTGTCTGGATGGCCAAGCCACGACTTACAGTTGTGCCAAGGGTGATTACTTTGAGGCTGTAAGTGAAACTTGTCGTGAAATAATGAACCCAAATGAAGAACCTCAAACCTTGTCTGTTGACAGCTTATGTTCCGGCCCAGGATCCTTCATGATAGCCCACAGCGAACCCAACAAATTTTACTCATGCATTGAAGGTGTAGCCAAACTAGAAAGTTGTGCCGAAGGAGACTATTTTGATAAAGATTTAGGAACCTGTCGAGAAGTTTTTGGTTACGAAAGTCAACTACCCATGACCACTTTACAACCCCTGGAAAATGAAGATAATGAAGTTATTTGTCCAGCCCAAGGAATTGCCATGCTAGCCCACAGCGATCTCAATAAATTTTATTTATGTGTAGATGGTGTTGCCATGCTAGAAAGTTGTGAAAAAGGCAAACATTTTGATGCCCAGACAGAAACATGTGACAAATTATCTAATACCGGAAATTTCAATATAAAATGTCCTAGCTTTGGTTCATATGTTTACCCGATGACCGAAAGAAATCAATACTATGTCTGTGAAGATGGCAAAGAGCGCTTGGTATATTGCAAGGAAGGTGAGGTGTTTGATAATGAAATGAAAAGCTGCCATAAATTTTCCATGTATTCGGAAGCTATTCTAGAAGGACTTGAGGAAGAAGTGTTGCTACAAAATAAAAGCAAAGAAAATGATTTGAAGATAGAGGAATTTAACTATAAAAGTGATGAAATAAATTTTGATAATACTATAGAAGCCGAAAACTTTAAACATTCCCAAATATTGGGCGGATTACTACCGACATTTGAGTCTACTGAAAAGTTAAATCAAGAAAATGACAACCTATTGACATCTGCAGATATAGTAGAGAAAAAAACATTACAAAGCGAATTGGAAGCGTTTCCTAACAGTGAAGAATTTTCAAGCGAGTAATGAAAATTCCAGAAGGAGTAGCTCAGACTTTAACAAACTTTTGATTCATTAACTTTTGATTCATTAACTTTTGATTCATTATGTTCAAATTACGAAATAAAATAAATGTTAAAGAAATAAAATAAATGTTTAAAGAAAAGAAATATAAATTCTTAAGAAATCTGAGGATCTTTCTTACATTAATGGCCTATATTTACTACCTGTTAAGGTGAAAGGTCTACCAATTCAATTTTGTATGCCAAACTTAGAAAAAAAAATTCTTCTTTCCTCGGATGTTTCGAACGTCATCTGCTACGAGTTCCCTCGGTATTTGTTTCGAACAGTTTACTTTTTGGAGTATTTCCCTTGGTCTTTCCTCGCAAGTTTCGGATGTCCTCTTCTACGAGTTCCCTCGGTTTTATTTTCAAACAGTTTTCTTTCTTTAGTATTTCGCTACTATTTAATGCATTTTACTGTGTCGATGTCTCATACAAGTTATCGTTCATTCGATGTTAATAATTATAGTTGAATCAGAATGGTCCTTTAAAAATCTCTAAGAATAGCTTCATCTGCCTATGCAGAGTCAGATCATCTTAAATTTGCATTTAGAGTTCAAAGATTCCGGAAGGAAAAAATTTGGATCTCAATTACCGAACCAAAATAAGGCGGGACTACCGCCAAAATCTGGGTGGCATCCGTGGTGTCAGAATCTTGCTTTTCTGTCTGGCTATCCCTAGCCACTGTAGCCAAAAATCCCGGGGGGATTGCGTTTCTGACTGGCCGTAAGTTGAGATTACTATGATCTCTAGTTCCTCTAGTTCTAGGATCTGGGGGCCCCAGTGGAGTGGGGTCTCCCAATTTCCATTATCTCTTATGTTCTAGCTAATGTCGCTAAAGGTCTGCTCGTCTATATCGTTCTATCCTCAAAGATAGTCCCGTCAGTGTTAATTTTTCTTTTTTAAATTTTTTTCGATGTTTGACATTCTAATCATACGATTATGGGGATTAGTGGAGTGCAGCAGATCCACTATCTCCTCAAAGTCCTTAAGTATTTCTCGCTCCTGTTGGAGTATGTTCGAGTTAATGTCGCTAAAGGTCTGTTCTTCTATATCTTCTAGCTGTCCTCCAAAAAAAGTCCCATGCGTATTAGTTTTTGTTTTTATTTTCTTTTTTCGAAGTTTGACATTCTAATCCCACGAGTATGGGGAAAAATATGTCACCTACGTCAGTCAGTGCAACGTTGAAACTAACTCTGAAGTTTACCCCCAAGTAGTAACTCATAACTAACAGTTTGGTCCGCAAGGAATAATTGATTTTTCCCCAACCATCCACGCATGTAAAGGGGTCTCGCCTCCTGTTTATGTAACTGGTTCCCCACCCATGAATCAGAAGCATCTTCCCATCTGCCACCTGGATTAGGTTCTCCCGAGGGAAAAACATTAGTTTTGTTTTTGTTTCATAGGCATTTTCATTGATTCCTTCTCGATACTTGAAAAAGCGGCGGATATTAATGTCATGGGAAGGGGTTTCTCGCCACCTATTTATGTATGTGGCGGGTTCCCCACTAATGAATGGAAAGTCTCCCCCTATCCACCACCTGCATAGGGACTAAGTTCCCCCGAGGGAAAAAACATCTTGTTTTTGATTCATAGACATTTTCATTGATTCCTTTTCGATACTTGAGAAAGCGGCAGCCACCTCACGCAATGTGCGCCCCTGGATATCAATGTCATGGGAAGGGGTTTCTCGCCTCCTATTTATGTTTGTGGCTGGTTCTCCACTAATGAATGGAAAGTATCCCCTTATCCGCCACCTGAATAGGGATTAGATTCCCCTGAGGAAAAAAAACATCTTATTTTTGATTCATAAGCATTTTCATTGCTTCCTTCTCGATACTTGAAAAAGCGGCAGCCACCTCACGCAATGTGCGTCCCTGTATATCAATGTCATGGGAAGGGATTTCTCGCTACCTATTTATGTATGTGGCTGGTTATCCACTAATGAATGGAAAGCATCCCCTGTCCGCCACCTGCATAGGAATTAGGTTCTCGCGAGGAAAAAAAACATCTTGTTTTTGTTTCATATTCCTTCTCTATACTTGAAAAAGTGGCAGCCTCCTCACGCAATGTGCGTCCCAGGATTTCAACTTTGGCTTCATGTTTTTTCTGCTGATAATTGTTCCAGTTGTAAAGGGTGTCCCAACTAGAACGCAATTTTTAAATTTTAAATAAAACAGACATTTAAAAAAATCGTGAAGCTTTATTATATCGTAAAGAAGACAGAATGAGGTTATATATGAAAAAAGATATCGTGCAGATGGCCGCCACGGCTTTGTTGGCACACACGCGATCTTTTAGTGAAATTTTCAATGAGCTTTTTGCTTTCTGATCTCCAAAACGCGAAATAACACGACCGGGAAATAACTGATGCAGCAATTGAATTGTTTATCAGTCTGTATGACATGTGGCGCCGTCTTGTTGAAACCACATGCCCTCCACATTCATTTTTTCAATTATAGGCAAGAAAAAACTGGTTATCATTTCACGATACCGAACACCAATGACGGTTTGCGCTTCAATCGCCTCATTTTCATAAGAAAAAGGTCCAATGATTCCTTCAGCCCAAAAACCACACCACACAGTGACACGTTGAGGATGCATTTGCTTTTCGTTAATCTCTCGAGGATTTTCCTCACCACAAATGCGACAATTCTGCCAATTGACGAACGCATCAAGATGGAAATGGGCCTCATCACTGAAGATGATCTTATAGGCAAAATCAGCATTTTCGTGTTGTCTCTCCAATACCCAATTAACGAACATGATATCTTGTTCTATACATAACCTCATTCTGTCTACTTTACGATATAATAAAGTTTCACGATTTTTTTTAATATATGTGTTTTATTTAAAATTCAAAAATTGCGTTCTAGTTGGGACGCCCTTTATTAACTGCAGCATCTCACTGGACTTTCTCTAATACAATTTTATGTTTTTTATTAAGTTATGAAGGGTCATTCGATCTTACTGTAAAAGCGCTCTGTTATCTTTCGGACATTGGCTGGATGCCTATTTTGATCTACAGAAGTAACACCAAAGTCCCGTTTCACACGAATCAGTTTTACTTGATCAGTTTTTCTTTAAATTTCTTTTGAACCTGCATTCACACACGAACATTTTCTTCATCAATTTTTACTTTATTTTCCTTAAATTTCATACAAATTTTCGTAAACGGCCAGGTTTTTATCAATTTTTATTCTGTCAGTTTTTTCACACAAATTCGAGACTTGATAAGCCAAACCTGACTAATGTAAAAGAATTAGATATAATATCTTAGTTCCGTGTATAATAAGTGTCAAGTGACTGCTTTGCCTGTATAGTATTGCCATTCATGTCAAATATGTAGAAAGATGCCATATCTCTAAGAACATAAACTTGTTGTACTTCCGGTGCAATGATAAATCTTTAACCATTAAAATATAAACAAAAGCTTTTAAAAGAAATGTTTTTGAATGTATGTATTTTCTTCTTTGTTTTTATTTATATAAAAAAAATGTTTTCTCAGAAACTGATAAAAATTTAATTACATTAATTGCGAAATTTTAGATTTGGCAAAATTTGTTTAGTTTTTTGATTAAAATAAATTTGGAGAAAACTATATAAGAAGAAATGTTTAAGAATTTTAATAATAGTAACAGTCGAGAGAAAAAAGAGTAAGTAATAGAAATTAGGAAATTATTGAAATTTATTTTTATAAACAATTTTTTCCTTGTAGTGCAAATTTTTATATTGACTAGTGCTATTTTGTTCATCTCGGCCCTGAGTTACGTCCAGGCAGCAGATATCAATATCTGTCAAGGTGCTGCAGATAATCTCTTCTTGCCCGTTTTAAATGATTGTAGTTCCTACTATGTCTGCATGGATAATACGCCCATTAAGAGGTCCTGCAAAGCCGGTTTTCTATACGATGCCCAAAAACAATCTTGTAGTGATCCCGCCGTAGTTAAATGTATTCAAAATTGTACCAGTGCTTTAAGCTCGTTTTGCTACGATCGCACTTGCACCAAATATGTCATGTGTTATGCCGGCACCCCTGTCTTGCGCGAATGCTGTGATGGTCTGCAGTATAATGCCGAAACTGATCGTTGCGATTTCCCTCAATATGTCGATTGTGTAGATGATTTGTGTACAATCTTCAATGATCCCAGCAATATAACATTTATACCGAGTAAAGCTGCCTGTGATAAGTATTATGTGTGCATGGATGGTAATCCTCTGGCCAAGAATTGCTCGAGTGGTCTGCAATTTAATCCGGAATGTAATTGTTGTGATTTTCCCTCGCGGGCAAATTGTACGGTTAGTATTAAAAACTATTTCTAAAAAAAAACTATTTTTTTATATACTATTTTATAGGTTTCCCTTTTGCAACGTAACATCACGCCCTTGTCAAAATCTCCCCCCAAAATGGCCAATATTAAATGTCCCAAAGAGGGCGCCCATTTCTTGGCTCATGCTCAGGAAGATAAATACTATTTCTGCATGAATGGTCGTGGTGTAGTCATGGACTGTACTCCCGGTCTGGTCTATGATCCCAAAATGGAAACCTGCCGTGAAAAGAAAAATATTTTAAAGAAATAATGAAAAAATATTGCAAATGGTTTTTTTTTGAGTAATAAAAATTGTTCTCTCTGTATTCTCGTTCTTGATTTGATTCTCCTTAACAAGAAAAGTGTTGTCATGTTAGAGGTTTTAAAGTTTTCAAATTTGTATATAGAAAATTTTTCTTTGAAAAATTTTTAAAATAAATACGTTTTCCATAGAAAAATTGTTCTTTAGAAAATGTTTAGAACATAGCATAATTTTCAAAACAAAATTTTTTCTATAAAAAAAATTTTATTTCCGAAACAAAATTTTTTCTTAGAAAATTTTTCGAAATAAAATTTTTTCTATAAAACAATTTTTCAAAAAAAAAAATTTCTATAGAAAAATGTTTGAAATAAAATTTTTTCTATAGAAAAATTTTCAAAATAAAATTTGTTCTATAGAAAAATTTTCGAAATAAAATTTTTTCTTTAGAAAAATTTTAAATATAAAAATTTTTCTTTGGAAAATTTTTTAAAATAAATATTTTTCTATACAAAAATTTCCAAAATAAAATTTTTTTATTGAAAAATTTTCGAAACAAAATTTTCAGAAGTAAAATGCTTAAAATATAATTTTTCTTTAAAAAATTTTTAAAAATAAAATTTTTCTATAGAAATAAAGTTTTTTCTATAGAAAAATTTTCGAAAAAAAAAATTTTTGAAAAAAAAAATTTTCTATAGAAAAATTTTTGAAAAAAACTGTTTCTATAAAAAAAACCTTCGAAAAAAAATTTCTACAGAAAAATTTTCGAAAACAAAATTAACTATTTTCTATGGAAAAATTTTGAAAACAAAATTTTTCTATAGACAAATTTTCGAAAACAAAATTTTTCTATAGAAAAATTTTCGAAAACAAAATTTTTCTATAGAAAAATTTTAGAAAACAAAATTTTTCTATAGAAAAATTTTCAAAAACAAAATTTTTCTATAGAAAATTTTTCGAAAACAAAATTTTTCTATAGAAAATTTTTCGAAAACAAAATTTTTCTATAGAAAATTTTTCGAAAACAAAATTTTTCTATAGAAAAATTTTCGAAAACAAAATTTTTCTATAGAAAAATTTTCGAAAACAAAATTTTTCTACAGAAAAATTTTCGAAAACAAAATTCTTTATAGAAATATTTTCGAAAACAAAATTTTTCTATAGAAAAATTTTCGAAAAATAATTTTTCTATAGAAAAATTTTTGAAAAAAAATTTCTATAGAAAAATTTTCAAAAAAAAAAAATTTTTTTTTCTATAGAAAATTTTTCGAATTAAAATTTTTTCTATAGAAAAATTTTCGAAATTAATTTTTTTGTATAGAAAAATTTTCAAAATAAAATTTTTGCTATAGAAAAATTTTCGAAATAAAATTTTTCGAAATAAATTTTTTTCTATAGAAAAATTTTAGTAATAAAATTTTTTCTATAGAAAAATTTTCAAAATATTTTTTTTTTTC
Source organism: Stomorhina lunata (assembly GCA_933228675.1). NCBI lineage: Eukaryota > Metazoa > Arthropoda > Insecta > Diptera > Rhiniidae > Stomorhina > Stomorhina lunata. The sequence continues at coordinate 107,381,215 of OW121742.1, forward strand.
TATAGAAAAATTTTCGAAATAAAGTTTATTTCCATAGAAAAATTTTCGTAAAAAAAATTTCTATAGAAAAATTTTCGGAATAAAATTTTTTCAATAGAAAAATTTTCGTAATAAAATTTTTTCTGTAGAAAAATTATCGAAAAAAAACTTTCGAAATAAAATGTGTTCTTTAAAAAAATTTTCAAAATAAAATTTTTGCTATAGAAAAATTTTCAAAATAAAATTTTTTCCATAAAAAATTTTTCGAAATTAAATTTTTTCTATAGAAAATTTTTCGAAATAAAATCTTTCCTATAGAAAATTTTTCGAAATAAAATTTTTTCTATAGAAAAATTTTCGAAATAAAATTTTTGCTATAGAAAAATTTAAAAAATAAAAATTCTTTTAAAGAAAAGTTTTCGAAATAAAATAATTTTGAAAAAAAAAAAATGTTCATAATATAAATTTTTCTATAGAAAAATTTTCGAAATCAAATTTTTCCTAAAGAAAAATTTTCAAAACAAAATTTTTTATAAAGAAACATTTTCGAAATAAAATTTTTTCCACAGAAAATTTTTTGAAAGATAATTTTTTCTTTAGAAAATTTTTCGAAATAAATTTTTTTCTATAGAAAAATTTTCGTAAAAAAATTTTTTTTTAATAAAAAAAATTTTCGAAATAAAATTTTCAGAAATAAAATGTTCAAAATATATATTTTTTTAATTTTTCAAAATAAAACTTTTTTATAGAAAACAAATTTTTTTCTATAGGAAAATTTTCGAAATAATATTTTTTATATAGAAAAGTTTTCGAAATTAAATTTTTTCTATAGAAAAACTTTCGAAATTAAATTTTTTCTATAAAAAAATTTTCGAAATAAAATTTTTTCCATAAAAAAAATTTTAGAATTATATTTTCTTTATAGAAAATTTTCGAAATGAAATTTTTTATAGAAAATTTTTGAAATAAACTTTTACATAAAAATTTTTGAAATAACATTTTTTTCTATAAAAAGATTTTTTACATAAAATTGTTTCTATAGAAAAATTTTTGAAATAAAATTTTTTTGTAGAAAAATTTTTGAAATAAAATTTTTTCTAAAGAAAATTTTTCGAAATAAAACTTTTCTATAGAAAAATTTTCGAAATTAAATTTTTTCTATAGAAAATTTTTGAAATTAATTTTTTTCTAGAAAAAAAATTTTTAAAATAAATTTTTTTCTAAAGAAAAATTTTCAAAATAAATTTTTTTCTAGGGAAAATTTTTCAAAATAAATTTTTTTTTATAAACAATTTTTTGAAATAAAATTTTTTCTGCAGAAAAGTTTTCGAAATTCAATTTTTTCTGTAGAATATTTTTGAAATAAAATTTTTTATAGAATAATTTTCGAAATAAAATTTTTTCTATAGAAAAATTTTCAAAATTGTTTTTGAAATTTTTCACCAAAAATCTGTCTTTTTATAAAACCTCTAAAGTAGCATCACTTAATTCACTTGTGCGAGCATAACTTTACGTAAAATTATTTTGAAATTATTTTTAGTATTGAAAAGTATTTCAAACATTTCACTAGTAAAATCTTTATAACCAAAATCGAATTTTTAATAAAGAGAAAACAATTTTAATAAAAACTCAGTTTTAAATAAATAAAAGGTATTTATTTTAATATTTCTTTTAAATAACTATAGGAATAAAGAAATAGTTTCCGAATTTTGTAAATATTCAATATTTTGTGTGAAAATATCGAGTTATTTTTAGATATTTCTTTTTATAATATAAAAATTGTGTGTATTGCAATTGAGGTGAAATGAAAGAGGGTCGGTCGCCAGAAAAGAGAAAATCTTTGCAATCAAAAAAATTGTAGTATCTTAAAAAATTTTGAAAATTTTCTCTTGCAAATAACAAATTTACTAAACAAAGATTTTAAAAACAAAAATTGTTCTATATGGAAAAAATTATGTTGAAAAAAAATCGGAATTAAAATTTGAATAAAAATTTTTCTCTAGAGATTTTTTTAATGAAAAGTTTTGTCTAGAAAAAGTTATTAATGTTAATTTTTATCTCGAGATTTTCTCTAGAAAAATTTGTAATGAGTATTTTTTTCTATGAAAATTTTTTAATGAAAGTTTTCCCTAGAGAAAAATTTTCATTAAAAATTTTTCTCTAGAAAAATATTTTTAACAAAAATTTTTCTGTAGAAAAATATTTTTAACAAAAATTTTTTTAAGAAAATTTTTTTAGAATCTTTTTAATGAAAAACTTTAATTTCAGTTATGGTTAATGAAACTCATAAACCCCAAGAGGACTTGGAAAATGAACAATTAGGTCAACGTTTGGCCGCCTCTAATCAGGCCTTGGCCGATATGCAAGCCGAACATCGTCAGCTCTTACAGGAAATGGAAACATTACGTAAAAGAGCTGAAGACCTGCATCGCCTGAGGGAACAACAAGAGCGAGAGGATGAGGAAAGAAGACAACAAGCCATAGCAGCGGCTAACATAACTGTTGAAACTCGTGAAGAAACCGTTACAGAAGAAACTAAAACTGAGTCCATACAAACGGAAGAAAACGAAGAAGAAAATCCCGAAGAAGCTGAATATATTAAGGAAAAACTAGCTGAAATAGCTCGTTTGAAGGCTCAATTCAAGCGAGTACAACACATGATCAATACCACCGAAATGATTGAGAATCATATAAGTACAAAAGAAGCCGCTGAACAGAATCTTAAGCAGGAAGAAGTCAGTAAACCTAAACCAGCTGCTAAACCAGCGACAGCTGTAACAAGTGCCTCAAGCTCAAACGTTCCGGTTGGTATATCTCTTGCAACTGAACCTTTAGATCTACCAACTATGCCAAATATGCCTACTATGGCTGATCTGAATGCAGCCACTACATCGGATGAAAAAGAGCAGCTTATTATGACTATGCTAAATATGTTTCAGGATTTCTCTACAGATTTGAGGTCTCAAGCCGATAATTTGAGAACCGAACGCCAGCGCATAAGGGAGTTGAAAGAAAGCATTATAAGATCAAAGAGGGGTGATCCAAAGTAAATATTTTATTCAGAACACTCTTTAGCAGGTTTAGGTTATATACAAAATTGTAAAATTTGTTGCTTTATACTCTATATATTAATATAATTAATAAAAAATCTGTTTACAATTGTTTAAAAATCCCTTAATTTCTAGACTTGTATTTCCCATTTTAAAAATAATCGTTTAACGGTACTTTTCTTACTTACTTTTCTGAACACTGGCAACCTTTTTATACCAACAACTCCGGCAGCTCTTTTGAACCATCTTCCATCATCTGGCATCTTTAGTTTTCGACGAAATGGTCAGCCGGAATGTAAAAATTATTTGCACATAAAAATTGCATCCAAGTTGTTTTTACTAAAATCTCATTAAAAAATCATTTAAAATTAAGAAAATTTGCATAAAACTAAACTTCTACAAACGCATTTTACTTGTATCATGAAGAATATTTAAAAAATTAACTTGAAACACTAGAAAACGTAAATTTAAAATTGTGTAAAAACAGCCAGTAAAAGAAAAGGGGCGTACAAAAAAAGAAAAAAATCAATGAAAATTGAAAATATTGTGGAAAAAAATTACAACTAATTAATTTTACATAATACCGATTGGCTAAGTAAGAAAAATACACAATGGCTCCAGTTAAACGATCTAATAGTAGAAATAAAAATTCTACACATATTAATTCTCATAGCCAGAACGGTGTTCCCGTTGCTACTGCCACAAATACAACAAATTCTACTCATTCCTCGAACGCATCTGCGACGACAACACAACGCAAACAAACGGGTACAGTGCCTAAGGCTTCTACAAAATCTTCATTGGCATCGAATAGTGCGTCTAGTGGTCAAAAGCCTTTGTTGCAGCCTACAGGTGTGGCACAAATGGCCAATCGCTGCAGTCCTTTAAATATTGTAGCTTCAATACAACAGCAACAACATAATTCACGTATCATGCAGCAACATAAAAATACAGAAGTTGTGGCTCCCATAAGAAGGGAACTAAAAGATTTAAATGTGAGTGATATTAAAGGTTTTATTTAGTAAGTCTGAATTTTGTGTTTAAGGTTTAGACTGAATGAAAGACTTTAGCCTGAGTAACAGACTTTAGTCTCAGTGAAATACTTTAGCTGAGTAACACACTTTAATCTAAATGAAAGTCTTAAGTTTGAATATAAGACATTTTTTTAGAATAAGACAATTAGACTGATGGTAAGACTTTTTTATGTTTGTACTTAAGGAAGCAAGCCCAGATCAACTGTATATTTTCGATTATTTTATTTTTTGTGTTTGGGCCTTAAAATAGCTTTTGTATAGACATGATACTTTTTGGTTTAGAAGATATAGTGCTTTAAAGCTCTGAAATATAAATTGTATAACAGGTAGGTTCTTGACTACCAAAATAACAGCCCCAGACTTTAGTCTGAATGAAGCACATTAGTATGAATGAACGACTTTAGTCTGAATATAATACTTTTTTTTTAGAATAAGACCATTTAGATAAAAACTTCTTTCTGCATCCCATAAAACCTAATCCGATGTTAAAACATTAAACTGATGGTAAGACTTTAGTATGTTTGTAAGACTTAAGGAAACAAACCCACATCAACTGTATATAACCGAATTTTTAAATTATGTTTCCAGTTAGGGCCTTAAAATAGCTTTTGTTTTAAAGCTTTTATGTAGACATGAAACTTTTAGTTTAGAAGATAAAGGGCTTTTAAGTTCTGAAATATAAATCGTATAACATGTAGGTTCTTGACTACAAAATAACGGCCAGACAGATGGAGCAATGAATGACCATATTTTATGAATATTAATACTCGAAACTCAGATCGTGCCGAAACGAGCAGTCCAGTTAATAAGCCCTAAGATCAGGAAGGACTGAAGTGACAGTTGAGATGAGTAACAGTTTCTGCCTACTTGATGTTATGACAACTTCTACAGTAGTCATTGCTAGGAAGATTGAATCTCCAAGCATGTAATCTTGTTATGTAGTGTTCTGTGAGAATTGATATTAGAATTCGTTGTCTGTGGAGCTGTAGGGATAACCAGGCTGCAGAACGCTTACTGTCGTAAAATGGCTAGATTATCCGCAAAAGTATTAGATTGTTGTTATTTCGTACCTAGAAGAGTTCTATATTGAAATGTTTCGCCATCTCATTTAGGAATGAGGACAAATGTCGTAAAAACGGTAGATAAGGAATGAATGGCGACTCGACTATCAATACAAAAACGAATATCTCTATAGTATATTCTGTGGTACCATAGCCATTTGAAATTTCAGTCTGTTAATTACCACAGAGCTCTGGGAGCTTAAAGAATTCTCTCTCTTCCTTTTCCGATTTAGATCCAGCCGATTGAAGTTCCACAGATGTTTAAAGTATAAGAACGGTAAGAGTAGGGTGAAAATGCAGTAGTCAATGGTGTTGGGGATGGCTAAGAGTTTATTCAAAATAGGGCAGTGGCCTATAGGTGAAGGATACCAATATGCAGTGCTTCTTAACTTAATAACTGAGTTAAGGGCTATTTTCTGATTCATAATCTCAGCCAGTCCTAATGGCAACAGTAATCATTAGAATCTGAGTATTTTAACAAAAGAGCCTCGCTAATAAGCTCTACATAGATCAAGCTACCAAACAAGAGCACTATAGATGATTATAGGTTTTACAACCATCTCAAAGAGTCAGGCAGTATTTGAAGGGAAAAGGCCCAGCAGGGATTAAAAGCATTATATTATGAAGAACAAATATTTTAAATAAATATATTGTACAAATTCATATTATCCATATAAAAAGAATATTGATAATGGCATAAAGTTGTCGTCAAGTAGACTAAGGGTGAATATTACCAAAACTATTTCAAATTTTTAATTTCGTAAAACATAAATTACAATTTTAATTTAAATTTAAATACAAATTTAAACAAATGCATCACAATGTCCAAAAATAAATAAATAAATATTATGGACAAATAATAACACCCACATTAAATATTACAATAAATAAACAAAAATATTAAATATTTCAATTGTTCCTAAAATGTTTAATATAATTTTTTTTTAATTTTCTTAAAAGAAGATTGTTAAATACTATTAAAAACTTTCTTAAAAAGAATATTAAATGAAATAGAGGTTTTTTAAAACATTTTACAAAATTAAATATTACAAAAATTTAGTCTAAAATGAATGAATTTTCTCTTAAATTTAAAAATAAACTCTTTTCTTCAAAATCATTCAAAATTTTCATTTGGTAAAATCTCTGAAAAGCTCTAGAAAATGTGAATGAATATAATTTTCCGTTTGTCAGTTGAACTTCTTAACTCGGCCGATAACGAACGAAACGAAAACCTTTAAATTTACGAAAAAGATTCTTATTTCAAGATAAGAATAAAACTGTAATCTTTCAATATAGGCGGTATAATAATATTCTTTACAATTTCTTTATTAATCTATTGTTTAAAGGATTATTTATTAACAACTGTGGTAACCACTCCAACAAATAATACCAATAATCTCAATAATAATCAACAACAACAGCAGCAATTGCAACAATTACAAGCTAACGTAGGACAGCAGCATCAGCAACTTCAAAGTAATACAACAGCCACGAATAGTGATTTTGGTAAGTTATAATGGTTAATAATTTTTTATATAAGATATCTTTAACTTTTAAAAATAAGTGAATATTTAGTTTAGATGTTTTAAAATGTTTTCCTTCAAATTTTAATATTCTTTCTCTACATCTTGAATATTTGTGTGTTCACTTATATGTATTAGTATGTTATATTGTACCTTTAGTATTTTAAATATTTCAAAGATCTAAATTTAGAAATTTGTCTGTTTTTCTTTAATTTTTTTGTTTTATTGCATACTACATCATCAAATAAAAACCGAGAAGTTCTTAGTCATGCAAAGAATTGACTTTTGATTTATTTATGTATGCCTTTCTTTCGAACATTAAATTTAATTTAGTTCAATATTTTCAAAATAAAAGAAAATTTTAATTAGTTTTCAAATTATTTTATAGTGATAAGGAGTTTTTCGTATACAATTTGTATACTAAATTTAGCTCTACAACCCGTGGTGGGTTTTGGCTTTCTGTACAACTCTCCCTTTCATTGCTCTCTGTTTGGCTAAGAGTGCACCAGCATCTTATTTCCATCAATAGCATATCATCTTTAATTTTGTGAATTAGGCGCCTACGTGGTCGGCTTTTTTTTTCTTGTGGGTTGTAGTCAATAATAAGTTTTTGTACCCTATTATGTTCCATTATTAACATTGGCTATACAAGTTAACAACGTCGATTTGGACAACATATAACTTATCTATCACATATGGTTTGTGTCAGTAATAACAAATATGGTATTTTGGACTGTAAACTTCTTTCATTATTTCGTGTACAACTTTTTTTTCGCCGTTTTGCAATAGATGGGTGTAGCGTAAGGGTTAGTCAAACTAAAAAGATAGTAGATGTCATACAATCAGCTTAGGTATTTGTAAATATAACGCAATCGAAATATTGGTCGATTTGTGTCGGCATCACAAAGTTATTCTCCATAAAACATGTCAGCTTACGAGCCAAATTCTACTTTAATATGAAGAAATCTGCGGATAAGACTTCTTGAATGCTCTGAATTTAAGTGATTTTACAGCAATACCCCATATTGCGAAATCAATCAATTAATAGGTTTGAGCCGAGCATTGAAACACAAACGGCGGCAAATTAACGAGAGAGACATGATAAAGTTATTTTACAGCAATATTGCGAAAGTTGTCAAGACATACTTGGAAACGTTGAAATGGGAAGTCCTACCCCACCCAGCGTATTCTCCAGACATTGCTCCCTCGGAATATCACTTTCGGCACACATCCTGGCCGACCAGCACTTACAGTCTTATAAAAAAGTAAAACATTAAATCGATTAGAGGATCGCTTCAAAAGATGACCAGTTTTTTCTCTTAATATAATTCAGTATTCGATAGACGACAAAGTTTAAACTAAATTTTAAAATATCTAAAGAAAACGGCTGCTGAAAGTTAGCGATTGCTAGTAGAATCTTATGGTCAAAATGCACCAACTCAAACAATTTGTGAACGATGGTTTGCGCGATTTAAAAGTGGCAATTTGGACACAGAAGACAAGGAGAGACCCCCTTTATCACGAAAAATTTGTAGGATGAGGAATTGGAAGCAATACTCTACGAATATTGTTGTCAAATGCTAGAAAAACTTGAATTATTACAGTGATCCACACAACAAGACCTTTATCTACCTTTAAAAGCATTTGGAATCATTCAAAAGCAAGGTCCAATATGAAAAGTTTAAAGAATTTAAAATAAATATTTTTTGCATTGTATTGTTACTGATAATAAAAATTTAATACATTACGTAAACCTTAAGCGCAAGAAGGGATATGTATAGGCGGTCAACAAGCCAAATCAACAACGAATATCCATGACGCCAAGATAATAATCTGCATTTGGTGGAATCAGAAGCTGTTGAAATCGAAAAGCAGGGCCCCTTGAAGAGAAAAACAAACAAAAACCAACAAGTCATTATTTTTCATCATAACAATGCTTGGCCACATGTTGCAAGACCGAAGTTTTGGTTCAGACCTTGCCGATTCTGTCTATCATTTGTTTCGATCGATACAGAACACTCTAACTTTAATAACCTTCGCTTGTATCAAAAATTGGCTTAATATATTATACACCTCCAAACCTTGAATAATATATCAACGCATTTTGTTATTATAGAGGAATGTGGTATACCTATTTCTTTTTAGGTTGCCCAATCAAAATATAGTTTCACCCTCCTGTTGTGTCTCCATTTGATTGATCCATTAGAAATAAATACTTAACGCACAATTTCTTAGATATTTGAGAAAATATTTCAAAATGTACAGGTAATGTAGTACACCACATGCTAGTGGGGAGTAATGGGTAAATATAAAAATGAAAATACGAACTAGAGACCCTTACTCGTCATCGTACCAAATTATTTTTTCCCTTTTTAAGGAATTTTTTGTACTTGCTGCCACGGAAGCACTGATATCCCGGTTTCATGTATATTCCAGATGCGTTTAGAAGGAAAATTGTACAAGTAAATTAATGAAAGATCAACGTTTTCTCTAGGCACTTAAAGTATACCATAAAAGCTGCACTTGTTTTAACTGTAGATATCATTCATTTCTGACTCCCAGAATGACTTAAAAAAATAAAACAAAAAGATACTTTCTTCATTATCGGAAAACAGCGAACTATTACGCGTATTTCCGTTATTCTTATATTGTCAGTTTAAGAGCAAAAGTTACGATATCCAGCCTATATTACAATTACCCGCACTTACTTTAATAACGATATTACGCAAAAGAAAAATCGATATTATTAGCTTGTAAAATGCCTAGTTAACGCACATTTATTCTTAACACACTTTTTGTCTTTCTTTTCAATATAAAATTTAACTTAATTCTATATTTTAGTTTATAATAATAGTAATTTTAATATAACTTTTAAATATAAAATAAGCTATAAAATACTTGATTTATTTATTCTTATTCTCTTTTAACAAAATTTAACTTTTCCAGAAGGCTCTCAAGAGAACCAGCAACGTTTCTGTTATCCTGTACGTCCAATACCCAGACGCAATCAACAGCAACATCAGCAGCAATCGCAATATCAACAATTGCAAAGTGATTTTTTGAATTCTACTCAAAATTTAAATTCAAATCTTAATACCGCCATAGGTGTAGTTATACCCACAACGCCCGGTCTACCCTCTACTTCGAACACAAATACTACACAATCGTTGTCTAATACCGTTCAACCAAACGTTTCGTCCAACTCGAACGCAGCTTTTAGTGACAACGCGTTGGGTCCCCAGTTTGAACAGCACCTACAATTGTTGGTAGTTCAACGTTTGAAACAGCTATTCGAAAATTCTCAAACTCAGCCGTTTTTGAATTTAACCAGCAATTTATTGCCCAATATACAAGCATCATCTTCGGCTAATTTGGCTAATGCAGTTTTAAATCACAACGCCAACGAATTCAATCAATTGGCTCAACGTTTTCAACAGACCTTGAGTGCTAATAATAACAATAATAATCATAAAATTAATTTGGATAATTCTTTACAAGCTCAGCAAAAGGTAAAAAAATTTAATATTCCTTAAAAAAAAAATCAAACTGAAAATTAAATCTATCTCAAACAAATCATGTTTAATTTTTAAGGCTTTGAAATCTTCCACAATGGTCCATGAAATACCTCCAAATACTAGCGCTAGAGATGTAGTGGTTAATTCCACCAGTTTGGAAGATGTACCCAGAAGTGAAGTATGTTAATTTTTTTTGTAACAAATTTCCTTAAAAATATAACTATAATTTTCCAAAAATTCCAGATGAGCGATCGTGCCCAGTCCGTGCAATCGCTACACAGTAATATGGAAACACCTACACCCGATACAACACCCTCATACGAGGAACTACAACAACGTTTGGAAGCCTCCAATCGTAATATTCAAAATATGCAAGAACAACAGCAACAATTGCTCAAATTGCAAAATGCCGCTAAACAGCATTTGAGTGACATGGAAAGATTGCGTCAACAAGCTCAAACCTTAAGTTTTCCCTCGGGTTCTCAGCGAGCAGCTGATGGTGGCGATGGTGCTCCCGAATATGAATCTATTGATCAAGTTCATTCGGATATGGCTTCGTTGGTTGGACGTATGAAAAATCTTACTACTTTTATACAAAATCAAAATGAATTATCTTCCCTAATGGGTGATGATGGTCCTGAGATTTTAGCCGAACAAGAGCTATTGCAAAGAAAACTAGAGGCTTTGAGAACCCAGCGCGATGAAATGCGTAGCTTGGTTAGTGAACTGCAAAGTGTCAATCGCTCGGCCGAGGAGACCGCCAAAGAGGCTAGACAGAGGCAATATGAACAGGAGAAGGATATTGAGGAAAATGGACAGCAAAATTCTCCTAAGCCATTGGCAGGAACCAGTAAGAAATCTTCGAATGTAGAACGCGAAAGAGAAGTACCTATAGAGTACAGTCGCAATGTGCCCATTGAATTGTTGCAACAAGCTCAAAGACAGCCACTTTCTAATACCAATGGTCAGGTACAATCTGCATCAGAAGCTGATGATGATGGTGAGGCGGATGGCGAAGAAACCGTGGAGCAACGTAAAATAGCTGCTGCTTTAATTCAACAAAAAGTGGCCGATATTGATGCTATGAAAGCTCAATTGAAACGTTTAAAAGATATGATGGAAACTGTCAATATCATAGAGGCTCATACAGCTAAAGATCCTAAATTAGTAGGACGTACACCACCTAGAGAAGTACCAATAGTATATGACCGTGAGCGCACGCCTGTAGCGGCACCCAGTCGTTATCATGACGATGATAATAACAGTAACGATGAGTTCATAGCGCGCAAAGTGCGTATGTTAAATGAAGTTACTTCAGATTTAAGAGCCCAGGCTCAATCTCTGCAATCGGAAAAGGATCGAATTCAAGCTTTAAAAAATGAAATTGAGCGTCGTAAGCAGCAAGCTGCTGCAGCTGCTCAAATGGGCGAAGATGCTTTAAAAAGAAATAGCTTAACTCCCACACCAGTGCCACGCAATCATGAAAATCGTTGGGATGAGCATGTTAAAACTCAACAGGAAAGGGATCAACTAAAGGAGGAATATGAACTGAAGAAAAAGGAGTTTGAACTACTTTGCAAACGCTTGGAACAAGAAGATCAACAGCAACCAACACCCACCAGACGGCAAGACATTGTCTCTGAGGCTGATGATGAGGCCGAAGAAGATAACAATGACGACTCTGACTATGCGGCCAGTACGAAATTTGTACCCACCTCAACTCCGGCTGCCACACGAGGTAATGATCAAGCTAGCAGAAATGTTAAGGATTCATTAAATTCTACGGGAGCTTCATCTAATGCTGCTACACATATTGCTCAGGCAGCAAGCAGTACTCACGACGGAGCTTCACTTGAAGGCGCCAGTATGCAATCTGGTAGTTCCAGATCTTTCTCTATACCACCACCCATGTCAGCGATGGGCATGAATTTTCGTAAGTTTTTCTAATGTTAATTAAGAATTTAAAATTGTATTGCAAAAACTTTTCTGTAGTAAAACTGTTATATTAACAATGGTTTTATAGAAAAACTGCTATGCCAACAATTTTTCTGTAGATAAACTCGTATACCAACAATTTTTCTATAGAAAAACTGCTATACCAAAATTTTTCTATAGAAAAACTGTCATACCAACAATTTTTCTATAGAAAAATTGTTATACTAACAATTTTTTGATAGAAAAACTGTTCTACCAACAATTTTTCTATAGAAAAACTGTTCTACCAACAATTTTTCTATAGAAAAACTGTTCTACCAACAATTTTTCTATAGAAAAACTGTTCTACCAACAATTTTTCTATAGAAAAACTGTTCTACCAACAATTTTTCTATAGAAAAACTGTTCTACCAACAATTTTTCTATAGAAAAACTGTTCTACCAACAATTTTTCTATAGAAAAACTGTTCTACCAACAATTTTTCTATAGAAAAACTGTTCTACCAACAATTTTTCTATAGAAAAACTGTTCTACCAACAATTTTTCTATAGAAAAACTGTTCTACCAACAATTTTTCTATAGAAAAACTGTTCTACCAACAATTTTTCTATAGAAAAACTGTTCTACCAACAATTTTTCTATAGAAAAACTGTTCTACCAACAATTTTTCTATAGAAAAACTGTTCTACCAACAATTTTTCTATAGAAAAACTGTTCTACCAACAATTTTTCTATAGAAAAACTGTTCTACCAACAATTTTTCTATAGAAAAACTGTTCTACCAACAATTTTTCTATAGAAAATTGTTATGCCATCAAATTTTCTATAGAAAAGCTGTTATACCATCAGTTTTTCTATAGAAAAACTGTTATATCATGTATTTTTTAATAGAAAAACTGTTGTACCTACAATTTTTCTATCTTAAAACTTATGTACGTATAACTTTTATATCAAGAAACTGTTGTACTAACATCGTTTCTATCGAGAAACTGTTGTACCAACAATTTACTTATTTTACCAAAACTTTTACTTAAATTTTTATATTTCCCTTTAAAGCCGGCCCCATACCACCACCCCTACCAACTGCTTGGAATCCTCATCAATATTACTATGCTACTGGTGTACCACCACCACCTCCACCACCCCAAAACACATTTGGTTTAACTCAAACCTCCAGTAATGCAGCAACTTTAAGCACCAATGAATGCATTTGTAGTGCCAACAATTTGGGTGCTGCCACTTCATCGTCTACAGCAACTAGCGCTGTTACAAATGCTCCCCTCGCCTCCAACGATCCCATGCTTCAACAATTCATACAAACTCAACAGATGCTAATAAGTTCAGTGTGTCAATGTAATCAAATGTTGTGGCATCAACAACGTGAAATCGATAGCCTCAATCAAACCATACACATGTTGCAGGAAAGGCTATTGGCTATAACCTCGGGAAATGCTGGCAACAATAATGATGTAACCTATGGTTTACGCTCTGAATCGGTACCACCACCATCTTTGGCGGGCATACCTACAACACAAGCTTTGCCCAATAATTTGTATGTTGGCATGAGTCGGGCACAATCCGAACAGCCAATACCTTTTATACCGGGACAAAATAGAAACAGTGCTTTTAGCAATTATCAACAGCAACAGCATCAACATGTCTATCGTCAACAACGTATTGCCCAACAGCCACAGGGAGGCTTTAATTTCTCCACTGAAACCCAACAGCACAACTCTACGGCATCGGCTACTTCTAGTATGTATGCCACTCTTAACAATGCTGTACCACAACCACCACCACCTCAGGCGCCCTCAACTCACTTCAACAATGAAATTCCTACTCCACAATCACCAGTTGTCGGCTCGGGACCAGCTCCCATTTTTATGCATCATCATAATAATGCTATACATCAAAATAATGCCAATTTACGTACCCAGAATCAACAGCAACAGCATCATCATAGCAATTTGTCGCATACTCTCAACAATCAGGTGCCTCCTGGCAATCGTGCTAATAATTATTGGGATAATTTTAGAAGGTAAATAATTTCATCATTTTTTAAGATAAATTTCAAAGTAAATTTGTAAAGGGTTTAAAGAGTTAAGTTTAAAATTGAAATCAATTTTTAAATAACTTGAGTAAATTGTTTTTTTTTTTTATAAGGAATATGATTAGAGTTATTGTTTGATAGAAATCTCTTATTTATTATTTTTATATTTATTAATAAAGTTTGGTTTTAATTGCGTGTTCGAGTGTATTTATTATTATTATTTTAAAAGTATATATTAGATTTATTTAGATATAAATCACAAATTCCGTTCGGATTGCTTTCAATTCCTTAGTTACATCCGACTAGAATGGTCTTAATTTCTAAAGTTTCCGAAAAATTTTAACGCTTTCAAAACATAAGATAAATACATTTATATCCGAATAAACATGGTCAATAACAGTACTCATCAGCACCAAAAGTTGCAATCAAGTTAAACTATTTTGTTGTGTCCCTTAAGAACAAAAACACCCAAACTTTTAAATTAAAAAAAAACTTTTTCTCTTTTTATTTAATTTGTGATTTTTGAATAATTTTTAATTTGTGATTTTGAATAACGACTTCACCAATATATGCGGCCCGGTCTATGAAAAGGTGGCTTGTGCTCAAAAATAAAATATCGAAAAATTAGCTCATTTTTCGAAATTTTTAACTAATTTTTCGAAATTTTGTTTTTGAGTCATAAGCCTTTTCCCTTTTCATAGACCGGGTCACATATTATATTTGTTCCCGCATTTTAACGAAACTACCCAAACTTACTCAAAAGTGTACAAAATTTTCAATACAAATTGTTGTTTTTTTTGTGTAATTTCTAACAATTTCGGACTGTTTTGGATAGTTTTGTTAGAGTACGGGAACAAACATATAATAGGTGGTATGTGGTATACCAATTTGCTTTTTGATTGCCAAATTTTAAGTTTTTGTGCGATTAAAATATGATAAACATTATACATATGCTTCCACGCATATTTTACGGGTGAACATATCTAATGCAGAACATTTCAAATTTTTCGGAATCTAATACCATTTCGATCGGAATTCAGCTACAGAATGGTACCAATTCCGAACGGAATTTGTAACATGTCTAATAAAGTGGGTTTATTCCGAAATTTTTTGAAGAAACAAAATATGAAATTCATTTCTTTTTCAAACTGAATTGAGTCCTGTAACAGGGCTGATAAAAATCTCAGCGAAAATCTTCAATGTAAGTTTTTATTGTAAATTTTTAAAATGTTTTTTATTTTCAGAAACTAGGTGTATTGCACTAGATAAATTTTTTAATTTGATTCTTTATTAATAATAATTGTTTAAAGCATGTTCTTGTTTTTGCCTTAATATCTGACTAACAAAAATTGTTTGCTTTTATTTTATTTTTTTTTTACTATTTTATGTTAACATTTCTAATGTTGTCGCTTAATACTTGTTAAATGTGGCCGAACCTAAAACAAAAAAGCTATTCGCGCCAAAATTTGCTTTCCACCAACTCAGCTAAAAGTAATGAAGAACAGCAAATGCAACAACAGCAGCAGCAACAACAACAGGAATCTGCCTACGAAAGATCCGCATCTATGCCTCACCAGCAGCAACATCATTCCTCCTCCTCGTATAATTTTCAACAACCAAATCAAAATTTAGATGAATGCAGCAATAATTTAAATTATGCTGCCAATAATGATTCTGCCTCGGCTGCTCATAATAAATATTTGAGGATCATACAAAGATCTCGTATCAATCAACAGCAGCAGCAACAGCAATATCAGCAGAATATCTATCAACAGCAAAGAGATTTTTTGCAGCAATTAAATTGGCTAGAGCAACATGAAAATTCTGCTACAAATAATGCACCCACAAACAGCAATTCTGTTAATACCAATACAGCAGATCTGATGTATCATAACTATAATATACAGCAAAGTAATAAGGTGGGTCCCAAGCCCAATTGGCGTTTTCGTAATTTGAATGAGGAATATCAAAATCCTTCGACCCTACAAAATTCAAGACATTCCTCGCAAACAGCGGCTAATACACCTTTGCAAAGATATCAGAACACTTTGACATTCCAACAGCCACAAGCTTTACATTTTCTACAGCCACAACAGCAGCAAACTGCTGCCTCGTCTTTGATTAGAAATCAAGATTTTTTATTAAGACCAGCTGTGGATTTGGACGAAGGGGGAGGAGGAGAAGTAAATTATAATTTCCTTAATCCCCAACAACAGCAGCAGCAGTTGCCGTTGGATTTCTCTAATCAACACTCACATCACAACAATGACAATCTTCTGCTAGACGGCAATGAAAACCATGAAGAAGAGGATGAGGAAGAGGATGATACCACCTCTGAGGAGATAAAACGTAATCTTCTGGTGAATGCCTTAAAAAATGATAAATTCACCACCAAGTTCTATGAATCTATCAAAGAAGATGTGTTTCGTCGTCTCGAAAGCATGCTACTGGACAAAGATAACGTTAACAATGAAAATGCCGCAGCTGGTACACAAAATCAGCTTTTCAACAATATAACCCATGTATCATTACGTAAATTGAATCTTAACGAACAAAGAGATCAGCTTTTGCAACAGCAACAACAACAATTTCAAAACCATTTAGAACTTTCCTCTGGCCAAAATCATAACGAGGAGAATCGTTTGAGTACCACCATTAGCAACAGGAATAATGAAATCGAATTGCCCTTGTCCTCCTCGAATAATGATAATGACAATGAAAATGAAAAGCCCGAAGAAGACACCAATTGGCGTCAAAGTGTCAGGAATAACTGCAACAACCAAAGCACACGTAGCAATATTATCAACGCTAGCGCGCCAATTAGCGCTACTACTACTACGACTATAACAAAAAATGTTACCAAGAAACGTAAAAATCTACGCAAACAATCTGTAAATCAGGCAAATCATAGCAATAGCTCGAACACTAATGAAACCTATGAAGAGGAGGCTAACGATAATTTGAGAGGAGCCTGCAGTTTAGCAGCACAGCAGCATCAAAAGTTACAATTACAGGAGTGTAAGGAGAAGGTAAGTTACTAATAACAAATTCTGAAATTAAATTAAAGAAAAATTCTAAATATTCCCCCTGGTTCTACATTCTACAAGAAAATGAAAATCGTTTTAAAACTCTTAAGGCAATTTCACTGTGTTCTTAAAAACGATTTCACTTTTCTTTCACGTTCTTGATCAAATAAAGAACACAAACTCAGGGGAAGTTCAAATTTTCATTTCACTTTTGTAGAACCTCGGCGATTACCTTGTACAATTACAGGTTTGTGAAATTAAGGGTTTGCAAATTTGAGGTTCAGACATAAATTGGCTCAAAAATATTTTTTTTTTTTACAACTTCAATTTTCAATACCAATGTAAATTAGAAATATGGGAAATAATAATGGACTGTGACTTGATTGAGGCCACCAAACAAGAGCACCATAAATGAGTATAGGCCCTACAACCATCTCAAAAAACAAGGCACCATTTGCAGAGGAAATCCCCATGAATTGCCTATGGACATTCTACACGAATAAAGTGTAGTAGCTGCTTTAGCCACACTAGATTGGATGTTTTGACACTATGACAGTTCGACCCCAAGCGGGAATTGTAAATCGGGAGATTTTGGTTGTTGTTGCTGTAACAGCGTGACCTGTAATCAAAATATAAAAAATATGTCATTATTGTTCACCTAAGTTACGGGACTCCTCTAAATCCAGTCCCAAATGACGCGCCGCTTCAACAGGGTTAGTCCATAGGAAATCAGGAGTTTGCTGCGCATTGAAAGAGGTGCTGGGTAGTGTGTGGACTTTCTCCACATGCTGGACAGGTATTGGGTATTATGGGATTAATTCTGGACCAGTATGAATTAAGTCGACTACAATAACCTGATCTTAGTTGTGCCAGTAATACCCTAGTAGTTCTCGGCAGACTTCTCTCTTCCTCTGCAATAGGTGGGGGACGGCCACCAAGTATAACATTCAATTGGTAACTAGATATAGTTGATGTTACCATGCTTCTGTGAATGTCTTCGAGAGCTGCTTTATATGAGGCTGGGTGGTATACTGTCTAATATCATTCTCATAGCAACGAAGGTCCTTCCTAACATGTCGTGGGGGGGATCTAATTCCGTTAGATGGTGGTTCGGATGATCTCTCCTATGACATTCCATAAGAAATTGCCCAATTAGTATTTGGCTATGTTCCTTAAGTGATAGGATCTTCGTCTCCTCGGCGTATTTTATTAACCCCACTCCTTCAGGTGGCGCCGGGAGTTTAAAAAGGTAGAAATTAAATAAGATCGGGGAGAGAACTCCACCCTGTGGTACTCCTTGTTTAACTCTACGGATTTTTGACTTCTGGTTTCTAAACTCCACGAATGACTTGCGGCCACACATATAGTTTACAACCCATCTTTTGATGGAATTTGGAAGACTTGAGCTGGCGATGCCTTGGGAGATTTTGGTTATTACTATTTGCGTTATTACTGAAATCAAGTTTTTAGGTTGGCCTTAATCGAAATATTTTTCAATGGGATAAACATTTTCAGTCCCAGCTTAATAACATTAAAAACTGTTTCCGCCGTGACACTGATATTATTGTTGAGAAAACATAGCTTTCAGTTAATTTGCCTATAAAATTCTTAGAGCTCAGTCCAACTACCTTTTTCGTTCAATGTTTCGTGGCTGTTTGTAAAACGGGGTGAACGAGAAAGAGGTGGAAATGGTATAACGACCAGAATTTCGAAGAGGTGCAGCCAATTTACTTCCTAACTTCAATTTATATTGATATAAATCTAATAGAAAACATTCTTATCCTCTAATTTTTCAACTTCTTTCTAACTAATTTATGTTACATTAATTTTTAGCAAAATGAAAACAAAAACGAAGCAAACGTCACATCCTCTACTAATTCACCAAAAGCCGCTTCAACCTGCTCTGTGCCAATTTCTCAACAGCAGCTGCAGCAACAACACAATTCCACTGAATGTGATCTAATTAAATATATCATCAATCGTATACGCAATCAAACGCATACTAACACACTAATCAATGATGCTTTATTGGTAGATGTTGCAAAATTGACTGCTACTGTGGCGCAAAATGCCCAACCTTTGACTCATAACATCAACATGGGTAATAATGCCAGTAATATTTCGCCTAAAAAAATCTATGCAAAGATCAAAAAACTTTCTTTACCCAAGGAGAGAGATGAATTTCTAAGATGGTATCAAAAATATTTAGAAAACACTTTATTTGGAAATCCACAGCAGGCACAAAGGCAACCAAATACAACAGAAAGAGGTAAGTCTACGTCGTCTACAAAGACCATAAACAATCAGCAGCAACAGCAGCAACAAAACGAGTTACAACCACCACAAACAGATGATGGTGATTTGGCCGAAGCCGATCAAAATTGTTCGCTTAATAATAGTGGAGGAGGTGCATCTAGTTGTGCTTTAATAAGCAATGGTGTTAGTTCCACATATCATCAAAACTTTGCTGAGGCTAATGCCAATAATTTGATACTTATTAAATCTGAAACCTGTAATAATGGCATAGAGTATGAAAATAACGAAAATCCTGATGAAGCTCATTCCCTAAATATTGAAAATAATTTGGATAACATAAATTCCTCAAATCTTACAGAGGCCTCTAATGATCTATTAAATTTGGAAACTCCCTTAAAGGGTCATGATATTTCGGCAATGGCGGCGGTGATGAACACAACTGAAAAATCTGATTTAAAATGCGAAAAACCCGAATTCACTGAAAAAGAGTAATCTCTCAAAAGTTTTACTAAATAAACATTTTCCATAGCTCTTAAGGTCTTTCATACATAAATTATACATATATATATTTATTACCAATGATAGTAGAAATGTTTAATTGGCTTTTGAAAAATCGTTTGCATTTCTTGACGAAAAAAACATTCCCCGAATTTTGTTCTTTTTTTTATCTTTTTACCTTTACTTTTTAAATGTATTTACAACTATTTATTACAGATACTAATTATACATAAAATATACAAACATAACATATATCTATATATAAAAATAAAATTCTTAAATAAACCTATTCCACAAAAATTACAAAAACATTAACATGGAATTTTATTTTCAAATGGAATCGCTAAAGCTTTAGCGATTCCAAATCTAGGACCTTATGGCCCGACTTAAATATACGCAAGACCAAGCTCTTGCTAGGTCTTAGCAGAACCAATATTAGGAAATGCATAGGTTTTCTAACTGGCCACTGCGTCCTGAATTCTAGGCTAAATAGATGGAATGGCGCAATTCAGGACATTTGCAGACTATGCTCGGATGTCGATTCGTCCGAAACGGTCGAGCACATCCTCTGCCATTGTCCTATGCTCCAAAACCATAGACTTAAGTTTCTAGGTAATAGATTCCATGAGGAACTGGGCGACATACAGCAGTAGCGTTTTGGGCAACACTTCTTCTCTTCTCTACGACTCCCTTTCTCTATCTCTAAAACTGTCTAAAAACTTCTCCCTTCACTCTTCTCTCTCTCTTTATCTTTCCGCTGTCGTTATTTACTTTCAGAAAGGATCACAATGGACCCGAAGGTCTCCGAGTGAAGATGCCACTTCCCTAGCATTACCTTTTCAACCTAACCTATTTGTTGTCCTCTTCATTTTAAAATGGAACAAACATATGTATACACAGTGTGGGCAAAATTGAGGTTAGGAAATAAATTGGCCGTTAAATTGTAAAATGTCAAGAATTAAGCTGTCATCCTTTGACATTTATAAAGTAAAACGTTGGACATTTTTGGAAATGGAACGTTGCTCTCTTAAACTAAACGAAAACAACAATTTTTTTAACAAAATCTTAAGTGGCGAACAGGTTCTTATATATGTATTTAACATGGACCCTATATAAGTAATAATTACAAACTAATATAAATGCCTGACCTCTAATTTGCCGACCCTTAATTTACCATTTTATTGAGAACAAGAATTAATTGCCACATAGTGTAGTGAACTGGATAAAAACGAAATCATTTTTTTTATTCACTTGTTAACTTTGTTTTGGTCAATTCTTCCAGCATTCTATAGTAACAATAGCGACTATCATACTCCATATCATACCAAAAATTAACAGCAATACACTTATGACTCTGACGAACATGATGATACCAGCAATTGGGTAAATAAAGCATATCACCAGCCTTAACCCGTACCCTTAAGGGTTTAACTTTGGAATATTGTGGATATTTAAAAAGATCCGGAGCCAATGGATCTATGCTTATCCATTCAGTTAGCATGGCATCATAACCATTTACTTCCTGAATTTCTTGGGAGCACATTACAGGTTCGATATGATACTGTTTTGTTTCCTCGCAGCGTCTATACACTCCGGTGGGATATAGCTTCTTAGGAATCCAGGGTAGACAGTGAGGTGGTATCAAAATAAAGTCTTTAAAGCCGGATATAACACAGTACAAATTATCATATGGATCTTTGTGCATCGATGTTATGGCTCTTTCATCACCCATCCAAAAATTCACAGCATCTGGCGGCTTGTTAAAACATTTTTCAGCAAACTCCAAATCTTTGGTATCTATATCATCGTTAAGTTCCGGAAAATCTATAGAAAAGTTTGAATTTTGTTTTTGTATATAGTAAACCGCACCCATAGGATTGTCAAGATGTTGCAAGAATTCCTGCATTTTACATTGTTCTTCCAGAGGCAAGACAAAATATTCCTTTTTGTCTTCATACCTAATTGCCAAGCCATCAGCATAACCATTGGGTGTTACGGCAACATCGACCACTTTGTCACTTAGTTTTTGTTTGAAGTATTCTGGACTCCATTTCTTAACAGCTGGCCATGCTTCCACTGCATTTCTTATAACCACTGGCTGTTGTTTGGCATAATATTCACGTGCAAATTCAATAGCATCTGGGATGGCATGCAGCTCTGCTATGTCGGTCCCAATATTCAATTCATTAGCCTCATTTAGTAATAATTCTAGGGCTAAATTAATTTTATTTTCCATTTCTTTCGTTTGGTCTTTAAACTTAAAGTAATCGTATTTTTTGTTCTGCCCAGTTCTTCTCCACATTTGGCCAATGTGTTTGGCGTTACCATACAATCGAAATTTTTTAAAAGTAGCGTTTTTAACGCGCTTTTGCATAGCAACGCGATTCTGCAAATTGAGGTAATTCGAAATAAAGGGTGGACAAAGATGAGGTTAAAAACACAAGTTTTTTTAAGTTTTATTGATACCAATGTAAAACAATCAAAATGGGTCTAGCTTTCAATGCATCCAAAACAAAACTGATGGTTTCTACAGGCAGACAGACCACTAGAATTGGATCACATGTGTCCGTCGAGAACTATAGTTTCGAGGTTGTAAAAGAATTTGTATACCTTTGTACCGCTGTGAACATCAACAACGATATAAGCTTCGAAATCAAACGTAGAATCGTACTTGCCAACAGATTATGCTCTATAAAATGCTTATACTACCCATGTTATTGTATGGTACTGACTCATGAGCACTTACAAGGAAAATTCTACAAAAATTTTTTGGAACAGCGACGCGTTAGCTAGGTCATGTTGTGCGAATGAATGAAAATACTCCGGCAAAAATAGTGATCGATAACGATTCTGAGGGAACTCGTAGAAGAGAGCGGTTAAAAATTGGATGGAAATACCAAGTAGAAGAAAATCTTTCAAAACTTGGCAGCACGCATGAAATTTTAAAATATGCTCTGCCTTTGACCTAAACAGTAATGTAAAAATAAATATGGAAATTGATAATGAAACATTTGCTTATCTCGTCAACAGATCTTTCATAACATCAGTTGTTTGTGGTTTGCTCACATTAACAAAGTATTTCAAATGTCTCCAAAAAATATAATAGAATTCCGAAACCTTGTAATTTCTCTAAACACGTTAGTTTCGATATTTTTGTCTTATGCTTCATGTAGAATTCTTGCAGTTAAAACCATGCTAAAGAAATATTAAAAAAAATGAAACTTTAATACGTAATACCGTCTAATAGCTGTATGGTTTATAAATGAGCAATATATCATATACCTTTGTATCGTGTTTTAAGAATTATAAATTTTTTAGTGACACCTTTTTGACCAATTTTACTTGAAATAAGGCGACTTGTAGTGTTTTGCCTATTTTTGTGGCTACTAAATTTATATTTCTTTCCGAAATTTTAATTAATGGTTTAAAAAAATAAAAACTCTGAATTTTGAATAACCCATATAAACTCTAATAAATATACAACTGGAGGCCACATTATTATGGACGCAATAAAAATTTTAAAGAAGGACAATTTTTATATTAATCAAGAACTCGTTGTCTGTTTTTAAGTGGACGTTTTGAGTTTTTCTGTAGATTAGTCGCTAGACTACAACATCAGGTTATAAGCTCATATTATATGTTTACAAATTCAAATTTCTTATCCGATTTTGGAAGTCGCACATCTTAGGATAAGTCTTATGTTATTTTAAAAATTAACTAATTCGGTGGTCACAGCCTTTATATTTCTTAAAAAAATACAGTAAAAAGGAGGTTCTTTATTTATCCACCCAGAAAATTTTAAGAAAAAATTCAAGAAATTAAGTTCTTGAGTTTTGTCCTGTTTTCCCACTGTGCAAAATTAATGTTGGGTATAAAAGCGAGCTTTTAAAATCACGATATGATGTTATTTATTAACAGAATATGGCATCTCTAGTAACAGCTGATATTTTGTAAAATTTTTTAACATATGACAAGACAACTGTATAAGATTACATCTGTTGTTAACCGCAAAAAAGAACAAAAGCAAAAACAACATTAAGATCTTGACAGCTAAAATCCATTAATTGTCAACATTTCTCTAATTGCTGTACACTTTCTTTCACCTAATTATTTATCATTCACCTTAACAGGTTTTAGCAGCAATTTTTCAATAATTATTTTTTTTTGCTAACATCTGTGTATAAGCAAATTGTTAATAAAAACTACGCTAAAAATCCGGAACAAATAAATTAGCAAACATTCTGTGAAAAAGTTGTTCCATAGAACTATGAACACTGAAACAACATCCCCGCCACCCGCAGAAAATTTTAATTCATCCAGCCAAGAAGAGCATGACAACGATGATAATGGAGAACAAATTATTAACTGGGTGGAAGAGGCTACGGCTATTATTAAGGACGTAAGGACACATGTTGCTGAAATTGATATATCAAAGAAGTTACCAAGTAGTGAATCACACATTTATCTTAATATAAGAACATTTGAGGGAGCTGCATATTGTGTGCATGTTTCTAGTTTGGGTTTTCGTATTGTGTCCCAGTTTCATGACACCATCGATTCAGATAAGCAGGAGGTACAAGAAGAGGAAGAGGTTTTTGAGACACCCTATGCTTTACTAGATAAAATAAGTCCACGTTATGTGGAATCCTTTGGCAATCAGCTTTGTAAGCAACTCTTGCATTTACAACAAATGCGTACTGAATTTAATGAGGAAGACGAGGAAGGGCTTGAAGAGGAGGAAGAGGATGAGCAGGAAGAAAAAGTTGAAATAAATTCCAAGACTTCAGTGTAACATTATTAAAACACTAGACTAACAAGTGAACACCCCATCTAGTGGCCACTACAACGAGAGTAACAACTATTACAGTATAAATAAATGGAAAATTTAACATAACAATAAGTGACCTCGATTAGATACAAATATATGTACAATTTATTAATAGGGGTCATTTGTTGTTAAATTTCGTTGTTTCTAATAGTCACAAAGAAGAGTGAATGCTGCAACAAATGTGTTTAAATGTTTATTTGTAATATTTTTTTTAGAATAACTATATATTTGTATTGTATGTAATTTTAATATTTTTTAATTATAATGCATATTTCAATGCAGCAGCAGCAGCGATATTTCATTACTAGTATAGTGATCCTCTATGTGTGTATGTATGTTCTAAATTCTTATCTGTTTGTAATATGCATTTTAGACTTTTAAGCGTTTTAAAAATAAAGATTGTGATTGCAATTCCAAATCTGTTAACTTTCTTACAACCGGTACCAATTGCTCGACATGATCCTTGTAACCAGTGCCAGTATTAAGATTTTTCTCACCATACACAACTTTGCCGTCAAAGTCGTTGAGGGGCACAGCCAAATTTTTATCCACCTGTTGGATTGTGATATTTAAATGATCCTCAATTTCGGCCAAGAGCTGATAAAAATAAATAAAGCTTGAGACAGTTTTCTACAGGATAATGAAATTATGTCTATTTACTTACATTCTTTTCGTTATACCAAATACAACAGCCTTTTACATCAGTTAAATTTGTGTTATTACAGTTACGGCCACGAGTTTTGCACCATTCACCGTGATACCAAACCTTTTCGGGAACTGTGGCCACCAAACTAATGGCTAAGCCCATGCGTTCAGCACGACCTACGCGACCAATACGATGAACATAATTCGATTTTTCGTCCGGTAAAGTTATATTAATCACTGAAAGAAAAACCATATGAATATACAGAACTCTAAAAAGAATTTAGCAAGACCTACTGTATGGCAATCCGGTAATATCTAAACCTCTAGCTGCCACATCGGTGCATATTAAAAATTTCACTTCTCCACTCTTGAAGCGTTCAAGATTTTGTTTACGCTCCTGAGGTTTGCGATCACCATGTAGACAGACACATGAATAACGTTGTCCACCTCGTGACCTTAAGTATTGTTCCAAATTATCGCAATCTAATTTGGTGCGACAAAATATAATGCAACGATCCATTTTATGCTCCTCTATAGCTTTTATACAATACTCTCCCTTAAGCAACTTGACCGCTTTCGAATAGGTTTCGGGTGTTAAATTGTTGGGATGAACATTATCGCGTGCATGAACTCCATCCGTACGTATGTGTTGGCGTAAATTGTGCCATGCAGTATCTTTTTGTGGATCAACCATGCATACAACATGGTGAACAGTTTCCGGCACTGCATCTTCACCTTTGAGATCCACCCAAGTTGGGAAATGCATTAAACGATCGGCCATTTTTTTTACCTCAAAAGCATGCAAGGTAGCAGAACAGACCACCATCTGCAGACGGCGTCCATCAGAGGTCATTTTGGGAATTTGCTTGTGCAAACGATCAATGAGATCGGTATAGCCCTGCTTAAGCAATGCATCGGCTTCATCTAAAACAAAGAATCTAACAGAAAAATTGATTTACTTAATTTTAGCCAACCTATTGTTTTATTACCTGCAGTGAGTAAGTTGTACAAACCCGCTGCTAATCATTTCTTCTAAGCGTCCCGGAGTACCCACTACAATATGGACCCCTTGTTGTAAAACACTTTTCTGCTGCTCCAGCTTAACACCACCAATTAACAGCAGAGTCTGAACATTTGGATTTGACAAGTGAATTTTAAACTTTTCTATTTGATTGTATGTCTGTTCGGCCAATTCACGGCTGGGTTCTATTATTATGGCTTGAGGTGCATTTGGTGCTGGTTTATTGGCCGCAGCATTAGTGGAAGGATTAGCTAGGGGATTTGATTTAGCATGTTCAGCTCCCGCTTGTGAAACCGCCTTAAAACCTTTTCCTGGAGGATATTTCAAATCGCTTTTGCCAAAGTTAAAAGCCATTTCGGCATTTTTTAACACTACTGCCGGGTAAAAGGTTTCATTGCGCAAATTGTCCGCTATGCGAAAAGCTACACCC
This sequence comes from Stomorhina lunata, assembly GCA_933228675.1. Lineage (NCBI taxonomy): Eukaryota > Metazoa > Arthropoda > Insecta > Diptera > Rhiniidae > Stomorhina > Stomorhina lunata. The sequence continues at coordinate 107,408,067 of OW121742.1, forward strand.
AAGTTTTGACCATTTTTGCTAAAAGATATCTCCATTTTTTCCAAATCCAAAAAGCACCCTATGACATCACTTTTGCCAAAAGCCTCTCCATAATCATCAAATTGACGATTATTGGATTTTTTACCAGTGCCTCCAAAGCCGAAACCATTGCGACAAGTACCCAAGTCTAGATTGGCCTGTTGGGTGGACCAGCCTACACGGCATAAGCCTTCATCGGTTACCGTAGCTTCAAAGTAAAATTTTCCCTTGCCTTTGACACCAGTAGTGCCACGACAACCATGCCATTCTTTGAATTCACGCGACTGACAGCGTAAGCCATCGGGTGTTACAGCCAAAGCGGGACCTCGATCAAAAAAGGACATAGTCCAAGCAGGTATACTTCCCGCTGCTCCACCTCCCTTAGCTGACTTGCCCTCTTCTAAATCTCTTAAGGTTTCCCAGACAGTCTGTAAAATGGGTAAACAAAAGGCGCCTGTCTTGCCGGAACCAGTTTCGGCTGCCATCAAAACATCACCTCCACCCAAAATCAAGGGAATAGCCTCTGCCTGCACATCGGTAGGTAAGCTTTAAAAAATACATTTATATTAAATTAATAACACTTAAAAATTCAATCCTTAACTTACGTCCATTCCATTTCATCAATGGCCTTACCAATCTCCGGGAGGACTCCAAATTCTAAAATATAGAAATATAAAGCATCAATCAATAAATAATTTAAAGAAATATAAGTACCTTCAAATGCAGTCATTTTTGTAGAATCTCACAAATTCGTTTGTATTTCTAGAAGGCTTGCAAAAAAATTGCTTATATTTGCCGGCTGCAAATAAATGCAGTATGTTCTGTGAGCGACCACACACAGTATGTTCAGTGATGTGAACGAAATAGTGTAATGCTTCAATTGAGTGATATGGCATCATCATGTAAGAAATGTCATCTAATAAAGCGAATTCATATAAATTCGCCTAAAAAACGAAGTGTCAAAAAATTTACCAACAAATCGTCCATTTTCGTCGCAGACGTCAACGTATAACATCGTTTTACAAGCTTTGGTAAGTGTATAATATTGTTGAAATCTTTAAATTTTTAAAGCATCCTTTAAAAAATTTATTAATTTTCCATATAAATAGCAAAATATCCGTGTGATGTATTAATTTATACTAATCTTTTTTCATTTTACAGTTCTTAAATTCACTTTTACCGAGTCCCTAATTGCACATTTTGATTCAAGATGGTTAGGGAGAACAAAGCCGCCTGGAAAGCTCAATATTTCCTTAAAGTAGTCGTAAGTATTGAAATAAAAGTGAAAACCTAGAAACTTATTATCAAATGATGAAAAAATTTTAACGTCTGAATGTCTATCGTCTGAATGCCCCGCTTGAAAAAGCTGAACCCAGGTGTTCTGGTAGACCAGAAGTTGATAAAATGCTCTTGCAGCAGTCTGATAATTCACAAGATGACACTGCAACATTAAAATAATAGATTTATTATTAAAATGGTATTGTATTTCCTTTATTCTAGGATCTCTTCAACGAGTATCCCAAGTGCTTCATCGTCGGAGCTGACAATGTTGGTTCCCGTCAAATGCAAACCATCCGTACCAGCCTCCGTGGCATGGGTGTCGTTCTTATGGGTAAGAACACTATGATGCGCAAGGCTATCCGCGGTCATTTGGAACAAAACGGCCAATTGGAAAAATTGTTGCCTCACATCAAGGGCAATGTTGGTTTCGTTTTCACCAAGGGCGATTTGGCTGAAATCCGTGACAAATTGTTGGAACAAAAAGTACGTGCCCCCGCTCGTGCTGGTGCCATCGCTCCCTTGCCTGTCATCATCCCTGCCCAAAATACCGGTTTGGGTCCCGAAAAGACTTCTTTCTTCCAGGCTCTGTCCATCCCAACCAAGATTTCTAAGGGTACAATTGAAATCATCAACGATGTACCCATCTTGAAGCCTGGTGATAAGGTCGGTGCTTCCGAAGCCACTTTGCTTAACATGTTGAACATCTCTCCCTTCTCATACGGTTTGATCATTAACCAAGTCTACGACTCTGGCTCCATCTTCTCTCCCGAGATCTTGGACATCAAGCCCGAGGACTTGCGCGCCAAATTCCAAGCTGGTGTTGCCAATTTGGCTGCCGTTTCTTTGGAAATCGGTTACCCCACCATTGCTTCTGCTCCTCACAGCATTGCCAATGGTTTCAAGAACTTGTTGGCCATTGCTGCCACCACCGAAGTCGAATTCAAGGAAGCCACCACCATCAAGGAGTACATCAAGGATCCCAGCAAATTCGCTGCTGCTGCTGCCGCTTCTGCCCCAGCTGCTGCTGCCGGCGCTGCTGCCGAAAAGAAGGAAGAAGCCAAAAAGGAAGAATCCGAAGAAGAGGAAGACGACGATATGGGTTTCGGTCTCTTCGACTAAATACCCTAATTTTCAACAATACTTTTTACCAAATGTATTTGGTATTTTTGTTGGAAAGATTACGATTTACTTTAATAACAATGTTGGTGTTTTTAGAAAATATGACAAAATCTTTTTATCACTGTGATTTTTATGCGCCAACAAAAGTGACAAATTATTGTCGTGGTTTGACAAACCCAATGGCAAGTTGTTGCTTTCGTTGGACTGTCTAGAAATTACTTAAATCTAAAAATAAAAATCGTAATCCCTAAGAGTTTATATGAGATCGTTTAATTTATAACTTAGGTTAGAATGGTGATAGTTGCCACCTTTACTCGGCAACCGATAGATCTATTAAAGGATCCATTGTGATCCTTTACTAGAAGAGGAGAAAGAAGATAGAGGAAGAGAAAAGATAATAGAAAAGTGTAGAGGGAGAATAAGAATACCCTATATAGGCCAGTAGAGACCAGTGGTGAACCCTACAAACTGCACTGTTGCAAACCCTGAAGTTCATCAAATAATCTGCTGCCTACATGTTTGAGCCTTTGATTTTGCAGCCTTGGACAGTGACCGAGAATGTGTTCTACCGCCTCGGACGAATCCTCATCTAGACATAATCTGCAGAGGTCCGAAATGCTACTATCCCACCTATGTAACCTCGAATTTAAGACACAGTTTTCCGTAAGGAACCCTACACATCTTCTAAAGCTTGACCTATTCCGCAACTTCGTTGCTAACGATCTCGCAATAACTGAAAGATAGGTCAAGAAGAGCTATCCTACATTTTTTAACTAGTTTGGATTTCGAAGGAAAGAAAAAATCGTTAGAGATTTAATTGAGACTAAGCCCACAATAAAGCTAACAACATCGTTAGTTATTCAGCTGGATGCTATGGAGTTCATCGTGGAAACTGCTACCTTCAAGCTTAAGTCTCGTGACTCAACCTTGAGAGCAATAAATACTAATGTACAAGTTTGATGATGAGAAGACGGTTATGCACTTCCTCTTAACTGACTAGCCCTTGCTAATCTCAGGGCTTTACAGCACTATATTTAAACATTCGTGTTCGTTAAATAGACTTATTCATTGTTGAAGCTTGCTGTCTTCTTACAATCTTTTGTTAAATAGTATTTAAGAAACTGTTGTTGCAGTTCTAGGTAGGAATCCTAAGATTTTAGGTACGAAGAACCGACGATATATAGGTGGTAGATAGAGGTTTATATATCTGTCACCTATGACAAAAAAACAAACACTGTTTAGCTACTTTATCTGCAAATTTTATTACAGTAGTCGCAATGGCCAGCAAAGGTAACAATGTACATGACCAATAAGCCCATTTTAAACAATCTTAAATCTGGCACAATATCCTTGTAATGTTTTAAAAGCTGCCTGACTGTCGACATGGATAGTCCGAGCTCCAGAAGGATGGTTTTCACATTTCTTTATTGTATTTTCTAAAATACACAATTTGCGGCACATCAAATTTAGTGTTTTGGCGATATTTTAGACCTGAGGTCCAGGAGATTGTTTTTCTTAGGTACATTCTCCAGGTGTTCTAGAATCTTGATTTCAACAGACAGACAAAAGCTAAATCGATTGTGAGTAGATCGGATACCTTTTGTTGGGTTAAGTTTCATAGGGAATGGGAGAAGCGCATACTGTAGGGTGCTTCTAAAGGCCCCAGTTAAAGTAATTCTAAAAACACGGAATTGAGCATACGCATACACTGAATTTACTACACCCCTTATTACTGCACAACCATACGCAAAAAACAGATCTGACTTTACTTGTGTAAATCCAATTTGCAGCAACGCCTTACCCATTGAGTTTCTACAAAAGTATAAGGTATTGGTATCCTTATTCATAAATTCTAATGTGTTTCTTTTCCACGGCAACTTAATATTCAAGCTAATTTCTAAAAATTTTGTCTCTTGAAAATCATCTACTGTTAGTTTTAATCTTCTGGTGAATAGGCCTAACTCTTGCGAGTTACTAGATAGTTCCCCTAACGCTTATTTAAAAATTTTGCATCTATTGAAAATCATCTACTCTTAGTTTAAATTATCTACTTCGTTTCTCCTGGTGAATAGGACAAACTCTTGAGAATTACTATAAAGTTCCCCTAACGCCAATTTCACGATCGTGGGAAAATATTTCATCAATATAAGTAACGAAATGGAAAGCAATTAGTGGGTCAGTGCCAAATTATGCTGCACCGGTGTGGTCTCCAAGTGATTGCAAAACACAGTGGAAAAAACTCCACAGCTGCAAAAATGCAGACCTCGGGACAGTTACAGACTGCTTAAAAAGGTCATCAAAAGACGGGACCTTCATTGCTAAGAGTGAAACCAGACAGCACAACATTCAGTCACTCAGGAAGACATTTACTGGTCACGCAGATACAACAGATGGTCAAATTTAAATATGACATTGACCACTTGTAGTTATAGCCGTGAAGATAAACCCCTGAAGTAGTCCTGTAGAATTAAAAATTAAGCTGTTAAGAACTCCGTCAGTCTTGATTTAATAAAAGTTTTTTATTATATTGATGAGATCCTTTAAAGAAATAACACTAGATTTTGAACACATATAAATTGTGCTTTTTCACTTGTTTTATTTAATAATAATTTACATAAAATATTTAACTTTTTGTTTAGCAAAAACAACACTGTATATGTACTACAAATAGATTTGTGCTTTTTATGTTCAAGGTCACTTTTTCAGTTGTAAACTGTAAGGCACATGATGGAATTTCTCAAAAAAAAAAATAATAACAATTAAAACGGAATACAATGAATAATACGGCAAAATGGAAAAGAACATATTAAAGAAATTTACAAGTTTATAATAATAATAGTAATTGGCGTACAATTTAACAAATTGTATACCACTCCAACTTAAACCCAAATGAAATTATCTAGTAATAGGTAATGTCGATGGTATCCTTGATTTCACTGCCCCATTCACGAGCAATGATCATAATTTCATTCATTGTTAGTTTGGGACCAATCAAGGGGTTCATTTGGGTCATGTAACAGCAGAGCCAGCTATAAAATATTAAAAAAGACAACATAATTAAAAACAATGACCTTGGTTTTGAAACAGGCAAACAAACAAAACTTACAATAGCCAACAGGTAGCTGCTGTCAACATCAAACAACATTGGGTGATTCTATAACAAAAAACAAATTCAATTAGTTTTATTAGTCATAATATAAGAAACAATTTTATCTCCAATTGTTTATTATTAATCAGGAAACTACTCACCCTTTGTTGGGACCTCTGGCAAAGAAGGGGCAAATAATGCCAACAAATGCCCAGATGCAGGTCATAATTAGAGGTGCCACATAAGCTTCAACCATTTTGCTAGTTTTTTGTTATTTATTAAACAAAGGAAACCAAAAAAAAATCCTGCAAATTTGATCGAAAAAAAGATGGAGCAAAAAAATAAATTACTAGCCCACTAAAAAGATTTTTTTTACTCAGCTCTGCTTATTCTTATTGGAATGTCACATGACGTTGGGGACATATGACAAATCAGTGATGCCAGACTGAATTTTTGTAGCATTCTACACTTTGCTAAACAAAAATTATATTTTTCCTTACTTTTACAATTTGGTTCCAAAATATGCCAAAGGTTTGAAATCGAGACAAAACCGCAAATAGTGCAATATTACAAACTTTACTTTTCTTTTTAATTAACTTCTCTATTAAGGGCAGTTGTTACTTTAAAATATTGCATGTATGTATTATTTGGTCTTACAAATGTTATTAAATTAACTCTTTTGGCTTCATTATAAAGTTTTACTGTTGCAGCTTTTCCTTTCGTTTTTGTTACTTAAGCTTTTTTCAAAATGATGTTTAATTTGCTTTCAATTTTGTAACTTTTAAATTTTTAGTAAGATGTTATAAAATATTTTTTAAAGTGCAATAGTGAAGAATAGTGTTAAATGACAAAATTACATATAATAGCTCATTCACATTGAGCTCGAAAACTGCTTAAAGTAGTTTTCGTTTTCTTAAGTTTTCACATACAAAACGAAAACTCCTTCTGTATGAGTTTTCAACGAAAACTTATCTGAAAACTATTAAAATATCGATACAACACTGAGTTTATACCATTTATTACAACTCTAAATAAGAAAAATGGGAAAATATTAAAAATAAATGTCAGTTTAAAATAAAATATAAAAAAAACAATAATTTTAGGTTTAAAATTTTTTGAAAAAAAAAATTTGAATGTGACGAAAAAGTTATTATTTTAATGTTTTTAATGGAATTTATTAATCCAAATGTATTTGGTGTTCGGATTTCAAAATTAAACGCGATTAATTAATAAATTTTTCCTGAAAACTCATGAAATGCCAAATTTTCATATTTTTTCCGAAAACACCTAAAAACTTATAGTGTGAATGGGCTATAAGTTGAATTTTTTTTGTGTCTTATGATTTTTCGATACAAATTTTTTTTTTATAATAAAAATATTTTTCTGTGAAAATTTAAAAAAATTATTTTATCAAAAATTTCAGTAAAAATTATTTTCTAAAGAAAAATTTTAGATATATTTTTCTGAAGAATTTTTCTAAAAAATTTTTGATAAAAAAATTTTCTATAGAAAAATTTTTGATAAAAAATGTTCTATGGAAAATAAATGTAACAGATTTGATCCCAAATCTGTTACATTTATTTATTAAAGCAACAGAGAAATTTATTGATAAAAAGCCAAAAAATTGCCTATAAAATATTTTTGAAAAAAAGTTCTACAGAAAAATTTTTGATAAAAAAATTTTCTATAGAAAAATTTTTCAATTAAAAAATTTTTGATAAAAACATTTTTAATACAAAAAAAAATTGATTAAAAAATATAAAAAATTTATAAAATATTTTTAATAAAAAAATCTTTAGAAAAATTAAAAAAAAAATTGATTAAAAATTTTTCTATAAAAAAATTTTTGATAAAAAAATTTTCGATAAAAAAATGTTTGATAAAAAAATTTTCGATAAAAAAATGTTCTATAGTAGCAATTTCGATTCCATTTTTTACTCCATTTGTTATATTTTTATCAACATTTTTTCTATAGAAAAGTTTTTTTGAAAGAAGTAAATTTTTAGTTGAACCAAGAATTTATGTTAAGAGGTTGTGGGTTTGAATCCGGGCTCAAATTTGTTTTATTAAAATTTTTATGTAGAAAATTTTTTGATAAAAAAATTTAGCATTAAAAAAATTTTCTATAGAAAAAACATTCGATTAAAAAATTTTACTATAGAAAATTTTTTATCGAAATTTTTCTATAGAAAATTTTTTATCGAAATTTTTCTATAGAAAATTTTTTATCGAAAATTTTCTATAGTAAATTATTTTATCAAAAATTTTCTATAGTCAATTTTTTTATCGAAAATTTTCTAAAGAAAATTTTTTTATCGAAAATTTTCTATAGAAAATTTTTTTATCGAAAATTTTCTGTAGAAAATTTTTTTATCGAAAAATGTTTATAGAAAATTTTTTATCGAAAAATTTCTGTAGAAAATTTCTTAATCAAGAAATTTTCTATAGAAAATTTTTTGTCGAAAATTTTCTATAGAAAATTTCTAAATCGAAAATTTTTTGTTGCTTATATAGCAAATATCACTGTATTACATTTTGTTGAAATCGGTTCATTGCTCCCATACAAGACCATATTATAAAAATAACTTAAATGCGTCAATATTCGGAAAACGCTATACATATATATCGATTTTATTGAGTATTTGTCATTTTAAACATTATTTTTTTAAAACTTTTTAAGAATTAATTTGAAATATTTCATTAAAAAATAGTTTCATAATCAATTAATTTAAAAATATTAAAAGATAAATAAAAAGGTTAAAAACATTTCGGGATGAACTAAGTCAACCTCTGGCAACAATCTATTAAGTTAAAACGGTGTTGTTAATCTAACGAGATTTAAAAAAGTGAAGTTTTAGAAAAATATGTTCAAGAAATTTCTGATTAATCAAAAATTTAGCAAGTAAATAATGTATTTATTTTAGGAAATCTGCTCTTTCATTAGTTTATCTTTGGTTATTAATATTATTATTTTGTTGTATATAAAAATAAATGATAAAGATTTTAAATACATGAAGTTGACAACATTGTGTATTTCGATTTGGAGAGGTGAATAATATAAACACAAGCTGTTTGCTATCAAATGCTCTTTGTTGTGTTTGTAATGCTTATTCAACACAGTTCTCACTAAAATGTCAGTTTGTATGAATTTGCAATTACTGTTCAGTGACAAAGTGACAAGCAAAAATATTAAAAATGGTTTTGGAAAGTACTATGATATGGTAAGTTTTTATTAAAAAAATAATACAAATTTTTGATAAATTATTAAAAAACTAAGCTGAGATTAATGCTAAGACTATAAGCTTTTGGATTTGTATAAAATCTTTTAAAATTTAGGCTTAAATACAGAGATATTTGCTTAAAAATGTGGGTTAAAATTTTGTTGACGCTTGTTTGTGGAGGAGAAAAAAAGTTTTAATATAATATTTTTAATTTGTGTATTTCAGTTTTGATAACAGTGATTATCAACGCAATGGTGATTATTTTCCCACACGTTTAAATGTGCAAAAGGATGGTATTAATTTGGTGTGTTTAACAAAAGTGCGCTCCAACCCAGAGAACAATGTAGGGCTGATGACCATATCCAAGTAGGTTTTTACGCTGCAAGCAAAGGTTTTTTTTATTTAAATAAATATTTTATATTTATAGTACTGTCGAGGTTTTGGCTACTTTGACCAGTGATGTTGGACGCATCTTCTCTAAAATGCATTTAGTACAACCTAAGGGAGAGATAAATCTATTAACTGGCGTGCGCATAGCTCATGTAAGTATTATCGAAATTTCTCCTAATTTACATAGTATTTTTATAATAATTGCCTTTTCCTTAGTTGGTTTTAAAGCATCGTCAGGGTAAAAACCACAAAATGCGTATTGTGGCCTTTGTGGGTTCACCTATCAAAAACGAAGAGGGAGAATTGGTTAAGTTGGCCAAACGTTTGAAGAAGGAAAAAGTCAATGTCGACATTGTTAGCTTTGGTGATCATGAATGTAACAATGAAATTTTACAAGCCTTTATCAATACCTTGAATGGCAAAGATGGCACTAGTTCCCATTTAGTTTGTGTACCCCGTGGCTCAGGTTTATCCGATGCCTTACTCTCCTCACCCATTATCCAAGGTGAAGATGGTATGGGCGGAGCCGGTTTAGGTGGTGCCGGCTATGAATTCGGAGTTGATCCCAATGAAGATCCTGAATTGGCTTTAGCTTTGCGTGTTTCTATGGAAGAGCAAAGACAACGCCAAGAAGAAGAACAGAGACGTGCTGCTGGTGGTGCTTCAGAGCCGGAGGCTGGCAGCACAGAAAAACCCTCAACTGCAAGCTCGACTGCTGTAACAGCTGCAGTTGATGAGCCAAATTCGGAAGAAGCTATGTTGCAACGGGCTTTGGCCATGTCTACAGAGCAGGTCTATTTCTTTATAAAAAATTTTAAATTATTTAATGACACATTTATATTCCCTTCTATAGAGCGATGATAATCTGCCTGATTTTGCTAATATGACTGAAGAGGAACAAATTGCATTCGCCATGCAAATGTCAATGCAAGATGCTGGTATGTTAAATTTGTTTTCTCTCTTAAAGTAATATTTTTTAAAATATTTGTTTAATATTCCAGATGAAACCGTTACACAACAAGCCAAACGTCCCAAGACCGAAGAGAATGCTCCCATGGATGTCGATGAAGATTATTCCGAAGTTATTGGTGATCCGGCTTTCTTACAGAGTGTTTTGGAAAATCTACCCGGTGTAGATCCTCAATCAGAAGCTGTGCGTGATGCTGTTGGATCCCTAAGCAAGGATAAAGATAAAAAGAGTGATACCGACAAATCCGATAAGTCTCAATAAATAAACTTTGATGAAACAGCAGTTTATTTCTACATAATTATTATTTTGCATCATTCATTAAAAATATGCCTAAATTTAATATTACTTTAATCTTTTTGTATAATTTATATATTTGCGAGAAATGTGTGATCTCGGAATTATACTATGAAAAGGGAAAACCTATTGGTCACACAAACATTGAACGCTACAGCTATTAATAAAATATCTTCGTAAAAAATTATTACTTTTGGTTTTAAAATAATTCTCATAAAAATAGAAAAATTTGAATTTTTTTTAATAGAAAATTTTTAAAAAATTTCCTTTAAAAATAGAACATTTTTGAAAAATTTCCTATAAAAATAGAAAATTTTTGAAAAATTTCGTATAAAAATAGAAAATTTTTGAAATATTTCGTATAAAAATAGAAAATTTTTGAAAAATTTCGTATAAAAATAGAAAATCTTTGAAAAATTTCGTATAAAAATAGAAAATCTTTGAAAAATTTCGTATAAAAATAGAAAATTTTTGAAAATTTTCCTATAAAAATAGAAAATTTTTGAAAAATTTCCTATAAAAATAGAAAATTTTTGAACAATTTCCTATAAAAATAGAAAATTTTTGAAAAATTTCCTATAAAAATAGAAAATTTTTGAAAAATTTCCTATAAAAATAGAAAATTTTTGAAAAATTTCCTATAAAAATAGAAAATTTTTGAAAAATTTCCTATAAAAATAGAAAATTTTTGAAAAATTTCCTATAAAAATAGAAAATTTTTGAAAAATTTCCTATAAAAATAGAAAATTTTTGAAAAATTTCCTATAAAAATAGAAAATTTTTGAAAAATTTCCTATAAAAATAGAAAATTTTTGAAAAATTTCCTATAAAAATAGAAAATTTTCCTATAAAAATAGCAAACTTTTGAAAAATTTCTTATAAAAATAGCATATTTTTATAGGAATTTTTTAAAAAGTTTCCTATAAAAATAGAAAATTTTTGAAAAATTTCCTATGAAAATAGAAAGTTTTTGAAAATAAAACATTTTCGTATAACAATAGAAAATTAAAAAAAAGATGTTTTAAAGATTTTTAATGGACTTCCTATACTCGTTGAAACCTAAGTTCCTTCCAATCAACAAGTTTCCGTCATGACGCACACAAGTCTGCCAGAAAGTTTTCTTTCCCTATGTGTTCAAATCTGTCTTGAATGAATACAACTACTATTTATTGCGGCATGCCAATATATTTTAGTTTATTTGGAATTTGTAAGGTAGTATTTACCAAGTATTGCAGTTCCCTGGCCTTGTATCAACGTAAAATTCTTATTTCGACAGAATTTACTTTTTTAGAGCGGTTTCATTGGTATTCACCCCTATCGCGAATATCATCTAACATAAAAATCGTTTTCCCAAAATCTTTTTCTTATGTTTTACAGTGTAAAAAAGTTTTGGGAACACTATTCCCATGGGAGATAATATTCGCGATTATCATAACAAAATATAGATGATAAGGTCGCCTTTCTCGTACGTCTACCCATAAACTATCACCTAGAGTTAAAACTTTCCCTTAAACTACAATACAAGGACTTTGCTTCTTTTATGCTTGTGTAACCTAAAGATTCCAAAAAAGTATTTCACCAATAAACCAAATCAATATTTTCGTGTTGAAAGCGCTTAATCTTTTAATGCATTTTTTTCACATCACACGTTCTTTAGCACTTTACAAACTTAAAATATACATTATAGATTTGACTAAATTATAAAGCTTCGAGTTTGTTCCAAAACCCAACAATTTACTTCAAGCCACGGTATTCCTTGATGTGAAGCAAAACCCAACCGGGAATCACTAAAGAAGCAGCGCACATACCACCACCAAGCAACAGTTTTTCCTGAAATTGTTAAGAGAAAAAAAATGTATTCAAATTCGCATATTGAAAAGTTTACGTAACCTCCAAGAAAAATTCAAGTGTCTTGACATTTTTTTGGACTTTATCTGTAATATACTTACAGCGCCTGAAATTTTTTGGGTGGGTGGTGATGAGACGACAGATTGGCAACGACGTTGAACGGCACTGCGGATGGCAGGAGCCAATAATTGGGCAGCGGATTTTTGGAACATTTTTGCGAAGATTTTTTTTCTACTTGCTGGTCGAATGAACAAAACTTGCTAACTCGGAGTTGTAAAGGTATTGAGTAATTGCATATTGAGTATTGAGTACCAACTATTCCAATAGGTACATGATACTCAAAAGTAACTGTGTGTCGAAAACTGTTTTTTGTTGTTGAAAAATATTATGGGCAGTACTTGTTAACAGTGATGTCTAACTGTGTGGTGCTCAGAAAAAAGCGTTATCGATGTCAAAACTTAGGGAGGGCTTTATTTTATGATTTTTGAAGCATGACTTGAATTTTTTTTCAAAAAGGGTTACAAATTTTGGGTTGTTTCAAACATATCAGGTTTGCCTCATCAGTTTTTCTTCAAATGTGTTCAAACACGAATACTTTCTTTATTAGTTTTTATTTTATTTTGCTAAAATTGCATACAAATTTTCAAAATGTTTGTAAAATATCAGCTTTTTCTTATACAAACTCAAGACCTGATGAGCCAAACCTGACTAGTGTGAAAGTAGACTTATATGTTGCTTTTTGTTTGATTTTTATAAAATTTTAAATATAATAATCACACATAAAGAACAAATGTGTTCTAAAAAAGCATGAAAACTTAAAATATATTTTATAGAGCCAATTTTTATATGGGAAATTTTAAACTCGATTTTCTCGTTAATTATGATAGATAGGAAAAAATAACAAAATTCTGTGGTCACTAATTTTTTATACCAAAAATTGCTTTTTATGTGTTTTTTATATGGAACACTTTAAACTCGAATTTGTCGTTAATTATGATAGATAGAGCCTAAAAACGAAATTTTGTGACTCATTTTTCTTACCAAAAATTGATTATTTTTAATAATTATATGAAAAACATTAAACTCGATTTTCTCGTTAATTATGAAAGTGCCAAAATAACGAAATTCTGTGATCACTTTATATACCAAAAATTGATTTTTTGAAATTTTTATTTGAAAAACTTTAAACTTGATTTTCTCGTTAATTCCACTCTGATCAATTTTGACAACTTTTTTTTTTTACCGATAATAGGGAGATCTTGTGGGTAAAAATAAATCGAGTACGTTGAATTCAATGGTGCTAGCCGTTTTTTTTAGGTAAGTTCTAGTTTTTGGGATATAGCGTTATAAAAACTAAAGGAGGGTGCGCAATAAATATTTGCGTAACTCGAAAACTGTTTATTTTCTTAAACTAAGCAAATAAATCCAAAGTCGGCAACAAAGTTATCTTTCAGTATTTTCATTTCGATCGAAAAATAAAAAAGAGGGATTTATATTTGAAATATAAATATCCCTCATGATGAAAATTTTAAATATATATAACGATAAATATCCGAACAGAAAAATATTTTATTGATTGTTTTATTTGTGAACTTCTATTTTGATTTTGAAAAAATAAAATGTTTTTAAAATTTCAAAATTTTCAACAATGAATGTATGAATGTTTTCAATTTATTGCAATGTTTTAGGACATCGAAGTTAAAGATAATAGTTCAATGGGAACTATTGGTGGTTTCTTTGATTCGCGACGCTATTTCTAAAAAAATTTAACTTTTAAAAGTTTTAAACGCACTTAGACAACGACGATTTATTGCCCAAACCCATTTCAATATAAAATAATAAACAATAATTGAATTTATTTATATAAAATAAAATAAAAAAAAAATAAATAAATATCCCAAACGATTTTTTATATTGATTGAAAAAAGAAACAAAATTTTTGAACAAATAAAAATCATGAGCGATTTTTAATATTTTTTTAAACTTCAATGATTGTTTTTTATGGATTTAAATACGAAAATATTGTTTTAAAAGTATTAAAATCCGATCTCTGAAATAAATTTTTTATATGCAAAAAACAATATTTTTTTGAAAAATCACAAAAATTTATATTTTCAAAAATTAATTTAAAATTCCACAACTTCTATATATTATCCCTAAATTCATAAAATTGATGATATCCTAAATGAAAATCATATGTTAAAAAGTAATTTGCGTGTATATAATACCAATTTCGGTAGGAGAGACCTGAGGGAAGTACTCAAATAATGGACCGACTTAGACGAATTTCAATAGCCACTATCAAAATAATTGTCTGTGCCAAATAATCATTAGATTATCTTTAGAATTGCGACCTGTACTTTGATTATACGGTTTATATTGGGTTCCAGCTGACATCGTTAAATCGACTAAATCGATGAGTCTAAGACAAATATTTCTATGCGTTACATACATCAGATTTTTTTTAGCCGAATGCAGCAACATTTTTCTGGCAACACTGATCCAAACAGTTTGTCTACTAAACTTTCTGCCGTTTTACATGCAATCGCTGGCTTGCATGACAAAAGCGTTTAGTTAGCAGCACTGCTTGGTGATGAGCAACACAAAACTTGGTGACACTGGTGCATTAAAAAGCTAAATTTTCATCAAACGCAATTTTTCATGAAAACGTAATTAACAAAAAGTCTTTAATCTCGTTAAAAATATCAAGGAATTTCAATAAATTTATTAAATAAAGGTAAGCTAATAATAAATTAAATGAATTTAACATTGAAGTAAATTAAATGTAGGAAAAAAGTGTTAGAAATTTATTGGAATTTCTTTTGTTGTTGGTGTGCTTTTTACAACAAACAAACTTTTTTCCAATTGAGCAAAAAATGATTAAACAAGAAAATAAAAGAGAAGAATATTGAAAATTTTTAATATAAATATATAAAAAAGAGGAATTTAGTTTTAAATTTGAATGAATTGATGAATTTAATTAAATTTATTGAACATTTAGTTTCCACTTTACATTGCGGATGCAGTGGAGCATCTCTGTAGTGTAAAATATTGAGCAAGGCCAAAGGAATTTATAAGGAGTTTTGCGACGACGTTGTCATTGTTGCTGTCTTCAAGGCGCAGCACAATTTGCAGCAGCAGCAGAAAACATATCCGTTTCCTTTGTACTGCGCGTTTTCAACAATTTGAAAGCCTTTTAAGCTTTAGTGTGCGTGAGTTTTTGTGAACAAAGACGACCAAGGACATCTTTGTTTCTTTTGATAAAACAACAACAACAGCAACAAGAAAACTAAAGTCAGAAAACAAAAACAATAACAAACTTAGCAACCACCACCAAACACTAAAATGAGCACTGCTACATTAACAACAG
The DNA here is from genome assembly GCA_933228675.1 of Stomorhina lunata. Classification (NCBI taxonomy): domain Eukaryota; kingdom Metazoa; phylum Arthropoda; class Insecta; order Diptera; family Rhiniidae; genus Stomorhina; species Stomorhina lunata. Next base: position 107,423,666 of record OW121742.1, read on the forward strand.
CTACGGCAGCTTTGTCTTTAGAGTCCTCAAGTTCAAGTGAAGCTGCTGTTTCTATTTCACCAGTAAGCACCACCTTAACCTCATCGAGCAGCGATATAAATCAAAGTGCTGACGAGACAACAACAACAACAGCAGCGGCTGCAGCAAATTTAAATGTCAATGCCTCTTCATCAGCTTCTACTACTTCACACCTGCCTTTAAATCCCGCCATTTGTCGTTATTTTCAACGTGGTATTTGTCGTTTCGGGTCAATGTGCCATTTCTCACATGAGTTGACTGGTGGAGAAATCATAAGCCCTCCAACTGCAACAACCTCTCAATCAGCCGGCACTTCCCATGAACGACCCACAACAAGCCGTCACAATAATTGGGTTAATGCTCCCATTTTTATACCCAAATCAGAACATGCGGCCGGTCAGATTTTAGATCCAGAAACTGAACGTTCCTGGGCCGAAGTGGTGGGTGCCTCTAGTGCCAATCGCTTGGGTGTAGCGTCTTTTAATCATCATGATACGGCCTCTATCAATGAAGTTTGTCCCTTTGAGGGGGCCTGCCCTTACGGCATGTTCTGTGCCTATGCCATTCATTTGGAACTTTGCGAAATGTGTGATCAATTCTGTCTCCATCCCTCAGACGAAACACAGCGTAAAAAACATAAAAAGGAATGTTTGCAACAGCATGAACAGGCCATGGAATTGTCATTTGCCATAGCGCGATCAAAAGATAAGACCTGCGGCATTTGTTTTGATACCATCATGGAGAAGGCCGGACGTGAGAAACGTTTTGGCATACTGCCCAATTGTAATCATATCTTTTGTTTGGAATGCATTCGCAAATGGCGTCAAGCTAAACAATTTGAACACAAAATTACCAGGTAATTGAAGAAAATTTAAAAAGATATAAATAAAACTTTTCTATAATATTTTAATAACAAATTTTGTTATTTCTTCAGATCATGCCCTGAATGCCGTGTAGCCTCGGATTTTGTTTGTCCCAGTGCCTTTTGGGTGGAAACAAAAGAGGAAAAGGATAAACTTCTTGGGGATTATCGTAAGGCTCTGGGTATCAAAGACTGCAAGTACTTTAAAAAGGTAATTTGATTTTTTTTTTTTGAAAAATTGAAAACAATTTTGAATTTTTGATAAAAATTCAAACTATAGTAACAATGTGACTAGGGGTACTCTACAAGGAGGGTTTCATCCCCATTACTATAATTGTTGGCTGTCAATGTCATCCTGAGAAGACTTAACTTGATTGTAAGAAAGAACGTAGTCTATGCCGATGTCGTAGTTTTATTCGTATCAGGCAAATTCCTGCATACTATCAGGGATATTATACAATCGGCTTTAGGGAAACTATTTTCCTGGGCCAGTAATAAAGGACTGGAAATTAATACCTCTTGATCTAGTAAAGTTGTATGAGTTGGGTATATTTAGATATAGGCGGGCGGTACACACCCCAAAATACTGAGCTTAACCGGCTTCTTGAGCTTGGAATCAGGTTTACCACTGTCTGACTACTTAGTCAAGGAGCTATTGTTCACGACAGCACCAGAGGTCGTAATCTCTAATGGAACCGAATGGAAGGGTCGTACATCGCCTTTTCAAGGCATTTCAATCTGGATCAGGTGTCTTCATGGTAGAACAAAACATTAAAAAGTCTTATAGACTTGGTGACGAGTGCAGTGTCTTACAGGCAGAAATATTTGCCATATGGAAGGCCACAAAGCTTTTTCGAGAAAAGTGAGGTGACGATATATGTCGATAGCCAGGCCGTCCTTAAGGCGCTACAAGGAGACAGTATCACCTTCAAACTTGTCAAAAAGTATAGATTGACCCTATTAGATCTATCGCTCAGTCATATAATTAGATTTTGCTGGGTCCTGGGTCATTGCGACAAGTTGTTGACAAAGTCGCTAGACAAGGGTCGAGCTAGAACTTGAGTCAAAAAGTGACTGATATAGCCTAACTAATCTGTCATTTCTATTTGGGTATCAAGTCTTAGATCAGTAAAGAAGCCTGAAGGACATATATTAAAATATGGTAACCTGCATAACATCTAGGACTTAATGGCCTTTAACTCTATGTAAAACAGGGGGGATGATAGCATTCCCACGGCAGTCGGTTCTTCGTACCGGATCGACTCAGAAATCTTAGGATTCCGATCAAGGACGATATTAACAATAATATCGCAGTTACAACAACAACAACATAGCATTCCGGACTTCTACAGACTACGTCTAGATGAGGACTCGTCCGAATCGGTGGAATACATTATCCGTCGCTGTCCAATGCTCTAAAATCCAGAGGCTCAGATCCTGAAGTTCATCATATATTTCATGATGAACTTCAGGATCTGCAGCTTTGCAAACTGAATGATTGGTTTTATAACTGGACTTAAGTAGCTTAGATAAGTCATTCGCAACTATTCTATCTTCACTCTCTACTCTTTTGATTATATATTTTCCTATACTCTTACACTCCTTTCGTTTTCACAACTATCAAGGAGAGCACCACCTTTTGCTAGGTTATCCGCAGTGATGTTACCTTTTACATTACTGTGACTGCGTACCCAGAGAAGTTCGAATGTTAGAATGCCTCGCCATCTCGTTTAGGGATGCCCGGCATTCACGGATGAGAACGGATGTCGTGTAGACCGATGATAGAGAATGGATTGCGGCAAGACTATCTGTACAGAAACGAATATCGTTAAAGTATATTCGGTGGTACGTGAGCCACTTGCTCGCCCTATAGATAGCTGAGATTTCAGCTTGAAGAGTACTGCATTGTTTGGGGAGCTTGAATTTCACTTTTGTCCCAAAAAGTGGGATAAAGAAGCCCCCTCCTACACCGCGTACCGATTTAGATCCGTCCGAGTAAATATCCAGGGTCCCTTCTCTGAAGTCGATTTGAGCCCCATAGATATCCACAGAGAAGGATTGCTCGAAAACGGGTGATGGGATGCAGTAGAAACAAAGATCCTTCCAGTAAATTAATACAATATTATGCCATCTCAGTAGTCCATTTGAGATGTCATCGGAAATACTTCACCATTACACAATTTGCAACTTTCCCGAGGCATGTGAATACGAAGATATGTACCTTATCCTTTAGATCATACCTCGTATATGGCAGCTTTAAACAACATTCATAGAGACGTCACTAACTCCACGATTTCAGGTTATCGTATGATTGTTGTATTAGGAGGTCGTCAACCGTCCATAGCAGAAGAAGAAAAGAACTTGCCACGGAAAACAAAAGTCGTTCTGGATCAACTGAGATCGGAATGGAGCAATAGATTAAACTTCTTTTGGTTTCGCATAGACTACGCCGTCTCCAACGTATCCCCAGCTTGTGGTAAGGCTCCTCATGATAATCCCTACATTTTCAACTGAACCGCCAACCCTACTTCATTTAGTCTTAAGGATTTGTGGACTCATCCAGTTGAAGTAGCACAATTTCTTAGCCATATCCTAACAGGTCCATCTTAAATACAACAGCAATAACATAAATCAAGTTTTCCATACCATTTCTTAGTATAGAGCTTTGATAATTTTATTATTCGTTTATGAATTAGGGGCAAAGATTTGATTTAATTTTCTTTAAAATGATATTTTTTTTCTTTTATTTTCAGGGCGATGGAAAATGTCCCTTTGGCAATAAATGCTTTTACAAACATGCCTTACCCAATGGCGATTTGGTTGATGTTGGCTGTCCCAAAAAGGCCCGAAAAATGCATCGCAGTAATAATGAAATTATAAATTTGCTTGATGTGAGTATGAAAAAAATTATGTAAAACTTATTATAGTAGAATTTTTTGAAAAAAGAACTTAAGTTTAGTTAATAGAGTAAAAGAATGTTTTTTAAAAATTTTTGAACATTAAACTAATATTTTTCAATCTTTGAAACTTTCTTTGGAATATTGATTCTGATAAATACATATTTCAAAACAGAGGTTGATTTTTTTTTTGTAAAAAAACACTTTTCAAAGATAAAAACTTATGTTCTTTTGTCAAATACTAAGATTTTGTCTCTAAATATTTAGAGTAAATTCCATATTCACTCTTAATAATGAAGAGCTAATTATAAGGTGTGAAACTTTAAAGTCAAACAAAAAATTTGACAAAATTTCAAATGCCTTTTGAGATATTCAAAATTAATAGATTATGAATGTACCAGTAGTCTCTGCTAGGAATAGTAAGCTAGGCTGCATGTAAGGGTCGTGTATTCGATTCACACCAAAGACTATTGTTCTGGCCTGTTAGTTTAGACCCAATATAAGGTCATTTTGAACTCGTTTGGAATAGTTAGAATACAAATTAGAATATATTACATTTCAAAGTTGTATTGTAATTCAAATAAATGTATACAGCCATGTCACAGAACTCAATTTCGTTTGGAAGTGGAATGAACTTCGTATTTTGCTTCTATACAAATAGTATTTTTGGAATGAAACTACTTTCAATTAAAAAGTTTTACTGTAGTGTATTGCACTAAGATCCTAATTTATTACAATTATTTATTATTGTAATAAATACTTTTTTGATAAAACCAAACAATGTTGGTGGGGAAACCTGTTGTGGGGGGAAACTTACTGTTTTAAAAGTGGAATTGAATTTGTAGGGTTTTCTTTGTTTCTTCAGTATTTGAACAATTTCTTCTGTTTTATTAGAGCATTTCAAATTTTTCGGAATCTAAAGAACCTAAAACCATTTCGATCGGTATTTAACTAAGCAATGTTTTCAATTCCGAACGGAATTTGTTATATGACTGAAAATAGCCTTATTCTTGCTACCTTAAACTTAGCTCTTCATTCCTTATTTTCATTTTCTTTTTCAAATATTTTTGAACCAATAACTAGAAAGAGAGAGAGAGATATAACTCTTTAAGCAAGTTAAACATATTTTTGAAGCACCTTTTAGACATTTGCCAACACTTTAAGATATCCTTGTGCTTATTTGTTGATTGTTTTGCTTTTAGCCCTAGTCATGTTTTAAATAGTTCTAATAACATTTTTCTTACTTCTTGTCTTTGAAATTTTTTTCTATTCCCAATAACACCCAACAACAGGTGTGATATCCTTCTAAAAGTCTAATAGTCAAACATGAAGAAAACTTCAATTAAAAAGAAATATTACACACACAAAAAATTATACTAAAATACACACAGAAAAATGGTTTTCAAAACTTATGTAAAGAATTTTAAGCAAACATCATTGCCATCTTTAAAAAAAATAAGAAATAATTGTTATTAGTAATAATTATTAATAATCATTAAGCAATTATGATTTTTTAAAGTAAAAAAAAACGTAGTCTATAGAAAAACAACAATTACTAAAACTTGCCAAAAGCTGAAGTTAGGAAAGGGGTTGCTCCATATTTCAGTATGGTTACCGCGTAACTCGATTCGAAAGTAAAACTGTTCGAATTTGAAGCATTTTGTTTCGAAAATAATTTCTTTCGAATCGAAATACGCAGTAACCCCCCGAGTTTTGATAAATCATTTTCGATAAATAAATAATTTTTGAAACTAATAAATACAAATTAACTCCCCTAACTTGCTATTGGTAAGTTAGAAAATAAAGGTTCAAAAACTGCAATAGTTCGTAGCAATTAAGTAAAGAATTCAGTTTTAAATTTAAGTGATCAATTTTTAAAAATGAAAAATAAAATTAAGGTCTATTTTAAAAACTAGGAATTGGTAATTTTGCTTTAAAATTGCACTATAATTTATTATTAATCGGATTGTAGTGTGTTTGAAAACATTATAATTGCAATATAATGCGTTATAATACATTATAATTTTATTATAATGCGTTATTATACATTATAAACTCTTTATAATGCATTATAATACATTATAAACGCATTAGAAAGCGTTAAAATACATTATAAATTCATAATAATGCGTTATTATACATTATAATCGCATTATAATGCGATAATAATTTATTATAATACATTAAATCTCATTATAATGTGTTAAAAAACATAATAATGACATTATAATACGTTAAGATACATTATAATTTCATTATAATGCGTTATAAAATATTATAATCGCATTATAATTCATTACAATGCGATTATAATGTGTAATAACACATTTTAATGACTTTATAATACATTAAATTGAATTATAATTTATTATAAATTATGATAATGGCATTAAAATGCGTTATAATACCTTATAACCGCATTATAATGTTTTATAATATCTTATAATCGCAATATAATACATTTTTATTGCATTATAATGTGTTAAAATACATTATAATCGCATTATAATATTTTAAAGTGCGATTACAATGTTTTATAATACATTATAATCGCTTTATAATACATTAAATCGTATTATAATGTATTATAAAAGTTAATAATGGCATTAGAATGTATCTTAATACATTACAATCATATTATAACGTTTTATAATGACTTATAACGGCATTATAATGAGTTATAATACATTATAATCGCATTATAATGTATTACAATGTGATTATAATGTGTTATAATACATTTTATTAGAGTTATATTACATTAAATCGGACTGCAATGTGTTAAAAACATAATAATGCGTTTTAATACCCATATTATAATGCATTATAATGTGTTATAGTACCTTATAATTGCATTAAAATGTGTTATAATCGATTATAATTGCATTATTTTGTTTTATAATGCTTTATAAGCCGAATTTAATGTTTTATAATACATTATAATCGCGTTTTAGTACATTAAGTCGCATTATAATGTTTTGTAAAGCATAATAATGAGATTATACTGTGTTATAATACATTAAAATCGAGCTTTAATACAATAAATAGTATTTTAATGTGTTATAAAGCATAATAATGCCGTTATAATGCGTTATAATACATTAAAATCACATTATAAAACATTTTATTGCGTTATAATACATTATAATGCGTTATAATACCTTATAATGACATTATAATGCATTATAATAACTTATAATCACGTTATAATACATAATAATTGCATTATAATGTGTTATATTATAATGCATTATAATGCGATTATAATAGCGTTATTATATATTGAATTGCATTACAATATGTTTTAATACATTATAATAGCATTATAATGCATTATATTATATTATATTATTATACATTATAATTGCATTATAATGCATTATAAAACGTTATAATACATTACAATCGCATTATAATGCCATTATAATGTGTTATAAAACATTTTAATCGCGTTATAATACATTAAATCGGATAATAATGTGTTATAAAACATAATAATGACTTTATAATGCGTTACAATACCTTCTAACCGCATTCTAATGCATTATATAACCTTATAATTGCGTTATAATGCGTTATAATATCTAATAATCGCATTATAATTGCATTATAGTGCTTTATAATGCATTATAATTGCATTACAATGTTTTATAATACAATATAATGCAGTTATAATGTGTTATAATACTTTACAATAGCATGATAATGTGTTATCAAACGATTATAATGTGTTATAATACATTATAATGTTTTATAATACATTATAATCGCATTATAATGCATTACAGTTCCATTATATTATATTATAATTGCATTATAAAGCGTTATAATACATTATAATCATATTATAATGCATTGCAATGCCATTATAATGTGTTATAAAACATTTTAATCGCGTTATAATACATTAAATCGGATTATAATGTGTTATAAAACATAATATTGACATTATAATGCGTTTAATACCTTCTTATCGCATTCTAATGCGTTATAATACCTTCTTATCCCATTCTAATGCGTTATAATACCTTCTTATCGCATGCTAATGCGTTATAATACCTTATAATCGCATTATAGCGCGTTATAATACCTAATAATCGCATTATAATTGCATTATAGTGCTTTATATTACATTACAATTGCATTACAATGTTTCATAATGCATTAAAATGCAGTTATAATGTGTTATAACACATTACAATTGCATGATAATGTGTTATCATACAATTATGATATGTTATAATACGTTATAATTTCATTATAATTCTTTATAATAATAAAAATTGCATTACAATGAAAATCAAAATTAAATGTTAATCTAAGAAAGTAACAAATTATAAATGTGTTCCCTAAAATTGAACAAAAAACAATTCAAATTAGCTTTAAAAAATTTATAGTAAGAAAAAAAATCGCGTTGAGCCCTAAAGATATTTAGATTTCTTTTATTCAATTTTTGTTATATATTTTTCACTTAATTTAATTCAAGATTTAATGGTTTTCTTTAATTAATTTTTGTTATTTATATTAATTTATTTAATTTTTTATTAAATTTAGTTTTTGTTCTCACTCACGCTCTCTTTCATCTGCTCTCTTTTCTTTTTCTCATTGTAGATCTATCTGTATGAATTTCTTGATCAACGTGAACTCAATTTCTATGATTATATAACAAGCACAAGTGATGAAAGTGATGATGAAGATGATGAGGATGATGATGAATAAATCATTTAAATTAAAAAAGAAGAAACATTTTTAATTAAAAAAAGGTTTTTATGCAAAACTTACACAAAAATACCTAGTAAAAAAACATATTAAAAACAAAAGTAAAGTCCTTATAATAAAAAGAAAACAAAAACTCATTATATCTATATTTAAACAAAACAAAAAAAAGTATTCAAACTAAACAGAAAAAATAACCAAAAAGTAAAAGAAGAAAAAAAAAAAACTAAAGAGTATAGAAAACAAAAGAATTACTTTAAACTTTATCTTAAAAAATACCAAGAGGGAAAGAGGAAAATATTGAAAACTAAATTAAACTTAATGGCTTAAAAAAATATTTATTAACTAAACTCAAAAGTGTGTAGAAAATATATAAAAATATAAATCCTCCTTAAATTCAAACTAAATTCCCAACTAATCCCTGCCGCCACCCTCACCTTAAACTCTCTTTCATTCTCTTAAATTTATTAAATTTAGTAAAGAGAGCGATAATCCACTTAATGCAACGAACTTTTAAAAGAAATATTAAACTTATAATATCTATTAACTAATTTAAAACTTTTTTTTTTTTATAAAAATAGAGAATTGTTTTATTAAATCAAATCAAAACTCTTTAAAATTTCTTATGAATCTTTACAAAAAGCAAACAAAAATCATCCATCCTCTTCTAAAACTTGTTAAGAGGTTTATAAAAAAAAAGTGTTCCAAGTTTAGCAAAACCTCATTAAACATTAATTCATTATTAGAATTTTATTAAATTTTTATCATAATCATTTTTAGTTTTTTTTTTTTTTTTTATAAAAATTAATTTAAATTTCCTTCTCGTAAATAATTTTTGTTCAAACTTGATTTCTTTTTCGAAAATATTTTTTTTTATGTTAAAAAACATTTAAAAAAGGTAATTTTAAATAAAACTCTTTATATTGAAATATTTTGGCTTACAAAAAATTTTTTCAACCAGAAATTTTTCTTTTAAAACTGTATTAGAATTTTTTTAGAAGTTTGAATTCGAAATTATCGAAAAAATTTGTCTTCGTCTTTTTTTGCCTTTTTTAATATAAGAATTGATTGATTTTATGTATAAATTAAATATTGCTTCAAATAAGAATATTTTTTTTTAAATTATAAATCATTAAAATCGTCTTAAAAATGCTTTAAAACTAGTTATAATTGGTCACAAATGCGTTCTAATTCGTTATAATATCATTATAAATCGTTATAATACATAATAATCGCATTACATTGCGGTATAATACATTATAATCGCATTATAATTCGTTATAATACAGTTTAATAGCATTATAATACATTATAATCGCATTATAAAGCGTTATAATACATTATAATCGCATTATAATACTTTTAATACATTATAATCGCATTATAATACTTTTAATACATTATAATCGCATTATAATACATTATTATCGCATTATAATGCGTAATAATACATTATAATCGCATTATAATGCGGTATAATACACTATAACCGCATTATAATGCGTTATAATACATTATTTTGATTTATAATACATTATAACCGCTTTATATTGCGTTATAATACATTATAATCGTAGTATAATGATTTGTAATACATTATAGTCGCAGTATAATGCTTTTTAATACATTATAATGCGTTATAATACATTACAATCGTAGTATAATGCGGTTTAATACATTACAATCGCATTATAATGCGTTTTAATACATTACAATCGCATTATAATACATTATAATCGAATTAAACACATTACAATCGCATTATAACACATTATAATCGCATTACAATACGTTATAATACATTATAATGCGTTATAATACATTATAATGCGTTATAATACATTATAATGCGTTATAATACATTATAATGGCACTATAATGTTTCCTTTTACATTATAATCGCATTGTAATAAACTATAACCGCATTATAATGTGTTATGATAAATTATAACCGCTTTATAATGCTTCATAATACATTATAATCGTAGTATAATGCGTTTGAATACATTAAAATCGCATTATAATGCGTTTTAATACATTACAATCGCATTAAAACGCATTATAATACATTATAATCAAATTAAATACATTACAATTGGATTATAATACATTGTAATCGCATTGTAATACGTTATGATTCATTATAATGCGTTATAATACATTATAATCGCATTATAATGCATCCTTTTACATTATAATCGCATTATAATGCACTATAACCGCATTATAATGCGCTATAATGCATTATTTTGATTTATAATACATTATAACCTCATTATAATCGTAGTAAAATGCTTTATAATACATTATAATGCTTTAAAATACATTATAATCGTAGTATAATGCCTTTTAATACATTACAATAGCATTATAATCGCATTATAAAAAATTATAATTCTTTATAATACATTATAATGCGTTATAATACATTATAATCGCATTATAATGAGATATAATACATTATGGCGCGTTATAATAAATTATAATCGCTTTATAATTCGTTTTAATACATTATAATCGCATTATAATGAGATTTAATACATTATAGTGCGTTATAATAAATTATAATCACTTTATAATTCGTTTTAATACATTATAATCGCATTATAATGCGTTATAATATATTATGATCGGATTCTAATGTATTCTTACACATTACAATCGCATTATAATAAATTTTAATGCGTTATAATACATTTAAATCGCATTATAATGCATTTTAATGCGTTATAATACATTTAAATCGCATTATAATGCATTATAATCACATAATGCGTTATAATACATTATAATCGCATTGTAATGTGTTAAAATACATTATAATCTCATTATAATGCGTTATAATACATAATAATATACATTATAATCTCTGTATAATGTGCTATAACGAATTATAAAACATTTTAGTATATTAAAATACGTTGTAATCGCCTTAAAATTCTTAAGAATGCATTATAAACGCATTATAATCGGATTATAATCTTTTTACACTTTTTTATTTGTACCAAAATACTTAATGTTAGCCCAAATCTTCTTTATCTGTTTCCTTTTGCAACATTTCAATAAATTTGTATCTGGTACCTTTAACTCTGTCATTTGGACGTTCTATTTTCCTGACCTTTTCTCTACATTTACCCCCAAAAATGTGTTTCAAAAAGGGCAAAGAATGTTGCCTTCTTAAAAAGTGGATTATTTTTAGAATAACAAAACTATGGCCTAATTTTGTCTCAAATGTTCCCAGTTTGGATTCTAAAGAATACCAAAATATGGCCTCAGTAAAGCTTTTTCAGTAAAAAAAAATTCACTGAACGTGATATCCTAAAACTTTTCCCTGATTATAAATAACATCTGACGGCGAAAATTTCACTTTTCCCTTGTTACAAAAAAACTTCGGAATTGGGGAAAAAATAAAATTTTTAATGAAAATACTCTTTCACATCAAAACATTTTCCCCGTAGATTTATAATAGGGAAACTAATTTATCGTGAAAAATTAGCTTCCTAGAAATTAAAACGGGAATGTTTGTAATTGGACATATTTTTAGTCTTGTAAATTTACAAATAATTCAATTGTATTGCATCTATTGGCTTTAATGAAGTATTTTTTAGGATGATGTAATATCTCGATTGGTTAAAAAAATGTTGCCATTTGGCACATAAAAGCATCATTTCAGAACAGAGTTTGAAAGTTAATTTCTAATAAAATTATTTACTTGTAAAATACTTTGTCGTGGAATTGTGTTTTTTGCCTTCTTGCCCTTCAAAAGTAACATTCTAAGAAGAGAAATGCGACATTCTAGGAAGAGAAAACGCCATAATTTGCTGTTGCCTAAAATGTGGCCTTTTAGCTCTTCTAGTGTTTTTTGGCAACAAAAAATGCATAACTGGGAAAGGGCAAAAAGGCATAATTTGAAATTTTAGGCTTTTAGTTTTAGCTCAGGGTGAGGCTTTATATAAAAAGGCAAACAAATTTCTATATATTTACCCCTTTATTCATAAACGATCGAAAATTTGAATTATAAGCTTTTCATAACATTTTTTCGTTTTGGGGGATACATTTTAGTAAACATTTTACTCTATTCGAAGCCTTATAACTTTTGGGTATATTTTGTTAAGTGAGGGGGTAACATAATTCCCAAATTACTTTCTGTTGTCTGAACTTCAAAGAAACAAATTGGCCTATATTAAGTCCAATTTTGGTTTTAAAATGGGAATGGGAATACTTTTTGGGTATATTTTCCTAAATTACTTTCGTTTGTCCGAACTTGGAAATGGGAATACATTTTGGTATATTTTGTCCGAACTTGCCCAGAAAGTAACTACACAAGACCTATTATTTAGTATAATTTCTGGTTTTAAAATGAGAAATAAAAATACTTTTTTTTGTATATTTTGTTATAAGAGAGAGTAACTTACTTCCTAAATTACCCTTTTTTGTCCGGACTTACCCAGAATGTAGCCAAACAGACCTATTATTTAGTCTAAGTTCTGGGTTTTAAATAGAAAATGAAAATGGGAATACTTTTGGTTGTTTTTTGTTATTCAAGAAAGTAAAACCTAATTAATCTCATTTGTCCGAACTTACCCAAAAGGAAAACAAATCTTGCTATTATTTAGTCTAATTTCTCGGTTTGAAATGGGAGTACTTTTTGGGTATATTTTGTTATGTGAGGAAGTAACTTTCTAAATTACCCTCGTTTGTTTGAACTTACCTTTATTATTTAGTCTAATTTCTGGTTTTAAAATAGGAATGAAAATGGAAATACTTTTGAGTATATTTTGTTATGTGAGAGAGTAACTTAATAAAATACGCTTGTTTGAGAGAGTAAAACCTGAATTACTCTCACATTTCCGAACTTACCCAGAATGGAAACAAATGTTCCTATTATTTAGTCTTAATTTCTGGTTTTAAAATAGGAATGAAAATGGAATACTTTTGGGTATATATTTTTATAGGAGAGTGTAAATTACATCCTAAGTTACCCCCGTCTGTCCGAACTTACCCAGAAATTAACCAAACATACCTATTATTAAATAAAGACAAATTTCTGGTTTTGAACTGAAAATGAATTGAAAATTTTTGTTTACAGCCAAATATTTCAATATTATTTCTAGAGTTTGTTAATGTAAAATCCTTTAAATGTTTAATTATTTTTATAAAATTTCTCTTGTACCTTAAAACTCAAATTTCTTTGAAATTATCAAAAAAAAAAAAAAATTGTTAAATAGTTATTTTTCTACTAAAAAACATTTCAGAAATGTTCTTTTTCAAAGCCAAAAAACTGTGAAATATGTCGTATTAAAATTTTGTTTTTTTTTGTCTAAATTCTTTTCTACGTTTAATAAATAGTTTCTTAGTAATTTTTCTTAATTTTTTCTTTTGTTGAATCTCTTGATTGTATATTTTTTTTTAAATAAATTGTCTTAAAAAAGTTTTATAATCATGAAAAATTTCGAAATTTCAAAATCTCAAAAACATTTTTTTTAAATTTATTCAATTCCTCGTTTCAAAATGTTTAAAGGCGTCTCACCTTAATTTCCCTTAAGGAATTAATTTAATTTTTTACGAACCTTAAAATTTTAAACAAAACGAATGAATAAAATTTAACTTTAGAGTTTTTTGAGAATTCGAAATTTTCTTAAAATTTAGTTAAAAAATTAAATATTTTCCTTTTTGATTTTCTCAACAAAAAATTGTTATTATTTCTTTAAAAAGTTTGTTTAATTTGTATCTTTTAATTTCCCTTAAAAAATTTTGTTTTTTTGTTATTTAATTTAAGAAAAAAAGAAATGAAAAATATATCACAAATAATTCATGTAAAATAAACGTTTAAAAAAATATTTTAAAAAACTTAAAACAGAAAAAAAATAAAATAAACTAAAAACTTAGAAAAAATAAAATATTAAATATTAAAAAAACAACAAAATCATACCAATCAACAAACTAAATGCTAACATTTCAAAATACCTCCAAAATAAAAACAAATTAAATACAAAAAAAAACTAAATGTAATTAAATTTATAAACAAAAAAAAAAACGAAAAACTAATTTTAATTAATCATAAAAAAATACAAATTTGTTAAATTTACTTTATTATTATTATATAGAATTTAAAACAACAACTAAATAATATTAATTATAAAAATATTAAATAATTTTAAAAGTAACTTAGTTTTTTTTTTAATTCAAATAATTATAATTTTTTTTTATTTTATTTTTTAGAAATTATATAAATTTATTTAAAAAAAAATCAAAATCATCCAAATTTCTTAATTATCGCCAAGGAAAAACAATATTTTTAAAATCAGTTCATTTGTGAATAAAAGTTCCCGTTGAGTTTTTATACCTTTCCTTGTTTCCCTAAAAAATTAAAAAAAAAAATCAAAATTTGTTATCAAAAATTAGTGATCACAAAATTTCGTTATTTTTGAGAAAATCAAGTTTAAAGTTTTCCATATAATAAATTCAAAAAATCAAAATTCGTTATGAAAAATAAGTGATCACAAAATTTCGCTATTTTTGAGAAAATCAAGTTTAAAGTTTTTCATATAAAAATTTCAAAAAATCAAAATTCGTTATGAAAAATGAGTGATCACAAAATTTTGTTATTTTGGCTCTATCATAATTAATTTGAAAATCGATATTAAAATTTACCATATAAAAATTTCAAAAAACCTAAATTCGTTATGAAAAATGACTGATCACAAAATTTTGTTATTTTGGCTCTATCTATCATAATTAATTTGAAAATCGATATTAAAATTTACCATTTAAAAATTTCAAAAAACCTAAATTCGTTATGAAAAATAAGTGATCACAAAATTTCGTTATTTTGGCTCTATCTATCATAATTAATTTGAAAATCGAATTTAAAATTTACCATATAAAAATTTCAAAAAACCTAAATTCGGTATGAAAAATGAGTGATCACAAAATTTCGTTATTTTGGCTCTATCTATCATAATTAATTTGAAAATCGATATTAAAATTTACCATATAAAAATTTCAAAAAACCTAAATTCGTTATGAAAAATGTGTAATCACAAAATTTTGTTATTTTGGCTCTATCTATCACAATTAATTTGAAAATCGATATTAAAATTTACCATATAAAAATTTCAAAAAACCTAAATTCGTTATGAAAAATGTGTAATCACAAAATTTTGTTATTTTGGCTCTATCTATCATAATTAACAAGAAAAATCGGGTTTAAAGTTTTCCATATAAAAATTTCAAAAAACCTAAATTCGGTATGAAAAATGTGTAATCACAAAATTTTGTTATTTTGGCTCTATCTATCATAATTAACGAGAAAATCTACTTTAAAGTTTTCTATATAAAAATTCCAAAAAAATCAGTTTTTGGTATGAGAAATAAGTGATCACAAAATTTCATTATTTTGGCTCTATCTATTATAATTAATGAGAAAATCGAGTTTAAAGTTTTCCATATAAAAAATCTAAATTGGCCATGAAAAATGAGTGATCACAGAATTTCGTTATTTTGTCTCTACTCTATTATAATTAACGAGAAAATCGAGTTAAAAGTTTTCCATATAATAATTCCAAAAAAATCAATTTTTGATATGAAAATTTCTCAAGTATTAAATTTTTTACTTCTCCCTTATTAATAAACAAACTTCGAAAATGGGAAAATATTAAAATTCCCTTTCACATCAAAATATTCTCTCCTTAAGTTTATAATAGGAGAATTAGTTTAGGGTAAAAAATAAGCTCACGGGGAATTAAACTCAACGGGAATATTTATAATTGGGCCAAAGACTTTATGATTTAAAGATTTTGCACTTCCATACAATGATTTGCCGTATGGTCGTTTTGAAAAGTCCCTTAAAAAAGAGAAAAACAACTAATGGGGGCGATTATCCCATGAGAGAAAGCTAAGGCCCACACACGTGCTCATGAAATGTATGTTTGTTTGTGCGTTTATGGGTTTTCCTTGTTCTTAAATCCACTTTAATTTCACTTTTAACAGAAAAAAAAAAATTTTGGAGTGTAATATCTTTATATTTAATTGTCTTTGATTGGGCTAAATATTTTTAAATTTGTATTTAGGCTTAGCTTTATAATACCCTGCCGGCCATCAGTTTATTACACCTTAACTTAAAGGCAACTTTGTTCTTCTTAATAACTCGCTAATAAACAATTACAGACACTTCATTTTACTGATGTTCAAAGTTTCATTTCGTAGGTGTCATAAACTAATGACCGACAGTGTTTATTATTATCTTATTTATCTTAAAGAAATAAACAAAAAACTATATATCATTATTAAAAAATATTAAATGTATAACACAAACTTCTTAACACGATCTGAAAACCGAAACTTTGGTCCTATCTTAATTTTTATTTAAACTTTTTTATATATACACAATTTATCTATTAACAATTACACTGCCTGTCATCAGTTTACGACACCTACAGAATTAAACTTTAATGGACAGTAACTCGCTCCTTTGTTTTTTTTATATTATAGCTTATTTTATATTATAGCTTATTTTGTCTACTAATTAGGTAGGAAATATGGATGAAGCTGGTCTTACCCTTAACAATTTTTAGCTTATCTGACTACGATATTTTAGTAGGTGTCATAGACTGGTAACCAGCAGTTTATTTAAAACGGCTTTGTGGTATAATACAAATATTCATAGAATAAATTCATTATTTTTGTATTTAAGTTTACAAATTTAGAACAGTTCGAATTTCCTTTGAATCGGTCTACATTTGAGAAAGTCAAAAATCATTTAAAAACCTTTCATTGGACTATTTTCCCACACAAGACCTAACGTTAAATGAGACGAAAATTACAAAAAACTAGGGTTTGCAAAAAACCGCGAAAATGAGAAACCGCGGTTTCGGTTTTAAAACACCCAAAACCGACCGGTTTCGGTTGGGTTTTCGGTTTTTTAAATAAAACTATTTCAGCTTATATTTTAATACTAAAATTCAGGAAAATAATTCAGGTTTTTTAAATATGAGGGATTTCTTAAATAAGTCTTGTTTCTTTTGGAGAAACTGCAGAGCCCCTTTAGCGTGAATAATATTTGCATCCGAGCGACAAATTGCTTCAATAGTAATTTTTACAAATAGAACGATTTTAAAAAATTTACAATTTCAAAATCGATAGAATGAAGCAAACCTAAGGTCGACAGCATTTCTTAACTCTCATGAATACTTTCTTTTAGAAGCAGAAATCTAAGAGTAAACTTTATTCACGATTATGATGCTTTTTAACACTTGTTTGTAAAATATTATAACGAACTGACGAACTTTTGAAATACCGAACAGTTTTCCTTACAACCTCTAGGTTCAAATGTATATGGGCAATCGGTTTTAAATGAGTCAAAGTTTCATCGTCGCCGTCTTCAAAATTGATTTTCAGATACAAATTTGATATTGGCTGCTGCTCCATCTATAGTACATGCTACGATGTTTGTATCAAGTGAAATATTAAACTCCATTAGCCTTTGTCTAATGAAATTCCACGTTCCTAAAATAAGGCCCAGGTTATAAAATTTACCATGATAATCGTGAATATTTACGTTCATATACCGTCTTCCCCTTACACCTGTCCATTCGTCCATTGTAAACACCTTTTGCTTGTTTCATTCTTCTGCTTCATTAAATAGACAAATTACGTGCAAATTTATGATAAGCTAATGTTATTTCTGAATAATACCAACAAAAAATTATGAAAAATAAATAGCTAAAACCGCGGTTTTTTCTACGGTTTTCGGTTTCGGTTTTGAGGCATAAAAAACCGAGGTTTCGGTTTCGGTTAAAACCGAACTGCAAACCCTACAAAAAACGCTAGCAAAAATGAAGATAATGAGAATATCTGATCCATCGATCATCAAACTGCATTCTCAAGCCCAGAACATTAAGATCTTTTGGTTTCTTAACTTTAATACAACTCATAAATAAAGCTGATAACACTGGGTCTTCCGGTCTTCCTCCTTTTCGCGCGATTCCATAAAGAGGTTGTGTTAATATCCCGGTTTAACGTTTTTATCTTATGGTGCCTCATGGTCCCAATCTCCAAAAGGTCTGGTCTGCAATTAAATGAGTACGAATGGCAAATGTTGCAGTCAGTCTGTAATAGAGCCCCTAGGGCCTGTTCGGAAATGCATCACTGCGCTGTATCACGACTTCCAGCGCTTGAAAATAAGCTAACTGTATTATTTTACTCCAAAGTTTTTACGCAAGTAGAAAGCCGAACAGGCCCTATATAGGATTGAAAGTTTAGCAAATAAGGTCATTTAGAAAAATAAGAAATGAGTTAGTAGAAATTTCGGAGCCTTGCGGTATCCCTGAATTAATCTTAAACTTGTTTAATGAGATCATATCTATTAAAATCAGTTTATTGCGATCCCTGAAGAAGATCGATATAAATCAAAAGAAGTAAATACTGACACCAAAAGTAATAAGTTTTGATTGGAACTACATATTTGGAATCGATATATATATATATATATTGAACTCTTTTATTGCCTTTGTTGGTTTGTCTTCTTTAATTTGGCGTCCACTAAGTTCATTTTGGTGTATTGACTGGAAGGAGTTGCATTGGTATTATCGCGGCAACAGAATAATTGTACATTGGATAATCCTTCAATCGCGTCATCAATGCCGGCTGCCTGAATAATTTGTTTCTCGGCGGACGTCAAAGAAAGTTTCTTCATATGGTCCACCTTCAGTTTTCTTTTTCTAGCTATTTATGCATCGAATAATTTTTGCAAAGAAAACACTCGATATTGAAAGCTATTATCTCAAAATTTGTTTTGTACGATATCGAATGCCATGATCCCAAAATTAAGTCATTCGATCAAAGTAGCTCGGTATCGACAGCCGTAATTAGACCCCTGCTTTAAGACTAAAATGCCATTCGGTTTAAGAGACTTATGTAGGGTTCATGTAACTCAAGCGTCTGACGATTGAGTGAAATTTTCATGTATTTTGTTTTTGTTACAAAAACAAAACACATGTAAATTTCACTCAATCGTCAGACGCTTGAGTTACATGAACCCTACATTAAGTTGAGGTCCGCTAGAACTCTTTCAAGTTCGGCCTGTGATTGATGGCTTTCCGGCAAGAGCGAATTACTTGCAAAGGTTCAGCCAAGAGCTTTATCAATCGGCTTCTTTTTCTCTTATCCTTGACTCCCAGTGAAGCATAGGGCCTCAATCAATCGGTTTAGTGTGAAAATATTATCATTCTTTAAATGAGTCGGAATTAAAGTACATAATTCCCCGGGGAGCAGTTATAGCTTTAGCGAGTTGTCCCTCTCGGCGTTTGGACTTCTATTAAGAAACACGAAGTGCCGATGTTGTGCCCTGATTTTGAACTTAAACACATGGACATTTAAATGCATCAAACGTTCCTACGGTTATTGACACTGCCCTAGTTCATGAAAGTCCTGTGTATCAAGACTTTCAGAAAACTAAGTTTTACATAAGGCAAAGGCATTCGGCCAGAGAAGAAATTCGTTCTAAAAGCTAATTTGAAACGGCATTTCTAGGTTAGGTTTGGCAGGCAGCCGATGATAAGTCAGCGTCACTTTGGTCCCAGTAACGGTCCCTTTGCGGAAAGTGATTAATTCCAGACCATTGATGAGAGGCTTATTCAAGCCAGCCTGTAGCCTTGGCAAATGAGTCTATTTTACGAATATCAATACTCGCTAGATCGGAAATATCATGCGCTAGATCGGAAATATGGGCGGGGCAGTGACAGAGAAGAAAAGTTACTGTCTCATTATCTTCTATCTTGTGGCAACTGCGACAGTAGTCCCATATGTTGAAAATTTAGTCTTCTGGCATGCAGCCCAAAAACGCAGTGTCCCGTTAAGGTTGAAATTATGTTAGGTGGCGAGATAGAGATATCAAGCATTTTAGAAAGTTTATTATTGTAGGTGGGTCATGTCTGCCTGAAGATTGAACAAGTGGTTTTAGTGGATCAAATGTTATGGGCTGTTACGTAGGGAAATTGCCTAATTACTCATTTGCAGGCGGATAGCGGTAATCCCATAAATTAGTCGATGTTTTCCTGACTCAGGAGAGCACCGGATTTAGCAAGTTAGTCCTCAGTAGAGTTACCAGGTATGTTATTATGCCCGGGTACCCAGACTAGCAATATTGCAATGTCTCGCCATCTCGTTAAGAGATGCCCGGTATTCGCGTGTAAGAACAGATGTATGGATAGGGATTTCATGGCAGCCTGACTGTCGATACAGAAACGAATATCCCTATCGTATATTCTGTGGGATCTTATCCAATTAACTGAGCCCTAGAATATGGCCGATATCTCGGTTTAAAGATAAATCAGGAAGTCTGAAACAAATTTCCTTCTCCGTGTATACCTCCAAACGTTCGTCATCAAGAGATGAGAGGTCTCCAGAGATAGTCATAGTAAAGGATCTGTCAAAGAGAGGGCCGGATATGCAGTAGTCGATGTAGTCCGAGATATTTGTGATTTTATCCATAATAGTGGAGAGTTCTATTTGTGAGTGAGACCAGTTTTCGATAGTGCTTAGTCGGACAGCCGAGTTAAGAGCAATTTGTTGTGCTATTAGTTTGACTGGGAGCCAGTTTAGCATGACCATTAGTTGGTGGGGTTCTTAAGGCGCCAGTAATCATTGGAGCGGGACAATCTTAAAGTTTTAGTAAAACAATCCCGCTTGGTTGTCTTGGTGAATGCAGGGCACCAAACCAAAGCACTATACAGTTATAGGCTTGAAAAATGTCATTCCTAACAATTTAAACAAGTTTAAAACGTTGGTCAGAGAAATCCATGAGATAACGCCAGTTATCAAACATAAGAGCTATGATTATCTTTTTTGTAATTTACTAATGTTCGAGGTGGAAGACGTTCTTCATAAATGAATATCAAAAGTCCTTATGGGTTTGATGCTTGAATTGTGGAAAAGGATTTTGTAGTCTTACCTTAGAACAGCAAATACATACCCCTATTGTCGTTCTCAACTCAACTCAGTTTGGTCGTCTGCCAGTCGACCCAACTTTCACTTAACCAAATTATTTTTTGGTATTGCGGAACTTAAAAACGATGAGTTCTGCAATATCAAAACATAATTTGTTTGATTGAAAGTTGGATTGACTGGCAGACGACCAAACTGAGTTGAGTTGAGAACGGCAATTTGGGCAACAATCTCACAATTGAGCACCCTCATTTAAAAACGCTCTTCATTTGGCCAACCTTGCCCTTGAGCATATTGTGGGCCAATAAACCAGTTCACATTTGAACTCATTGGTGTAGGCAAACAACTTTTTTACTAGCTTTTTTTTCTATTTTCTTTTCTTAAACCTTAACTTCTTTTTAAATTAAGTGCCATTTTTTTCAAAATTAGCAACTGGAAAGTATTCTTTATATGTTTTAATTAATTTTTGTTAAATTTTTTATATTTTCAATTTTTTTCAAGTATTTATGAATAAAAATTCCCGTTTAATCTTAACACTTTTCTCTGTTTTCGTATTTCAAAAAAATTCTCAGGAGGAAAAAACTTCGAAAATTTAAAATTTTCAATTGAAATTCCCTTTCTCAAAAAAAGTATTCTCCTCTAAAACTATAAAAGAGAAATTAACTTATCGTAAAAAATAAGCTCAAGGGGAATTGAATTTACCGGGAATATTTAAAATTGGCCTGATACTTTTTTCAATTTTTTTTTTCAATACTTTTAAAATTTTTTTGAAAAATATTTAAATCAAAAACTTTCAAAATACAAATAAAAATAATCATCAAAATAAAAAATATAGAAAAATATTTAAAACTAAACAGAGAGAAACAAAAAACCAACAAACTTACAAATTTTATAAAATTAATTCTAATAAAAAAAAACCTAAAATAATACTAGCAAAAATTACTAACAATAACCACCCAAATAAAACAAATTTAAATTTAAAACTAAAATAATTTTAAATAAATTGCCCCTGTTTCCGTTCTCAACTCAACTCAGTTTGGTTGTCTGCCAGTCAACCCAATTTTCACTCAAACAATTTTTCTTTTTGATATTGCGGAACTTGAGTTTCGTAATATCAAATAATTATTTGTTTGACTGAAAGTTGGGTTGACTGGCAGACGACCAGACTGAGTTGAGTTGAGAACGACAATAGGCAAAAACCAACACTAAAACTACATAAACTCAAGGTAGGGACTAAAACAAAACAGAAGAAAAAAACTATAACAAAAAATATTTTATAATTAATTATTCAAACTTAAATTTAATAAAAAAAAAAATAAACTACAAAAAACTAAAACTAAAGACTACTTTCTGCTATATTTTTCATGTTAATCTTATGTTAATCTAAATATTTTATATAACAAAAAATAGACCAAGTTTTAAAACAAATTATAGAAATTAAGAGATTTATCAAACCTTCAATTTATTATAAAAAAAAATAACAAAATATTGAAAAAACAATTGCAACTATTGCCGTTCTCAACTCAACTCAGTTGAGTTGTCTGCCAGTGGACCCAACTTTCACTCAACCAAATTTATAATTTGATACTGCGGATTTAAGAAACGTTGAGTTTCTCAATATCAAAAAATAATTTGGTTGAGTGAAAGTTGACTGTTTTGCCTGGCAGTCGACCAAACTGAGTTGAGTTGTGAACGGCAGTAGGGGCAAATAAGAGCCTTTTAATTAATTAAAAGAAAAAAAATAAATAATAGTGAATAGTGATAAAAAGAAATATATTGTATTCATTAAATAAAATTTACTAATAGTTTAATATTAATTTGATTTAAAATCTTGAAATTTTTAAGTTTTTTTTATATAATTAATTTATAATTAATTAATTTCTAAAACTTAAAATATAAATAGCTTCCTTCCTTTATAAAGAAAATGTAACTAATTTTTTAACAATTGTTTTTAATTTTTAAGTTTAAATTTTTTAATTTTTAACTTTTAGATAAATTTTAAAAATTTTTTAAGATTATACGAAAAATTTGTAAAGTTTTACATAAATTTTTTATATCTTCAAATTTTTAATTTTCAAATTTATATAAATTTTAAAAGATTTTACATAATTTTTTGAAATATTTCAAATTTTACATAATTTTTTGAATTTTTTTTATAAATTTTTAAAATTTTTCAAAGTTTTTTTTTTCCAAAATTTATTTTTCTTTAAATTTTAAAAGTTTTACGTAAGTTTATCAAATTTTCAAATCTTCAAATTTTTAATTTTCATTTTTATATAAATTTTAAAAAATTTGACATATATTTTTTTGAAATATTTCATATTTTACATAATTTTTTAAAATTTTTTGTAATTTAAAATTAAAAAATTTTTTTTTATCTAAAAAAATTTTTTCCAAAATTTATTTTTCTTTAAATTTTTTTTTATTTTTTATAGAATTACAAAAAATCGATATGTAATAAAAACAACAAAACAAAAATTTATAGTGATATCCATAAGACAAAAACAAACAAATAAAAAAAAATTAAAAATTTTAAAATACATAAATGTATAAAAAACAAAATAATTTTACTTTTTTTTTTCAAAAAAGAAACAAAACAATTAAAAAATATGTGATCTTAAAGTTTATTATTAAAAATAATTAAAAACAAAACCCCATACAATAAAGCCAAAATTGTAACACTTAAAACATAAACTTTATTTCAAAACATTTAGAAAATTTCAAAACCGAATTAATAAAAAAAACTTGTTATTAACAACAAAAAGAAAATATTAAAAATTCAATAATAAAATATAAAAATTCAAATTGATGTGTAGTAGCCTATAAGTTTATTACCTAAAAAAAATCATAGAAAAGCCAATAAAACATTAAAGGTCAAAGGTCAACAAAATTTCATTTCATTTATAAAAAAATCTAGATCAGTTTTATTTTCAGTTTTCAATAAAGTCTCTAAATCGGGACTTAAATCGATAATATAAATTAGAAAAATAAGAAATATTATAGAAGAAAAAACGGATCCTTCCGGTATCCTTGAAAATCTTGAATTCGTTTGGTAAAATCTTTCATATCCCTTTCACATCGTGATGCATCAATTGTGCGTTTGGGTTTCGGTTTCAATATTTTTGCTTCTGTTAGCCAAATGTGAAATAAACTGCCATCCATCGATTGTGCTGATCAATTGTTCTGATTGTTTGTTTATTTAGGACCAGCACTTAAGAGATGACCCCTACTTATGCTATGCCGTGTGTTGAAACTAGGAAAATAGGTTGTCGGAAGAAGGATTGAGGGATTAGTGTTTGTGAACATTAGATTTGAATTTTCCTCTATTGCATATGTCAAGAGAAACTTCTGCAGAAAGTGAATTCCAAATACGTTCTGTACCGCTTCTTCTTCTGTTATCCTTGACTCCCAGTGGAGCATTCTTTTCTATCGAACTCTATTGCGATATGTTAGGCATACGCCATTCCATGAATAGTACGCAGCTTGCAACTCCGCATCAATTGACCTTTTCAACGTTCTAGCAGCTGCATTAACACGACGGCCGCTTCCCTGTGGATTCCAACGAAGCGCTTGTCGAGCAATGTTGGTATTTGGTCTTCGAAGCCAATTTTTTGTTTAATTATTACCAGTACTCAGGGGATGACCCTTACTTATGCTCTGCGTTGTGTTGAAACTAGAAAAATAGGTTGTGGGAAGAAGGATAGAGGGAGTAGTATTCGTTGACATTAAATTTGAATTTTCCTCTATTGCAAATGTCAAGAAAAACTTCTGCAGAAAGTGAATTCCACATATGTTCTGTACCGCATCTTCTTCTGTTATCCTTGACTCCCAGTGGAACATAGGGCCTCAACCATCCTTATATATCGAACTCTATTGCAATATTTTAGGCATACCTTTCCTGTGGATTACAACGAAGCGCTTGTCGAGCAATGTTGGTATTTGGTCTTCGAAGCTTGTGGCCTATCCGCCGCCATTTCAGTTGACGTACCTCTACAGAATTAGGCCACCATATATTAAGGATTTGCCGCAAGCATTTGTTTGCAAAGTTCTGTAGGCGCTTAGCCTCCAGGCATAATCTTTGTCTTAGAAAGCCCAGCTGCCTGAGATTCAACAGTGATAGCGTTAGTGTTTTCTTGAAGGTGACCGGAGCTTAGGCTTAAAAGACATACGTCATCAGCGTATTCCAAGTCCTCGAGTTGTTTAAAGGGTGTCCATTGGATACCGTGTCTACCATTCAAAGCCGTGCGTTTAATAATTGTTGGCATGTTATGATTTTCTAAAATTCTGCATACATAGCTCCTATTGACTTTGTCGAAGGCCTTCATAAAGTCAATAAACGCTAGGTAAATGGGGGTGCGGAATTCATTAGATTGCTCTAGTACTATTACTGTCTTGATTAGGTCAACACAAGATCGATTCTCTCTGAACCCAAACTGATTTTCGCGGAGTGTAGCGGAAACTGCATCGGTTATTCTTTTTAAAATTAGTCGACTTAGTATTTTGCTCGGAATTGGAAGAATTGTAGTTATTGCAGTCATTGTAGTCAACCTTTTTTGGTATTTTGACTAGTATACCCTCATTCCCGGAGGTTGGCAGAGCTTCTTCTTCCCATATTTTACGCACAAATAGGTGCCACAGCCTCTCCGATTGAATATACTGTAATGGCTAGTTCCATTATGCACTTTCGTCAGGGGTTCCAATAGGGTTGTTTAATGCTGACTTGAAGTGTTTCATCCAACGTATTAATTGTTCATCCGGGGTTGAGAGAAGTGTGCCGCTACTACTCAAGATAGGACTGTTAGTGTAAATAGGTTTGCCACACAACGCCCTTGAGCGGCTATAGAACGAATTTTTTCTATAGTGTGCATATCGAAAACATATTGACGTATGTTGCGTAAGAATCTTCGGATTTCGGGAACGAGGTACCTGATTTCGTTAGAACACAATCCAAAGTAGTACCTATAGAACAGTGTGACACAAACCCTGTCTTGCACGCGGTCAAGAAACTCCAAAATAGACTTTGAAGCACCGGGACATACATGAGAGTTGTATTCTATTTGCGGATATTCAGAGGATCAGTTGGATTGAAGTATCTCTTAAACCGTTTTAGAAAACCGAGGCTCTTAAATGATACTTTTCATACTTTAGAATGTGGTTAGTCCAACATCACATTGAATTTCCATGCCCAGAACATCAAGAGCGTCCGATTTCTGTATATTAACACCATCTATGAATAGATGTGAAGTACAATGATCTGGTGTGCGTTAATGCGTGAGCATACAAACAACACTGGGTCTTACGTTCATTATGGGCGAATCCATTCGCCCTATCCATTGAGAGATGTTTTGAGATCGCGAATTAGTGATTGATTCATGCTTTGTCTCATAGAATGAATCTGTTAAAGACTGGGTTTATGATTGAATGAATATGAATGGCATATGTTAGAATGGATAGAATTGGAAGTTTTGACATAGATGATCATTAATCATGAATATAAGAAATAGGGTAGGAGAAAACACAGAGCTTTGCGGTACGCCTGAATTGATCTTGAACTCGTTTTATGAGATCCAATCTATAACAACTCGTATAGTGCTATCTCTGAGGAAGCTCGTTATAAATCGAAGGAAGTTATTATCAATATCAGTTTCTGATAAATCTCTAAATCAGGGTAACCCCCCAATTCGAAAATAAAACTGTTCGAATTTGTATGCTTAAAGCATTGTGTTTCGAAAATAATTTCTTTCGAATCGAGTTAAGCGATAACCCCCAGGGCTTAAATCGCCTCACTCATCTGGTTAACATCGCAGTTATGTAGCCCCCCGTATTAACATGGAAGCTTACAATAAAGAATATTACTGACATCCCCATTTGATACGGATGGTTGGCTTTAACAAAGCTCTTGAGTCTGCCGATATCTACGTCAGTCATATTCCTAAGATCTTCAAAGAAGTAAAAGGTTAGTCCCCTAATTTCCGAAAAGCCAGTGTAAGTGCAGTTAGGATGTTTTATTGACTCATCCTCGTCATCACAGTTTCTGCAAGTGTTAGAGAGTGTTTGGTCATGATAATCTGAGAGAAAGTTTTCTAGAATTATCCGTAAGTATCCCCTAATTTCCGAAAGGGCAGTGTAAGTGCAGTTAAAATGTTTTATTGACTCCTTCTCATCATCACATATTCTGCGAAAGACAGATAGAGTTTTTTTCATGATAATTTGAGTGAAAGTTTCTTATCTATCCCTAATGTCTTTTAAGAAGTAAAAGAGTGTAGTTAGTCCCCTCATTTACGACAGGGTAACTACAGTTAAGATGTTTCGGGGACTCCTCGTCATTACAGGTTCTGCGAAAGTCCCTTAACGCAACCGCTTGCCATCCAATCAGACATTATTGTTTTCTATCTAAACGGAACCAGATCTTTCTGAAATGAATACATCGAATCGATTAGACGAACACCTATTATTTGCTCATTAAGGACGGGGCGGGGTTAAGTGCAGTTAAGATGTTTTAGGTACTCCTCGTCATTACAGGTTCTACGAAAGTCTCTCGTCGTAACCGCTTGCCATCTAATCAGACATGATAATCTGAGCGAACGTTTCTATCTAAACGTAAACAGATCTGTCTGAAATAAATACGCCGAATCAAATAGACGAACACCATCTTTTGCTCATTTACGACAGGCCAGCAGTTAAGATGCTTTGGAGACTCCTCGTCTTGCCATTAAATCGGATAGTGTTTTGTCATGATAAACTGAGAGAACGTTTTCTATCTAAACGGAAACAGATCTATCTGAAATGAATATATAAAATCTAATAGAGGGATGTCTGAAAAATAGGATAACCCTTTTAAAGGAACTAATAAAAGATTTGGTAAATGTAAAAGGTATAAAACTGAGTTATAAAAAATAGACTTATTAAAAGAAGACTTTAACGGTCTGTTGGTCACATTGGTCCAAAAGTCTTATAGAAATTAAAGCAAACTATACCATTCTTCGGAACAAGTAGAGATTCATTGAAATTCGAAGTTTTTGGTGTATTTTCAAGACCTCGTAGAGACTTCAGGTAAACCTTCCATCTGTGGCAGTGCGAACAGAATGTTATCGTATAGCTCTGGGGAAAATGGTAGTGGGGTTTGGCCAAGAGCGGCTAGAGAACACGAGTGAGTTCTGTCAATTTGAAAAGAATGCGGAATACATATTCAGCAGGCTTAAAGATCGTAATACTTATCCTTCAATTGGATGAGGATGATGGAGACTAGGTATACAGTATTTTCAATAAATATCTCCATGGAGAAAATTCTATCGAGTTAATTCCAAGATCTTGCTCATATAGGAATTTAAAGAAATTCAAATGAAGGTCTTTAAGAGTGATTCCGTTAGACCACTAAGTGACACTAATGATGTATCTGCAGACGTCAGTACCTGGAGAGTGTCTGAAAGAGATTAGTGTATCGTTTCTAATCAATATAAGAGCTTGGGTATATTTTTATCATTGAAGATTGTTTAAATACTTTAAGTAGATGTGTGGCACCTTACATTCGGGAAGACAAAATTTCAATTTAGCTGTTTCGCTGGAGGAGTCCCTAAAAGATCCGCTGTTCATTTGGCTGGACATATTGAAAGATATCATTTGATCGAGCATATTCTTTAGAATTCCATGCGCTTCGATCTTGTGCGTTGAAAGATTTTCCTCTTATTGGTCTTTCCACTGAAGTTTCGGAGGGGAGCCATTTTTATTATAATTTTAGCTTTTTCATAGTAATTGTTTTTTTCAGGATTGGGTTACTAGCCCGACTTCCTAACCCATATTTTTATCGTTATAATGGGAGAACTTGCGGCACATTAACGGGTGTTAATGTAATTCCCCGGGTGATACCACGAGAAGGTCAGTGTCCACAGTTGGAAAGAATGATAACCAAGATAAGTTCAGGCTTTTCGAGTTAAGAACAATCTGAACCGTTGCTTGATATCTAATATCGCCTACAACAGCCTCTCATTTGAAAACGCTCTCCATTTGGCCAACCTTGATTTAGACTAAGGACTGCCACTTCTGCGATATTAACAATAAAAACGCAGTAAAAACAACAACGAAAACCAAGTCCTAGACAAGTTTTTTAAAGTTCTAGATCTGTCTCATATATCAGTCCTAGACCTTAGAAATTCAGCTATAATGAAGTTCAAAAATAGTTATACATCGTTTATCCATTTATTTCAGAGAAGTTTTATGCCCCTATTGCCGTTCTCAACTCAACCAAACTGAGTTGGTCGTCTGCCAGTCGAGCCAACTTTTAGTCAATCAAATTATTTTTTGAAATTGCGCAACTAAAAAAACGTTTAGCTTAGGCATCAGATCCGTTCCATTTTGGAATCATTTCTATCCCAGTTCATTTTAAGATCAGATTCTTTTCATAATTTAAGACCTTTCAAAAATTTTTTATATGTTGACCTTTGACCTTATTCAGTTTTTATTATTTAATACTTGAAAATTTTTCTCAAAACGAAAAAAATTATGAAACTAAAAAGTAACTTTATGAGAGACCATTAAAAAATATTATTATAATTATAAAATTTGGCTTAAAAAATATTTATATAAAATATAAATTATATTAAAAATATGAAAATAAAGAATACTTTAACGAAGAAAATATATAAAACAAAAATATTTTGAAAACATATAAATATATATAAAAGTGTAACAAAAAATACTTTCAAAACATTAAAAACTTTAAAAATATCTTATAATTTTATTAAAAAAATATATATATATAAATTATATTTTTTGTTAGTTGTACTGAAACTGGAAACTTACAAGAAAAAAAAAAAAAAAAAAAACAACCAAACCTTACTATTTTTGTATTTTATTTAGTTGATAACAAAAACAAAAGGAAACATTTATTAAAAAAACAAAAAAATCAAATAAAAAACATTAAAAAAATCATCAGCATAAAATTATTAATATATTAAAAAAAAAAAAATCAAATAAAAAAATAAAACACAAAAACCGCGCAAAAACACCAAAAAAATTATGAGTTTTAATTTATTGTTAACAGTTGGGATGAAAAGTTTGTAGTAAAAATGTACTATTTATAGGAATTTTTCAAAAATTGTATTTTTATAGAAAATTTTTTCGAAAATTTATTATTTATAGAAAATTTTTCAAAAATTTACTATTTAAGGAAAGTTTTAAAATAATTATTATTTATAGGAAAGTTTTCAAAAATTTACTATTTATAGGAAATTTTTCAAAAATTACTATTTAGAGGAAATTTTTCAAAAATTTGCTATTTATAGGAAATTTTTCGAAGTTTACTTTTTAGAGGAGATTTTTCAAAAATTACTTTTTAGAGGAAATTTTTCAAAAATTTACTATTTATAGGAAATTTTTCGAAAATTTACTATTTATAGGAAATTTTTCGAAAATTTACTATTTATAGGAAATTTTTCGAAAATTTACTATTTATAGGAAATTTTTCGAAAATTTACTATTTATAGGAAATTTTTCGAAAATTTACTATTTATATGAAGTTTTTCGAAAAATTGCTATTTATAGGAAATTTTTCGAAAATTTGCTCTTTATAGGAAAGTTTTCGAAAATTTGCTATTTATAGGAAATTTTTCGAAAATTTTCTATTTATATGAAATTTTTCGAAAATTTGTTATTTGTAGGAAATTTTTTGAAAATTTGCTATTTATAGGAAATTTTTCGAAAATTTGCTATTTATAGGAAATTTTTGGGAAATTTGCTATTTATAGGAAATTTTTCGAAAATTTGCTATTTATAGGAAATTTTTCGAAAATTTGCTATTTATAGGAAATTTTTCGAAAATTTTCTATTTATAAAAAATTTTTCGAAAAGTAGCTATTTATAGGAAATTTTTTGAAAATTTGCTATTTATAGGAAATTTTTCGAAAATTTGCTATTTATAGGAAATTTTTCGAAAATTTGCTATTTATAGGAAATTTTTCGAAAAATTGCTATTTATAGGAAATTTTTCGAAAATTTGCTATTTATAAGAAATTTTTCGAAAAGTTGCTATTTATAGGAATTTTTTTGAAAATTTGCTACTTATAGAAAATTTGCTATTTATAGAAAATTTTTCGAAAAATTGCTATTTATAAGAAATTTTGCTATTTATAGGAAATTTTTCGAAAATTTTCTATTAATATGAAATTTTTCGAAAATTTGCTATTTATAGGAAATTTTTCGAAAATTTGCTATTTATAGGCAATTTTTCGAAAATTTGCTATTTATAGGAAAATTTTCAAAAATTTTCTATTTTTATAGGAAATTTTTCAAAAATTTTCTATTTTTATAGAAATTTTTTTCAAAAATTTTTTTCAAAAATTTTCTATTTTTATAGGAAATTTTTCAAAAATTTTCTATTTTTATAGGAAATTTTTCAAAAATTTTCTATTTTTATAGGAAATTTTTCAAAAAATTTCTATTTTTATAGGAAATTTTTCAAAAATTTTCTATTTTTATAGGAAATTTTTCAAAAATTTTCTATTTTGATAGGAAATTTTTCAAAAATTTCCTATTTTGATAGGAAATTTTTCAAAAATTTCCTATTTTGATAGGAAATTTTTCAAAAATTTTCTATTTTTATAGGAAATTTTTCAAACATTTTCTATTTTTATAGGAAATTTTTCAAAAATTTTCTATTTTTATAGGAAATTTTTCAGAAATTTTCTATTTTTATAGGAAATTTTTCAAAAATTTTCTATTTTTATAGGAAATTTTTCAAAAATTTTCTATTTTTATAGGAAATTTTTCAAAAATGTTCTATTTTTATAGGAAATTTTTCAAAAATTTTCTATTTTTATAGGAATTTTTTTCAAAAATTTTCTATTTTTCTAGGAAATTTTTCAAAAAATTTCTATTTTTATAGGAAATTTTTCAAAAATTTTCTATTTTTATAGGAAATTTTTCAAAAATTTTCTATTTTTATAGGAAATTTTTCAAAAATTTTCTATTTTTATAGGAAATTTTTCAAAAATTTTCTATTTTTATAGGAAATTTTTCAAAAATTTTCTATTTTTATAGGAAATTTTTCAAAAATTTTCTATTTTTATAGGAAATTTTTCAAAAATTTTCTATTTTTATAGGAAATTTTTCAAAAATGTTCTATTTTTATAGGAAATTTTTCAAAAATTTTCTATTTTTATAGGAAATTTTTCAAAAATTTTCTATTTTATAGGAAATTTTTCAAAAATTTCCTATTTTTATAGGAAATTTTTTAAAAATTTTCTATTTTTATAGGAAATTTTTTAAAAATTTTCTATTTTTATAGGAAATTTTTTAAAAATTTTCTATTTTTATAAGAAATTTTTCAAAAATTTTCAAAAAATTTATATTTTTATAGGAAAATTTTCAAAAATTTTCTATTTTTAAGGAAATTTTTCAAAAATTTTCTATTTTTATAGGAAATTTTTCAAAAATTTTCTATTTTTATAGGAAATTTTTCAAAAATTTTCTATTTTTATAGGAAATTTTTCAAAAATTTTCTATTTTTATAGGAAATTTTTCAAAAATTTTCTATTTTTATAGGAAATTTTTCAAAAAATTTCTATTTTTATAGGAAATTTTTCAAAAATTTTCTATTTTTATAGGAAATTTTTCAAAAATTTTCTATTTTGATAGGAAATTTTTCAAAAATTTCCTATTTTGATAGGAAATTTTTCAAAAATTTTCTATTTTTATAGGAATTTTTTTCAAAAATTTTCTATTTTTCTAGGAAATTTTTCAAAAATTTTCTATTTTTATAGGAAATTTTTCAAAAATTTTCTATTTTTATAGGAAATTTTTCAAAAATTTTCTATTTTTATAGGAAATTTTTCAAAAATTTTCTATTTTTATAGGAAATTTTTCAAAAATTTTCTATTTTTATAGGAAATTTTTCAAAAATTTTCTATTTTTATAGGAAATTTTTCAAAAATTTTCTATTTTTATAGGAAATTTTTCAAAAATTTTCTATTTTTATAGGAAATTTTTCAAAAATTTTCTATTTTTATAGGAAATTTTTCAAAAATTTTCTATTTTTATAGGAAATTTTTCAAAAATTTTCTATTTTTATAGGAAATTTTTCAAAAATTTTCTATTTTTATAGGAAATTTTTCAAAAATTTTCTATTTTTATAGGATATTTTTTTTAAATTTCCTATTTTTATAGGAAATTTTTTTAAAAATTTTCTATTTTTATAGGAAATTTTTCAAAAATTTCCTATTTTTATAGGAAATTTTTCAAAAATTTTCTATTTTTATAGGAAATTTTTCAAAAATTTCCTATTTTTATAGGAAATTTTTGAAAAATTTCCTTTTTTTATAGGAAATTTTTCAAAAATTTTCTATTTTATAGGAAATTTTTTAAAAATTTCCTATAAAAATATAAACATTTCTTAAACTGTTTTTAGAACTGCCCTCGTCCTTAATGTTTGCAAAATCTGAGAAAGTAAAAAATTTAACAGTTTTTGTTCCCACAACCGACAAAAAAAAACATTAACTTGTGTATAAAAAATCTTTTAAACTTGCAATAAAAGCTTAACGTTATAAAGTTTTTTTATATATATAACGCTTTAACGGTTATTAGCTTTTTATCGAAAAGCTTTCTAAACGTAAACAATTTCAATGCCAAAACATTCCCCAGCAAACAAACTTACACACATACAGAGGCTGAAGAATAATGTTAATGTTTTTATTTGTTTGAAGAGGGGAAAGAGGAAAAAGATGGGGAAACTGAGAACTAAAAGAGTAAAGGCAGTTAGTTGCGTTTAAGTAACCGAGGAGTTAAGTTGTAGTTTAACATTGAAACGGTAGACGGTTGTTAAATGTTAAATAAACTTACGTAGGCTTTTTCCTTAAGTAATAAAATGAAAGAATATAGTAAAAAAAAATATGAAGTGAGAAGTATTTAAAAGAAGTTTAAAGTGAAAAAAAGAAGTTTATTATTATAGAAAAAAAGTTTTGGTATAAAAAAATAGAAGGTAAAAAAGAAAAAAAAAAAAAATATTGAAATTTTAAATAAAGTAAAGGAAATCGCATTCCAAGTGAAATTTGTAAAAAAATTGTTAAAAAATTAGGAAATTTCTGTTTATCGGGAAGTGTTTTCTTTAAAATTAAAGTAAAGTTTGTGAAAATATTACGAAATTTCTTTCAAATTATAGTAATTTAAATTGAAATTAGGAAATTTCATGGTATTAAATGAAATTAGAGATGAATTTGAAAAAAGTCTTGGCCTAAAATTGTATTCATTTCAACAGAAAAGTTCATAAATTAACAAGTTTTAATAAAAAACTAACAGACCAGACCCCCTTTAAAATATTTTTCCTGCTTTTTTGTAAATTATACAAAAAAAAATTGTATATACACGTAAAAAAGCGGCTTTTAAACTCTCCAATACACTCAAAATATTTTAATAAAAAATATAAAAAAGATAACAAAATAAGAAAAAAAAATTATAAACTTGGCTTTAAGTAACAATACAAAAAAAAAAAAAAAAGCCAGAAGAAGCATTTATATTTGTATGAGCCGAAGCTTCTGCTAAAGTTCTGGCTGGTTATTACTCAGAGATAAAATATTTCTGAAATTCCCACACACCTTTTTTTGTCGTTTCTACCAGCCATTTTCTCACATTTACTAACTCAAGTTTAAACTTAAAAACCCGGTTTAAACTTTAAAGTTTAGCATAAACAAAACAATAAAATAAACAAGAGTAATTGAAAAGCGTAAGAGAGAGAAAGGTGTCACATAGTGGGAGCCAAAGTGAGAGCCCAAGTGAGAAATAAGTAAACAAACTAAAAGCTTCTTCCGTTATTAAAAAGGAATGCTTAAGGAAATGAAACATGTAGCGTTTACTTGTATAAAGGCAACAGGTGGTAAATGAAACACTCACTCTCGAGTTTTGAATTTAAAATCTCTTACTAATACTTTTGCATATATTGTGTGTGTAAGAGTTACTCACACTTTTAAGTATTTTTTCACTTTTTGGATCTTCATTTTCGTCGTGGGATATTTTTTCTAGATGTAAAATTACAGGTAAGTTTTGTTATTAATATTTGTTTATAACAATTTATTTTATAAACAGTTTAAATAAGCTTAAGTTTTGTAATATCTAGAAATGCTTAGGGTAACTAAACTTGGTAACAGGCTTTCAAAATTCAAAGATTTTTTGCTACAAAAAAATTTTTCATATAGAAATTTGTTCCATAAAAAAATTTTGAATACGAAATTTTTTCTAAAAAATTTTTGGTAAGAAATT
This sequence comes from Stomorhina lunata, assembly GCA_933228675.1. NCBI lineage: Eukaryota > Metazoa > Arthropoda > Insecta > Diptera > Rhiniidae > Stomorhina > Stomorhina lunata. The sequence goes on from OW121742.1 coordinate 107,459,348, forward strand.
TTTTTATAGAAAATATTTTTAATATGAAATTTTTTCTAAAGAAAAATATTTTTAGCTTAAAAAAAATTTTCATATGAAAATTTTTCTACAGAAAAACTTTTGATATGAAATTTTTTCATACAAAAATTTTTGATATTAATTTTTTTCTTCAGAAAAATTTTTAATATGAAATTTTTTCTACAGAAAATTTTTTCTAAAGAAAAATTTTTAATTTTTTTCTCTAGAAAAATGTTTAATATGAAATTTTTTCTATAGAAACATTTTTGATATGAAATTTTTTCTAAAGAATGTTTGATATAACTTTTTTTTTATATAAAAATTTTTGATATGATATTTTTTCTTAGGAAAAATACTTTTTGCTTAAGAAAGGCTTTCAAAATTCAAAGATTTTTTGCTACAAAAAAATTTTTCATATAGAAATTTGTTCCATAAAAAAATTTTGAATACGAAATTTTTTCTAAAAAATTTTTGGTAAGAAATTTTTTTATAGAAAATATTTTTAATATGAAATTTTTTTTAAAGAAAAATATTTTTAGCTTAAAAAAATTTTTCATATGAAAATTTTTCTACAGAAAAACTTTTGATATGAAATTTTTTCATACAAAAATTTTTTATAATAATTTTTTTCTTCAGAAAAATTTTTAATATGAAATTTTTTCTACAGAAAATTTTTTCTAAAGAAAAATTTTTAATTTTTTTCTCTAGAAAAACTTTTAATATGAAATTTTTTCTATAGAAACATTTTTGATATGAAATTTTTTCTAAAGAATATTTGATATAACTTTTTTTTTTTTATATAAAAATTTTTGATATGATATTTTTTCTAAGGAAAAATACTTTTTGCTTAAGAAAAAATTTTCATTTGAAAATTTTTCTACAGAAAAAAATATTAATATAAAATTTTTTCTACAGAAAAATTTTTAATATGAAATGTTTTCTATGGAAAAATTTTTAATATGAAATTTTTTCTAAAAAAAAAATTTTTAAATGAATTTTTTTTTACAGAAAAATTTTTGAGATGATTTTTTTTCTACAGAAAAATTTTTGATATGATAGTTTTCTATAGAAAATTTTTAATTTTTTTTCTAAAGAAAAATTGTTGATATGAATTTTTTATGTGGAATTTTTTCTATAGAAAAATGATATGAAATTTTTTTTAAAGAATTTTTTTTTATATAAAATTGTTTCTAAAGAAAAATTATTCATATGAAATTTTTTCTTACAAAAAAATTTGAATATAATATTTTTTCTACAGAAAAACTTTTGATATGAAAGTTTTTCATATAAAAATTTTTGATAAAATTTTTTTCTTTCAAAAAATTTTGGGCGTGAAATTTTTTCTTAAGAAAATTTTTGATTTACAATTTTTTCTTTAGAAAAATTTTTGTTTTTAAATTTTTCCATACACAAATTTTATAGAAAATATTTTTGATATGTAATTTTTTCTAAAAAAAAATTTTTGCTTAAAAAAATTTTCATATGGAAATTTTTTAAATGATTTTTTTTCTACAGAAAAATTTTTAATATGAAATTTTTTCTAAAAAAAAAATTTAAATGAATTTTTTTCTACAGAAAAATTTTTGATATGATAGTTTTCTATAGAAAATTTTAAATTTTTTTCTAAAGAAAAATTGTTGATATGAATTTTTTATGTAAAATTTTCTCTATAGAAAAATTTTTGAAATTAAATTTTTTTTAAAGAAATTTTTTTTTATATAAAATTGTTTCTAAAGAAAAATTATTCATATGAAATTTTTTCTTACAAAAAATTTTTAATATAATATTTTTTCTACAGAAAAACTTTTGATTTCATATAAAAATTTTTGATAAAATTTTTTTCTTTAAAAAAATTTTGGGTATGAAATTTTTTCTTAAGAAAATTTTTGATTTACAATTTTTTCTTTAGAAAAATTTTTGTTTTGAAATTTTTCCATACACAAATTTTATAAAAAATATTTTTGATATGTAATTTTTTCTAAAAAAAAAATTTTTGCTTAAAAAAATTTTCATATGGAAATTTTTTAAATGATTTTTTTTCTACAGAAAAATTTTTAATATGAAATTTTTTCTAAAAAAAAAATTTAAATGAATTTTTTTCTACAGAAAAATTTTTGATATGATAGTTTTCTATAGAAAATTTTAAATTTTTTTCTAAAGAAAAATTGTTGATATGAATTTTTTATGTAAAATTTTCTCTATAGAAAAATTTTTGAAATGAAATTTTTTTTAAAGAATTTTTTTTTTATATAAAATTGTTTCTAAAGAAAAATTATTCATATGAAATTTTTTCTTACAAAAAATTTTTAATATAATATTTTTTCTACAGAAAAACTTTTGATTTGAAATTTTTTCATATAAAAATTTTTGATAAAATTTTTTTCTTTAAAAAAATTTTGGGTATGAAATTTTTTCTTAAGAAAATTTTTGATTTACAATTTTTTCTTTAGAAAAATTTTTGTTTTGAAATTTTTCCATACACAAATTTTATAGAAAATATTTTTGATATGTAACTTTTTCTAAAAAAAAATTTTTGCTTAAAAAAATTTTCATATGGAAATTTTTTAAATGATTTTTTATCTACAGAAAAATTTTTAATATGAAATTTTTTCTACAAAAAAAAATTTTAATGAATTTTTTTCTACAGAAAAATTTTTGATATGATACTTTTCTATAGAAAATTTTTATTTTTTTTCTAAAGAAAAATTGTTGATATGAATTTTTTATGTGAAATTTTTTTTGTATAAAATTGTTTTTAAAGAAAAACTATACATATGAAATTTTTTCTTACAAAAAATTTTTAATATATTTTTTCTACAGAAAAACTTTTGATATGAAATTTTTTCATATACAAATTTTTGATAAAATTTTTTTCTTTAACGAAATTTTGGGTAAGAAATTTTTTCTTAAGAAAATTTTTGATTTAACATTTTTTCTGTAGAAAAATTTTTGTTTTGAAATTTTTCCATACACAAATTTTATAGAAAATATTTTTGATATGTAATTTTTTCTAAAAAAAAATTTTTGCTTAAAAAAATTTTTCATATGAAAAATTTTTTACTGAAAAACTTTTGATATGAAATTTTTTCATATAAAAATTTTTGATAAAATTTTTGATAAAAATTTTTGATAAAAATTTTTGATAAAAATTTTTTCTTCAGAAAAATTTTTATATGAACTTTAATTATAGAAAAAATTTAGATATGAAATTGTATCTATGGAAAAATTTTTAATATGAAATTTTTGATATGATATTTTTCTATAGAAAATTTTTAATTTTTTTCTAAAGAAAAATTGTTGATATGAATTTTTTCTACAGAAAAATTTTCGATATGAAAAAAGTTTTTGATAATTTTTATAGGAAATTTTCTATAAAAATAGGAAATTTTCGAAAATTTCCTATTTTTATAGAAAAATCTTCACAAATTTCTTTTTTTAAAGGAATTTTTCAAATTTTTTTTTATTTTTGAAGGAATTTTTCAAAAAGTTTTTATTTTTTTTAAATTTTCTTATTTTTATAGGAAATTTTTTAAAAATTTCTTATCTTATTTTTTCAAAAATTTTTTTTTATAGCAAATTTTTCAAAAATTTCTTATTTTTATAGGAAATTTTTAAAAAATTTCTTTTTTTTATAAAAAATTTTTGAAAATTTTCTTATTTTTATAGGAAATTTTTTAAAAATTTCTTATATTTATAGGAAATTTTTGAAAAATTTCCTATTTTTATAGGGAATTTTTCAAAATTGTCTTATTTTTATAGAAACATTTTTAAAAATTTCTTGTTTTTTATAGGAAATTTTCAAAAATTTCTTACTTTTATAGGAAATTTTTCAAAATTTTCTTATTTTTATAGGAAATTTTTAAAAATTTTTCAAAAATTTCATATTTTTATTGGAAATTTTTCAAAAATTTGAAAAATTTTAAATATTTTTGCTTAAATCTTCAAAAATCATTTGAAATTCGTTTAAAACATTTTGATATTTACTTGTTTTAAAGGTTTGTTTGTTTTAATAAACAAATTCTGGAATTTCTATTATGGCGAGAATTCTAATATTTATATATTAACGTGTTTTGCATTTTAAAGATAATAAAAATAAATTTAAAAATTTTAACTCAAACCACGAAAAGTCATAGATTTGACTAACAGCGACAGAAAGAAAAAGAAACAAGTGTTTTCTTTTCTTCGGCAACTTTATCGATTCGATTGTGCGATTATTTATTTATTTACTTTATTGAGTAATAAATACCGTTAAAACTGTCAAAAAATATGACAGTTACTTGTAGTTAAAAATAACGTTTCAAATATAAATAAACTTAGTAATAGAATAGAAACCAATTAAAAAGTGACAGAGAATGAAACCTGTTTCAATTGAGTTGGCAGAGAATCTCAGTTTCGAGAGATGCTATAAAAATAATGATGGATATCTTTATTTAATTATTCAAATATTAAAAAAAAATGAATAATTAAACTTAAAATTTTAAGTGAGTTCAAAGTAAATACACAAGAGATGAGGTAATAATTGACATTTTAATAAAAATGTTTAAAATTTTAACAGAAACAATTTTCAAGAAAAGCAAATAAAAAAGTGATATAATTGGTCAAGCCCGACCATACGATACCCTTTACAACTAAGGTTAAAGGTCTGATTTTTTTCATATATAAAGAAAAATATTTGCTAAATTTTGTCATCAAACAAACATTCTCTCAAGACTTATATATTTAAGATGTTTCCGTTATCTGAACATACATATATGACAGCTAGGGCCAATTACCTCGAAATTAGACATGAATCGAAATTTAGTGACAATCAGTTTCCATATAACCCTCCCTTGCGGAAATGATATAAATTTACTTGAGTCCCTAGAAATTGTTGCTGTGATAAAATATTGACTATTGATATGTCTCTAAGAATAAAAATATACTGCCAATTGGTCCACTAAAGGAATTTGAGCTTTAGTTTATTACCTCATCTTTTGTGAAGGTTATCAAATAGTCGGGATTGGCATATCAACAATTGTTTTTATTGAATTTTTCATTTCATGTACAAATTTTCTGGAAATTTTTGGACAAAAGGAAATTTTTGAACAATTTCCTATAAAAAAGGAAATTTTTGAAAAATTTCCTATAAAAAAAGGAAAGTTTTGAAAAATTTCCTATAAAAAAGGAAATTTTTGAAAAATTTCCTATAAAAAAGGAAATTTTTGAAAAATTTCCTATAAAAAAGAAAATTTTTGAAAAATTTCCTATAAAAAAGGAAATTTTTGCAGAATTTCCTGTAAAAATAGGACATTTTTGAAAAATTTCCTATAAAAAAAGGAAACTTTTGAAAAATTTACTATAAAAAAGGAAATTTTTGAAAAATTTCCTATAAAAATAGGAAATTTTTGAAAAATTTCCTATAAAAATAGGAAAATTTTGAAAAATTTCCTATAAAAATAGGAAATTTTTGAAAAATTTCCTATAAAAATAGGAAATTTTTGAAAAATTTCCTATAAAAATAGGAAAAATTTCCTATAAAAATAGGAAATTTTTGAAAAATTTCCTATAAAAATAGGAAACTTTTGAAAAATTTCCTATAAAAATAGGAAATTTTTGAAAAATTTGAAAATAGGAAATTTTTGAAAAATTTCCTATAAAAATAGGAAATTTTTGAAAAATTTCCTATAAAAATAGGAAATTTTTGAAAAATTTCCTATAAAAATAGGAAATTTTTGAAAAATTTCCAATAAAAATAGGATATTTTTAAAAAATTTCCTATAAAAATAGGAAATTTTTGAAAAATTTCCTATAAAAATAGGAAATTTTTGAAAAATTTCCTATAAAAATAGGATATTTTTGAAAAATTTCCTATAAAAATAGGAAATTTTTGAAAAATTTCCTATAAAAATAGGAAATTTTTGAAAAATTTCCTATAAAAATAGGAAATTTTTGAAAAATTTCCTATAAAAATAGGAAATTTTTGAAAAATTTCCTATAAAAATAGGAAATTTTTGAAAAATTTCCTATAAAAATAGGAAATTTTTGAAAAATTTCCTATAAAAATAGGAAATTTTTGAAAAATTTCCTATAAAAATAGGAAATTTTTGAAAAATTTCCTATAAAAATAGGAAATTTTTGAAAAATTTCCTATAAAAATAGGAAATTTTTGAAAAATTTCCTATAAAAATAGGAAATTTTTGAAAAATTTCCTATAAAAATAGGAAATTTTTGAAAAATTTCCTATAAAAATAGGAAATTTTTGAAAAATTTCCTATAAAAATAGGAAATTTTTGAAAAATTTCCTATAAAAATAGGAAATTTTTGAAAAATTTCCTATAAAAATAGGAAATTTTTGAAAAATTTCCTATAAAAATAGGAAATTTTTGAAAAATTTCCTATAAAAATAGGAAATTTTTGAAAAATTTCCTATAAAAATAGGAAATTTTTGAAAAATTTCCTATAAAAATAGGAAATTTTTGAAAAATTTCCTATAAAAATAGGAAATTTTTGAAAAATTTCCTATAAAAATAGGAAATTTTTGAAAAATTTCCTATAAAAATAGGAAATTTTTGAAAAATTTCCTATAAAAATAGGAAATTTTTGAAAAATTTCCTATAAAAATAGGAAATTTTTGAAAAATTTCCTATAAAAATAGGAAATTTTTGAAAAATTTCCTATAAAAATAGGAAATTTTTGAAAAATTTCCTATAAAAATTGAAAAATTTCCTATAAAAATAGGAAATTTTTGAAAAATTTCCTATAAAAATAGGAAATTTTTGAAAAATTTCCTATAAAAATAGGAAATTGTTGAAAAATTTCCTATAAAAATAGGAAATTTTTGAAAAATTTCCTATAAAAATAGGAAATTTTTGAAAAATTTCCTATAAAAATAGGTAATTTTTGAAAAATTTCCTATAAAAATAGGAAATTTTTGAAAAATTTCCTATAAAAATAGGAAATTTTTGAAAAATTTCCTATAAAAATAGGAAATTTTTGAAAAATTTCCTATAAAAATAGGAAATTTTTGAAAAATTTCCTATAAAAATAGGAAATTTTTGACAAATTTCCTATAAAAATAGGAAATTTTTGACAAATTTCCTATAAAAATAGGAAATTTTTGAAAAATTTCCTATAAAAATAGGAAATTTTTGAAAAATTTCGTATAAAAATAGGAAATTTTTGAAAAATTTCCTATAAAAAAAGGAAATTTTTGAAAAATTTCCTATAAAAATAGGAAATTTTTGAAAAATTTCCTATAAAAATAGGAAATTTTTGAAAAAATTCCTATAAAAATAGGAAATTTTTGAAAAATTTCCTATAAAAATAGGAAATTTTTGAAAAATTTCCAATAAAAATAGGATATTTTTGAAAAATTTCCTATAAAAATAGGAATTTTTTGAAAAATTTCCTATAAAAATAGGAAATTTTTGAAAAATTTCCTATAAAAATAGGATATTTTTGAAAAATTTCCTATAAAAGTAGGAAATTTTTGAAAAATTTCCTATAAAAATAGGAAATTTTTGAAAAATTTCCTATAAAAATAGGAAATTTTTGAAAAATTTCCTATAAAAATAGGAAATTTTTGAAAAATTTCCTATAAAAATAGGAAATTTTTGAAAAATTTCCTATAAAAATAGGAAATTTTTGAAAAATTTCCTATAAAAATAGGAAATTTTTGAAAAATTTCCTATAAAAATAGGAAATTTTTGAAAAATTTCCTATAAAAATAGGAAATTTTTGAAAAATTTCCTATAAAAATAGGAAATTTTTGAAAAATTTCCTATAAAAATAGGAAATTTTTGAAAAATTTCCTATAAAAATAGGAAATTTTTGAAAAATTTCCTATAAAAATAGGAAATTTTTGAAAAATTTCCTATAAAAATAGGAAATTTTTGAAAAATTTCCTATAAAAATAGGAAATTTTTGAAAAATTTCCTATAAAAATAGGAAATTTTTGAAAAATTTCCTATAAAAATAGGAAATTTTTGAAAAATTTCCTATAAAAATAGGAAATTTTTGAAAAATTTCCTATAAAAATAGGAAATTTTTGAAAAATTTCCTATAAAAATAGGAAATTTTTGAAAAATTTCCTATAAAAATAGGAAATTTTTGAAAAATTTCCTATAAAAATAGGAAATTTTTGAAAAATTTCCTATAAAAATAGGAAATTTTTGAAAAATTTCCTATAAAAATAGGAAATTTTTGAAAAATTTCCTATAAAAATAGGAAATTTTTGAAAAATTTCCTATAAAAAAAATTTTTATAGGAAATTTTTCAAAAAAATAAAAATAGGAAATTTTTGAGATATTTCCTATAAAAATAGGACATATTGAGAAATTTCCTATAAAAATATGAAATTTTTGAATAAGTTGTGCTATAGTCAACTTTTCTATAGAAAAGTCAACTTTTCTGTAGAAATGTTGGCCTAGAAGACTTTTTAGAGCGGAAGTGAACATGTGTAATTTAGCCGTTTTCATTTTTCCCAATTGCGTGTTTTTTCAAAGCCAAAATTTACTCAATGAATGAAAGTGCCAAAAATAGAAGGTGTTTTAAAAATACCCCATCATTTACTTAAATACATACTAACGAAAATATAGGGATTGGTCAAGGTTAAAACAAATAAATTTCTGAGGTTAGGGGAGAGTTTTATTTACGTTTCTTCCTGGCTGCGTATTTCCGATAAAGTAAATAAAAAATTTGGCATATTTTGGGAAATGTAAAATTGAACTTGGCATAAAAATAGAAAAATCCCCATAAAAACTTCGCTTTTGTTTTAAATTCTATTAATATGAGAAAATAGAAATATAAACATAAAATATATTTTATATAGCAAAAAAAAAAAAAAAAAAAAAAAAAATGAGGTCATAGAGTGATGGAGGGTAAAATTGGGAATGTATTTAAAAATATCTTCCCATTTCAAATTTTTTACTTATTATTTTTTTTAATTATTTAAAACGTATTTTTTATAGTTAGCGAAAAACCTGTAATTTAGTTCTAATATCTTGACTTGAATCTGATTGTGTTTTCTTTTCAAATTTTTATTTAATTAAAGTAGAAAAAAAAATAAATGAATTTAATTACTAGTTCTCTATAAGTTCCCCCTGAAACAAAATAAAATAATTAAAATTCTCATCCCATTGTTTCATATTTCGCACTGTCAGACGGACGGGCGATACAGCCAATGACAGTCGGTCGTCCATTGCCCTTCCCCAGACTGAGAAATTGTTTAAATAAAAGTTTCACGTATTAAGCAAATAAAAATAATAACAATAAATAAAATAATATACAAAATTAGTTACAATTAAAATTAAAACAAAATAGATGACATTTTACTTTTTCAATACAAACATTTTCTTAAAAAGAAATTTTTTCTATACCAAAATTTTTTTCGAAAGGAAAATTTTTCTTTATAGAAAAAATTTCTTATTTTTTATAGGAAATTAAAAAAAATCCTATAATTTAAAATTAAAATTTCCTATTTTTATAGGAAATTTTTCAAATATAGAAAAATTTTCAATATAGAAAAAATGTCTTATTTTTTATTGGAAAATAAAAAAATCCCTATTTTTATAGGAAATTTTCAAAAATTTTCTATTTTTATAGGATTTTTTTCACAAATTTCCTATTTTTATAGGAAATTTTTCAAAAATTTCCTATTTTTATAGGAAATTTTTTAAAAATTTCTTATTTTAATAGGAAATTTTCCTAAAAATTCCTTATTTTAATAGGAAATTTTTCAAAAATTTCTTATTTTAATAGGAAAATTTTCAAAAATTTCTTATTTTAATAGGAAAATTTTCAAAAATTTCTTATTTTAATAGGAAATTTTTCAAAAATTTCTTATTTTAATAGGAAATTTTTCAAAAATTTCTTATTTTAATAGGAAATTTTTCAAAAATTTCTTATTTTAATAGGAAATTTTTCAAAAATTTCTTATTTTAATAGGAAAATTTTCAAAAATTTCTTATTTTAATAGGAAATTTTTCAAAAATTTCTTATTTTAATAGGAAATTTTTCAAAAATTTCTTATTTTAATAGGAAATTTTTCAAAAATTTCATATTTTAATAGGAAATTTTTAAAAAATTTCTTATTTTAATACGAATTGTTTCAAAAAGTTTTTATTTTAATAGGAATTTTTTCAAAATTTTTTAATAATTTCCTATTTTTATGGAAAATTTTTCAAAAATTTCAATTTTTATATGAAATCTTTAAAAAAATTTATATTTTTATAGGAAATTTTTTCAAACATTTTCTATCTTTATAGAGATTTTTCAAAAATTTTATATTTTTAAAGGAAATGTTTCAAAAATTTCTTATTTTTATAGGAAATTTTTCAAAAATTCCTTATTTTTATAGGAAATTTTTTAATTTATTTATAGAAAATTTTTCAAAAAGTTTTACAGGAATTTAAAAAAAAAATTCCTATTTTTATAGGATTTTTTTTTTGAAAAATTTCCTATTTTTATAGGATTTTTTTTTTTTAATTTCCTATTTTTATAGGAATTTTTTCAAAAATTCCTTATTTTTATAGGAAATTTTTTAATTTATTTATAGAAAATTTTTCAAAAATTTCCTATTTTTATAGGAAATTTTTCAAAAATTTCCTATTTTTATAGGAAATTTTTCAAAAATTTCCTATTTTGATAGGAAATTTTTCAAAAATTTCCTATTTTTATAGGAAATTTTTCAAAAATTTCCTATTTTTATAGGAAATTTTTCAAAAATTTCCTATTTTTATAGGAAATTTTTCAAAAATTTCCTATTTTTATAGGAAATTTTTCAAAAATTTCCTATTTTTATAGGAAATTTTTCAAAAATATGCTATTTTTATAGGAAATTTTTCAAAAATTTCCTATTTTTATAGGAAATTTTTCAAAAATTTCCTATTTTTATAGGAAATTTTTCAAAAATTTCCTATTTTTATAGGAAATTTTTCAAAAATTTCCTATTTTTATAGGAAATTTTTCAAAAATTTCCTATTTTTATAGGAAATTTTTCAAAAATTTCCTACTTTTATAGGAAATTTTTCAAAAATTTCCTATTTTTATAGGAAATTTTTCAAAAATTTCCTATTTTTATAGGAAATTTTTCAAAAATTTCCTATTTTTATAGGAAATTTTTCAAAAATTTCCTCTTTTTATAGGAAATTTTTCAAAAATTTCCTATTTTTATAGGAAATTTTTCAAAAATTTCCTATTTTTATAGGAAATTTTTCAAAAATTTCCTATTTTTATAGGAAATTTTTCAAAAATTTCCTATTTTTATAGGAAATTTTTCAAAAATTTCCTATTTTTATAGGAAATTTTTCAAAAATTTCCTAGTTTTATAGGAAATTTTTCAAAAATTTCCTATTTTTATAGGAAATTTTTCAAAAATTTCCTATTTTTATAGGAAATTTTTCAAAAATTTCCTATTTTTATAGGAAATTTTTCAAAAATTTCCTATTTTTTAGGAAATTTTTCAAAAATTTCTTATTTTTATAGGAAATTTTTCAAAAATTTCCTATTTTTATTGGAAATTTTTCAAAAATTTCCTATTTTTATAGGAAATTTTTCAAAAATTTCCTATTTTTATAGGAAATTTTTCAAAAATTTCCCATTTTTATAGGAAATTTTTAAAATTTTCTTAGTTTTATAGAAGATCTTTCAAAAATGTCTTATTTTTTTAAGGAAATTTTTGAAAAATTTCTTATTTTTATAGGAAATTTTTCAAAAATTTCTTATTTTTATAGGAAAATTTTAAAAAATTTCTTATTTTTTTGGAAATTTTTTTAAAAATTTCCTGTTTTAATAGGAAATTTTGCAAAAAGTTTTCTATAGATATCTTGTCTATCGTCAACTTTTCTATGAACATTTTTTTTATAGAATTTTTTTTTTTAATTGTTCTTTTTCATTCATTTAAATTTTGATATTGATTTTGTTAGTCATGCATGATTTTAAAAAACTTTTCAAATTATATTTGAAGTGCATTTCATTCAGGGTTACTCAAATTTCAATCTATTGACATTTGGAGTTTCGAATTTTTTCCAATTTTATGATACTCTTTTTTTAGTGGCGGTAAAAAATTGGTTCTTTTTTTTGAAATTCTAAAAACCGGAAGTAAAACAATTGTTCAACCCAAACAAATCGTGAGGTTTTATGTGTTTTATTATGTCTCGTGTTGGGCTGACGTGTTTAGATTAAAAAAAATGAACGAAGAACGAGGCTAATGTTTGACAAAATCTGTGTTATATGAAGTGATTTATAGCTAGCAATATATCAAAAAAAGTAGGTTTTTAAATTTGAAGATAATCACATGAATTTATATACATTTTTTCAGGCACATATTCAGCTATCCTTGGTGCTACATAAAATGGCCCAAGCTATTTTGGTTCCTGAAATACACGGTGTTTTCTATAATTTTGGCTTTTAAACTAGAAGCAAATTTGGCGCTGTAACTTTCTTAATAGGTCATAAATTAAACTTTTTCAAATTTGTATAGTTAGATAAGTGTAAAAGATTTCATCACCATAAAAAAAAACATCAGTACACTTAGAGAAAAGATATGTATAAAAGATAATGCAGGAGTGAAAAAAGTATAAAATTTGCATTTAAAATGGCACAAAAGTGGATAAAGATTTTGAGACCAAATTTTACGTACAGGTAGCTACTATCGATATCTAAAAATTTGATATGGCGCTTCCCGATTAAATGTTTGGTTCTTCGACAAATTGAGAAAAACTATCAAAAAAAATGAAAAAAGGGTAAAAATTCTGCATTTTTAATATTTGTCTTCCTATAACTCATTAACTAAGAAACGCATCGAGAAGCGCCATATCAAAATTTTAGATAAACATGTTCTTAATATGTGTGCAAATTTTGCGAGAAAAATATTTAGCCATTTTTGTGCCATTTAAAAAACAAGCAAGCCTATTTGTGTCATTTTTCACTTGTTCACCTTCGAAAGACATATTGATGTATAATAACAATGTGGTACTTAAAGGTATATTGCTCAAATTCACGAACAAATATCCTGCGGTCTACAGTGAAGCAAAAATAATATGCGATTAAATCGCGACCATTGATTTTTTTCTACATCTTAAAGTGTTTATACAGCCTACATTGAACCTCTTAAATGCGTAAAATGTAACAAGACAACAGTGGCTTCTGATCATTTTGTGTTCTAGGAATCTAAAAATTAAATATTTAGTAATATGGAAACTTGCCACCAAAAAAAAGTCCGACGAAAAAAATGTTTTCAATACCTCATCGATTTACAGCGATTATATTTTTTAAAAGTAGAGATGGAAAATGAAATGGACTTAAAAAACAAATTAACATATTGAGAAACTAACCAATTTCGCGAAATCTGGCTAACAAGATTTTTGCAAAGAAAAGTAAAAAACTTTCACTTTTATATGGAATTTAAGCCATACCCTTTCTCATTACAAAAACATTATTTTTACTTCTAATATTGTAAACAGTGACTAAATTTTACACAAAATTTTAAAACAATCGTTCAAAAAAGTATCGGAATTGGAATACTGTTAACTACTTTTGTCCCTAGAATTCTTATTTTTTGTCGGAATTTCATCGCAGATATCTCTATTGAAAGTTTATGAAAGCATCTATTTTTGTGTTTTTAAAAATGCTACAAAAGATTGCCGCAAGTATTGGTATTGACATGTTTATTACAAATGTATCAAATACATATTATTTGGATCTTTTTCGATGTTGGTACATTCAGAAAAAGTTAGACCAAATACTCCTGAACAAAGTCGCGGAACATTGTCAAACCAAATTTGTATCTTTTAATTATTAAAAATGCGATTTTCATATGTAACCTAAAAATAGCGCCATCTTTTAGCAGAATTTAGAAACAAAAAAGTTGTAAAACAAACATTATTTTTATAATCCCAGAGATTCATTTTCTACAATAAAAAAGTTCTTTTTCGCAAAAAGCCGTTTTTGATATATTGCTATTTATAGCATAAAATTTTTATGTTGTAAAAGAAAAATATACTCAAGATTTATTGAATTTTAAAATGCATAAGAAAATTTAAGGGTTTTGAAATGTTTTATTCCAAAGTATTAAGTTACGTAAAATTGTTTATAGAGATATTAAAAATTTCAAAATTTCTCAAAAATTTAAACTTGATTTTTTGAAAAAATTTTAAAATTATAATTTCAAATCCTCATATCTTTAAATTAATTTCATTATTATAATCATATGCCCAGCATCACTTGTCTCAGCCATTGTCTATTCAAAAGTAGAAGAAAAAAAATTTCCAACAATCTTGTAAAATTTTCTATTGTAATTCAGTTTTTTTCCCCCAACTCTCAGGCTCATGTTGCGTTGGTTTGGATTGGAGGCCACTTAAAAGTTCAAAAACTCTGTTTTACAGCATAAAATCTTTTTACGTTGTAAAAATTTATATTTTTTCTATTTTATTTAAATATTATAAAAATATATAAAGTGGCCAAGTTTTCTTTTATTTTATGGTCTTCTAACAAAAAGCTGTTAAATAACCAACAAAAAAGATACAAAAGATTTACATTTAAAAAATATTTGTAAGTAAATGAATGAGGTTTTAGAGCTTAAGTGTAACTATGGAGATGAAAGGAGTAAAAATGTAGAAAAAGATACAAGATTTTAAGATATTTCATAATTTTCTTGGTATTTTAAACTTAAAGCTTCTTAGTAATAAAATTAATTTAAATCTAAAGAAAAAAAATTAATTTAAATCTAAAGAAAAAAAATTTTTTGAAAAATTTCCTATAAAAATAGGAAATTTTTGAAAAATTTCCTATTTTTATAGGAAATTTTTCCTATTTTTATAGGAAATTTTTCAAAAATTTCCTATTTTTATAGGAAAATTTTCAAAAATTTCCTATTTTTATAGGAAATTTTTCAAAAATTTCCTATTTTTATAGGAAATTTTTCAAAAATTTCCTATTTTTATAGGAAATTTTTCAAAAATTTCCTATTTTTATAGGAAATTTTTCAAAAATTTCCTATTTTTATAGGAAATTTTTCAAAAATTTCCTATAAAAATAGGAAAAATTTCCTATAAAAATAGGAAATTTTTCAAAAATTTCCTATTTCCTATAAAAATAGGAAATTTTTGAAAAATTTCCTATAAAAATAGGAAATTTTTGAAAAATTTCCTATAAAAATAGGAAATTTTTGAAAAATTTCCTATAAAAATAGGAAATTTTTGAAAAATTTCCTATAAAAATAGGAAATTTTTGAAAAATTTCCTATAAAAATAGGAAATTTTTGAAAAATTTCCTATAAAAATAGGAAATTTTTGAAAAATTTCCTATAAAAATAGGAAATTTTTGAAAAATTTCCTATAAAAATAGGAAATTTTTGAAAAATTTCCTATAAAAATAGGAAATTTTTGAAAAATTTCCTATAAAAATAGGAAATTTTTGAAAAATTTCCTATAAAAATAGGAAATTTTTGAAAAATTTCCTATAAAAATAGGAAATTTTTGAAAAATTTCCTATAAAAATAGGAAATTTTTGAAAAATTTCCTATAAAAATAGGAAATTTTTGAAAAATTTCCTATAAAAATAGGAAATTTTTGAAAAATTTCCTATAAAAATAGGAAATTTTTGAAAAATTTCCTATAAAAATAGGAAATTTTTGAAAAATTTCCTATAAAAATAGGAAAATTTTTTAAAATTTCCTATAAAAATAGGAAATTTTTGAAAAATTTTCCTATAAAAATAGGAAATTTTTAAAGCTTCCTATAAAAATAAGAAATTTTGAAAAGATAAGATTTTTGTTTAATTTTTCAAACATTTCTTTGACTTTTTAATTTGTATTAAAATTAGATTTAATTTTTGCTCAAGTCATAAATACATAAATCCATTACCAAATCCTCAATTAAATTAATTTCGTGTCTGGCGATATTGAATCAAATGAAAATAATAAAAGACATTTCTTTTAAAATGTAAATATCTCCAAAGAATTTGCAAAACATACAAATTTTCTTAGTAATGCAAATGAATTAAAATTCATTTATGAATAAATCAAAAGTCAAAAAACATGAATTTTAAGGATTTTTAGAAATAATATGAAGGTAGGGACTTTTTGTTATATTTAATGAATTCATTCTTTTACATTTTCAACATTTTAAGTCGTGGGGGTAATAGGTATTGGAATGGCTTTTGGACAAAAATGGAATGTAAACAAAACAAAATTAACTACCGAAATTTGAAGTTTACACGCGTAAATGTCTGTCTGTTTGTATGTGTGTGTGGACGTGAGTTTGTCCAAACGTCTAACGGTACATTTTTACGTCACCTATATTAATTCCAGGAAATTTCGTCATTTCTCTTCTTTGACGCTCTTGTAAAACTGGTATTTTGTATTGTTTTTTGTTGTTTGTATTAACGACAAGTTGTTGTAATGTTTGTTCGATTTTTCTCAATGTTTTTTTCTGTTTGTTGAAAACGGGCCTTCTCTTAGCTCTGCTCATTATGTCGTCATTTATTTAACCAAAATATTAAAACGTAGTTTTTTTCGTTTTTGTTTATAATTTTGAAAATGAAAATGATTTCGAAAATGAAGTTAAAATCAACATCAACATAATAGACTTGGCAATGATGATGAGGCAGAAAATAAATAACAATGAAACAATTAAAAAATAAGAAAAAGTGAAAATATTAAGGGTTTAACATTCAAATTTAAGAGAAATAAAGCAAAATCTTAAAATTATTTAAAGTGTTTTGGTAATAATTAATGGAAATTTTGTATAAAATAAACAAAGTTTTATCATAAAAATAGTTTAATAATCATAAGTAATCATTTCCCATAAAAATTTCCGCGATTGGAGATCTTAGAAAAAAGTTTTTCTCCCTAACCTCAAAATTTTGTTTCTTAAATAACTCCTAAACCCTTAAACATTTTTGAAAGATATTGAAAACTATTAAAGCTTTAAATATTTACTTTATAATAGGTAAAAGAAATTAGCTTTTGGTGACAAGTTTCTCAAATTATCAAGTATTACAAAAATATGTAAATCTTGAAATTTGTTTAATTAAAATATGAATTAATTTAAAAGCTTTTAATAAAATTATACTTTTTTATACTAATTAACAATTCTTTAAACGTAACAAATTGTTGTTGGTCCATATTTTAAGATTTTAAAGTTGCTTAAAAAAGTTCTTCTCCCTAACCTCAAAATTTTGTTTCCTAAATAACTCTTAAGTCATTTAAAGGATTACCAACAAATTTTACAGAGTTGAACATGGAAGTATTAGAAATAATTAACAAAAAAAATTTGATCAATTTAAGAAATTTTATCATATAAAAGTTTTTAAAAATCGAAAGTTTATTTTTTTTATTTTGAAAGCTTAAATTACTTTAAAAAGTTGTTATTAAAAGCAAGATTTTTACTAATTTATATTATATTATTCGTTGAAAGCATTTTCTCACAAAAATTTTCTGTTTTGAAAACACCACAAAAAAGTTTTTCTCCCTAACCTAAAAATTTTATTTTCTAAATAACTCCTTAACCCTTTGAAGGATTGCAATAAAATTTAACAAGTTTAAACCTGAAAATATAAGGAATAATTTACCAACAAATTTTGAGCAATTTCTGAAATTTCATCATATAAAAATTTTCAAAAATCGAAAGTTGATTTTTTTTTATTAAAAACTTAAATCACATCAAAAAAAATTGAAATTAAAGCAAGATTTAATTCTAAATTACTATTGAGATATTCGAAGAAAGTATTATTTCCAAAAATTTTATCTTTAAAATGTTCCAGAAAAAAGTTTTTCTCCCTAACCTCAAAACTTTGTTTCTTAAATAGCTCCTAAACCGTTTTAAGGATTTTAATAAACTTTTAAATGTTTTAACATGGAAGTATAACAAATAATTTAGCACAAAAATTTTAGCAATTTCTGAAATTTCGTCATATAAAAATTTAAAAAAATCGAAAGTTGAATTTTTTTATTTTAAAAACTTAAATCACTTCAAAAAATTTGAAATTAAAGCAAGATTTTTTCAAAATTACTACTGAGATATTCGAAGAAAATATATTTCCAAAAAATGTCTCTTTAAAATGTTCCAGAAAAAAAGTTTTTCTCTCTAACCTCAAAATTTTGTTACTTAAATAATTCACAAACCCTTTGAAGGATTTTAATAAAATTTTAAACGGTTTAACATGGAAGTATAAAGAACAATTTAGCACAAAAATTTTAACAATTTCAAAAATTTCGTCATATAAAAATTTTCAAAAATCTAAAGTTGAAATTTTTTTATTTGAAAAACTTAAATCACTTAAAAAATTTTGAAATTAAAGCAATATTTTCACAAATTACTACAAAGATATTAACAGAGTGTATGTTGCCACAAAAATTTTCTATTTTGAATGTTCGATAAAAAAGTTTTTCTTTCTAACCTCAAAATTTTGTTTCTTAAATAACTCCTAAAACCTTTGAAGGATTTTAATAAAATTTTATATAGAGAAACTTGGTATTATAAGGAATAATTTGGCGAATAATTTTGAAAAATTCCTGAGATTTTCCTATATAAATTTTTGAAAAAACCTAAAATTTAAATATTTTTAATTAAAAAAATTAAACAGTTATAAAATTTATAAATACAAAGCATGCATTTTACTTATTACTACTGAAGTCTTCTTAGACTATTTTGCAAAATTTATTTTCTCTATAGCAAGTCGTAGAAAAAAGTTTTTCTCCCTAACCTCAAAATTTTGTTTTTTAAATAACTCCTGAATGCTTAAAGATTTGTGCACCAAATTGAATAGTTGGCCACTTGGAGCTAAAAGGAATAAATTGACATACAAATATTTTGAATTTGTTAATACTTTTACAGAAAATTTGATAATTAAAAACTGAAATTTTTTCAATTTTATTAAAATATTTTAAAAAAATTCTCAAGTTATTTGCCTTAAAGCTTGGTCTTTTGATACACTCAAAATGAGGCAATAAAGGTCCTATGACAACACATTTTGTATAAAAATTGAGGAGTTTTAATTAAGATTTACGAGGATTTAACATTTAACATAAAAAAATAAGTTTTATACTTAGTATAAAATACGCATGACTCCAAAATTAAAGTTTAACTAGCAACATATATTCAGGTTATATTATATTTATATACTCATCCTATATTTTATTTTTGCAAAATATCTGCTTATCGTGTCAAGCCAACATTTGACAAAACTTAAAAGATAAATTGTACTAGAAAAAAAAATGTACAAAAAAAAACTTAATACTAATTAGTAGTTAGACCTAAAATTTAATAGGGAAGTAAATAGTAGTTTTTTCTTAAAATATACACAAGAATTTTTTTCTAAAGACTTCAAACGTCAATGGTTTAGGTAGTTTGAGTTCATAAGTAAAAATTTGTTGACCCATATAAAGATACAGATGAAAGAAAGACAGACTAACAGGGTAAAGTAGCTGACAGGCATTAGTTAAGCTTATAGTAAAGACAAAAAGGTTGTTAGACTTTTAATTTATAATTGGCAGTAAAGTCAAAAGGAAAATAAGAGAAGAATAAATTTGAATGTAAAGTAAAAAAAATGCAAAAAAAAACTATTAACAAAATTTGTTTAAGTGGAAAATTAAAGGAAATACAAGGAAATCAAAAGAAAAACTCAAAAGAAAATTACTCAAAGAAAATTTGGGAAATTAATTTATTTTTAAAACTAAATCAGTTGTAAAATTTAACCTAATTAAAAAAAAAAAAAATATAGCTATGGCAAGCTTATAATTCAAATTTTCCATACAAAATTCATATTATAAGACTTTGATAATTTTACAACTCGTTTATGAATTGGGGGTGATAATTTAAAGACAAATTGTTATTCATTTTTACTAAGATCTTCTCAGTCAATATTTTTCAACAAAAATTTTCACTTTTAAATGTCTCAGAAAAAAGTTTTTCTCCCTAACCTCAAAATTTTGTTTCCTAAATAACTCCCAAACTCTTTCAAGAATTTTTATAAAATTGTGTATAGTTAAATTTTGTGTTATGAGAAATAGTTTGCCAATGAATTTGATACAATTTTTGAGATGTTGCTATATAAAATTTTCAGAAATCTCAAATTGAAATTTTGTATTTTAAAAAAATTGAATCAGTTATAAAATTTAAAAATATAAATCCGAATTTTTATTAATTTCTGCTGAGATATTCATAAAGAGTATTTTGCTTTAAAAATATCCTCTTCTGAATGTTTTGAAAAAAAGTTTTTCTCCCTAACCTCAAAATTTTGTTTCTCGAATAACTTCTTAACGCTTTGAAAGACTTAAATAAAATTTGAGATACTTTAACAAGGAATTACATGGAATAATTTGACAATGAATTGTTAACGATTTCTCAAATTTCGCCACATAAAAATTTTGAAAAATCTAAAGTTTAAATTTTTATCCGAAAAACTTAAATTAGTTATAAGATTTTTCTATTAAAAGCAGGATTTTTATTAATTTTTACTATAATATTCTCAAAAAATTTATAGGTACAAAATTTTTCGCTTTTGAATGTTTTGGAAAAAAGTTTTTCTCCCTAACCTCAAAATTTTGTTTTTCGAATAACTCCTAAACCCTTTGAAAGATAAAAATAAAATTTGAGATACTTTAACAAGGAATTATAAGGAATAATTTAGCAAAGAATTTAGAACGATTTCTCAAATTTCGCTATACAAAATTTTGAAAATTCTTAAGTTTAAATTTTTATTTTAAAAACTTAAATTTATTATAGGATTTTTCTATTAAAAGCAGGATTTTTATTAATTTTTACTATAATATTCTCAAAAAATTTATAGGTACAAAAATTTTCGCTTTTGAATGTTTTGGAAAAAAGTTTTTCTCCCTAACCTCAAAATTTTGTTTTTCTAATAACACCTAAACCCTTTGAAAGATAGAAATAATTATTGAGATACTTTAACAAGGAATTATAAGGAATAATTTAGCAAAGAATTGAGAACGATTTCTCAAATTTCGCCACATAAAAATTTTTAAAAATCGAAAGTTCAAATTTTTATCCGAAAAACTTGAATTAGTTATAAGATTTTTCTATTAAAAGCAGGATTTTTATTAATTTTTACTATAATATTCTCAAAAAATTTATAGGTACAAAAATTTCCGCTTTTGAATGTTTTGGAAAAAGTTTTTCGTCCTAACCTCAAAATTTTGTTTCTCGAATAACTCCTAAACCCTTTGAAAGATTAAAATAAAATTTGAGATACTTTAACAAGGAATTATAAGGAATAATTAAGCAAAGAATTGAGGGCGATTTCCAAGTTTAAGCTATATAAAATTTTTGAAAAATCTAAAGTTTAAATTTTGATCCGAAAAACTTAAATTAATCGATAAGATTTTTCTATTAAAAGCAAGATTTTTATTAGTTATTACTATAATATTCCCAAAAAGTTTATTAGTGTAAAAATTGTTACTTTTGAATGTTTTGGAAAAAAGTTTTGCTCCCTAACCTCAAAATTTTGTTTTGTAAATAACTCCTGAATGGCTCAAGATATTTGCATAAAATTTAAATGGTTGATACTTGATACAAAAATGAATAAATTAAAGTTAGAATATATTTAATTTTTTGAAAATTCTAGAACGTATTTGATATTGAAAATCTTAAGTTTTTTTTTAATAAAATTAAAATTATTTGTTAAGCTTTTATTTCAAATGTTTGGCATTATAATAAAATTTTAATGCTGAAAAGTTAAAAAATTAATGAATGAATGTAAAAATTTGTATAAATATTTTGAAATTTTTAAAATTTCGTTCAAATGCAATATTCATTAGTTTTAAGCATAATTTTCCTTTGCAATTTTTCCAATTTGGTGTGAATAATTGAAATTACTGAAATTAATTGTTTCTCCTCTTAAACAATGGCATTCAACTTATTGCCTTATGTATTTATGTTATTGTAAAATTTAATTTATTTTAGATGAAATTTATTAAAACATTTTCACTTTCTTGCCAAAGTGTTGTTAAAAGTTATTTGCTGCGTTATTTATGCAATTTTATTATGTCAAATGCATACGTTTCAGCTAACTCATAACTAATTCAAAACGAATCAATGTTAAATCGTAATAAAAACTCACATGCCAAAAACTTCAAATAACATTTAACAATTTTAATATAAAACGTGTTCGTATGAGAGAAATGAAGTAAAGAAATTGCTTTCAATTAAAATTGAAAGATAAAATAAAAGAGATTTTTTGTGATATCTTACGAAAAAATTTGAACAAATAAACTAATTCTCATGATGTCATTGAAATGAAAAGTCAATAACTTTAATTGTGTATTGATTAACAGGTGAAACAACTAAACAATGAAGCAAAAGATATAATTTCCCAAAGAATTTCTTTATTTTTTAATATTTTGTCATATAAAATTTTTAAAATATCCAAATTTGTTATAAAATTTGTCTATTTAAATAAAAATGTTTACTATTTACCACTGAGATACTCGCAAAGAGTAGTTTGTCATAAATATTTTCTTTTTTGCATGTCTCAGAAAAAAGTTTTTCTTCCTAACCTCAAAACTTTGTTTCTTAAATAACTTCCAAACCCTTGAAATTTGTTATTATAAGGAATTATATGCCAATAAATTTTGTAGAATTTCTATGATTTTGTCATAAAAATTTTGAAAAAATTAAAAGTTGAAAATTTGTATCTTAGAAAATTTAATTAATAATAAAATTAATAGATTCAAAGCAAGATTTTTACTAATTACTACTCGAATATATCAAGAGAGTATTTTGATATTAAAATTTTTGCTTTTGAAAGCTTCAAAGAAAAGTTTTTCTCCCTAACCTCAAAATATTGTTTCTTAAATAACTCCTTAACCTCACGGGGGATTTTAGTGAAATTTGTTGTGATGTTAAATGGCAGGTATAAGAAAAAAATTTAAATATTATTTTGTACAATTTCCAAAATTTTGTCATTCAAAATTATAAATTTTTTATATAAAAACATTAAATTTATTATAAAATTGTTAAGTTAAAAGCAAAATTTGAGCTAGTTGCTTCTGTGATATTCACAGAGAGTATTTTGTCACACAAAAATTCTCATTTCAATGTAGCAGAAAAAAGTTTTTCTCCCTAACCTCAAAATTTTGTTTCTTAAATAACTCCCAAACCCTTTGAAAGATTTGAAAAATAATTAACGTGATGAAATTTGTTATTATAAGGAATTATATGCCAATAAATTTTGTAGAATTTCTATGATTTTGTTATAAAAATTTTGAAAAAATTAAAAGTTGAAAATTTGTACCTTAAAAAATTTAATTAATAATAAAATTAATGGATTCAAAGCAAGATTTTTACTAATTATTACTGGAATATATGGAGAGAGTATTTTGATATTAAAATTTTTGCTTTCGAAAGCTTCAAAGAAAAGTTTTTCTCCCTAACCTCAAAATATTATTCCTTAAATAACTCCTTAACCTCACGGGGGATTTTAGTGAAATTTGTTGTGATGTTAAATGGCAGGTATAAGAAAAAATTTTAAATATTATTTTGTACAATTTCCAAAATTTTGTCATTCAAAATTACAAAAAATACATAGTTATAATTTTTTATATAAATACATTAAATTTATTATAAAATTTGTAAGTTAAAAGCAACATTTAAGCTAATTGCTTCCGTCATATTTACAGAGAGTATTTTGTCACACAAAAATTCTCATTTTAATGTAGCAGAAAAAAGTTTTTCACCCTAACCTCAAAATTTTGTTTCTTAAATAACTCCCAAACCCTTTGAAGGATTTGAAAAATAATTAACATAATTAAATTTGTTATTACAAAGAATAATAGCCCAATACATTTTTTTTTAAATATTTAAAACTGAAATTTTGTATCTTAAAAAATTAAATTAATAATAAAATTTATAGATTTAAAACAAGATTTTTACTAATTACTGCTGAAATCTTTGCAGAGAGTATTTTGATAGCAAAATTTTTGCTTTAGGAAGTTTTGGAAAAAAGTTTTTCTCCCTAACCTCAAAGTATTGTTTCTTAAATAACTCCTTAACCTCAAGGGGGATTTTAGTGAAATTCGATGTGATGTAAATGGCAAGTAAAAGGAATAAATTGACAAAGAATTTTCTATCATTATACAAATTTTGTCGTATACAATTTTATAAAAATCTAAAGCTGAAATTTTTTAGTTTTAAAAATTAAATTTAGTATGAAATTTATAAATTTGAAGCAAGATTTTGACAAAAACCTACTAAATTAATTGCAAATATTATTTTCCCTCCAATATTTTTTCTCTAATTTGTTCCAGAAAAAAATTTCTCTCTCTAACCTCAAAATTTTGTTGCCTAAATTACTCCTTAACCCCTCAAAAGATTTTAACAAAATTTGATGTGGTTAAACATGTTAATATAAGCTACAATTTGCCAAAGAATTTTGTTTAATTTTCAAAATGTTATCATATAAAATTAAAAAAAAATCTAAAGCTGAAATTTCTTATTTTTTTAAATTAAATTATATATAAAATTTATAAATTTGAAGCAAAATTTTTACAAAAATTATTAAATTAATTACAAAAATTATTTTTTCTCCAATATTTTTTCTTTTAAATGTTCCAGAAAAAAGTTTTTCTCCCTAACCTTAAAATTTTAATTTCTTAATATCTCCTTAACCCCTCAAAGGGTTTTAGCAAAATTTGATGTGGTTAAGCATGTTAATATAAGCTACAATTTGCTAAAGAATTTCGTTTAATTTCGTTTAATTATCAAAATTTTGTCATATAAAATTTAAAAAAATCTAAAGCAGAAAATTTTTATTTTTAAAAATTAAATTAATTACAAAATTTATGTTTTTGAAGCACGATTTTTACTAAAAACTACTAAATTAATTGCAGAGATTATTTTGCTTCCAATATTTTTTCTTTTAAATGTTCCCAAAAAAAGTTTTTCTCCCTAACCTCAAAATTTTGATGCCTTAATAACTCCTTAACCCCTCAAAGGATTTCGACAAAATTTGATATGGCTTTACATGGTAGTATAAGCTACAATTTGCCAACGAATTTTGTATAATTTTTAAAATTGTGCCATATAAAATTTTAAAAATATTTAATGTTTAAATTTTTTTATCTTCAAAAAATGAAATTAGTAATACAATTTATCAATTTAAGCTAAATTATTTACTAATCACAACTGCGATAATCGCAGAGAGTATTTTTGCATAAAAATTTTCTCTTTTAAATGTCACAGAAAAAAGTTTTTCTCCCTAACCTCAAAATCTTGTTTCCTAAATAACTCTTAAACCACTTGTAGGACTTAAATGAAATTTTACATGAACAATCTTAAAAGTATGAATAAGAATTTGGCAGGAGAACTAGTCAATTTTTTAAGAATTTGTTAAAATTACAAGTTTTTAATTTATTTTTTATTTCTATTTTCAGTTCAATATTAACAATTAAAACCGAAGTCTAGGCAAATATTAGACAACTTACGATACCAAATTTTAAGGTAAGTTTTTAATAACATTTTAAGTATCTATAAATATCAGGGCATTAGGTCAAATTTAATGCCTAAAAATTCATAGAACGAAGACGGTTTCTTTCCATTTCTAACTAATCAATATTTTTACAATTGCAACAATTTAAAAACGTGGTCACACATATTAAATACATTTAATTATTGTATTATTACTTTAATGCCATAAACACTAAAGTATAGATTTTTATGTCTATGTCAGAAACCCAGCCCACATAGACGACAGACACATGATACGAGTAGCGTTCCTAAAAAAATAATTAAAATAAAAATGTGTTTGAAAAAAAACTTTTTCTCTAAACAAAAAGTTACGTTACAAATCTATTTTAAATCTAAAACTAACCGGTGCCGCCATTAAAAAAGTTATTCAACGAAATCAAAACTCATATAATAAATAAATAAAATAAAATAAAAAAAATTATAAAGAAAAACTGGCTTTGTAGGCCCCTGCATTCTTTAGGCTGTCATACAATCGGGTTTACGTGTTAGAGAGTTTTATGGTAAAATAAACAAATAACGTGGCCAGATTGCAATGTGACAAAATAACAGACAAGGCCTATAACATACAACAACAGCAACAAATCAAAACAAGTTTGTATGGTTGGCTAATCAGGGGGCAGGGGTTCCCAAGTTGTTTTCTTAAGTGTGATAAATTTTCAATTATAAAATAGGTACCAAAAACTTTATATTATGAGAAATACTTAAACGCGTCATTTCAGTCATTATCGTAGGTCTAAATTTAATCGTGGGTCCTGATGGAGTCCAATTGTTAGCTTTAATCGCTTAGCTTTTACCGTAGGTCTTTATAAAGTTCCAGTTTATGTTCTATCATAGTTCTTTATAAGAGTCCTATTTCAGCTTCAATCATAGGTCTTTCTAGAGTCCAATTTAAGCTTTAATCGTAGGTCTTTATAGAGTCCCATTTCAGCTTCAATCGTTGGTCTTTATAGAGTCCCGTTTCAGCCTTAATCGAAGGACTTTATAGAGTCCTATTTTTGCTTGAAACGTAGGTCTTTTTAGAGTCCCATTTCAGCTTCAATCGTAGATCTTTCTAGAGTCCTATTTTAGCTTCAATCGTAGGGGTTTATAAAGTCCCATTTAAGCTTTAATCGTTGGTCCCGTTTAAGCTTTAATCGTAGGTCTTTATAGAGTCCCGTTTAAGCTTTAATCGTATGTCCTTATAGAGTCCCGTTTAAGCTTTAATCGTAGGTCTTTATAGAGTCCCGTTTAAGCTTTAATCGTAGGGCTTTAATCGAAGGGGTTTATAGAGTCCCATTTAAGTTTTAATCGTAGGTCTTATAGAGTCCCGTGTAAGCTTTAATCGTAGGTCTTTATAGAGTTCCGTTTAAGCTTTAATCGTAGGCCTTTATGGGCTCTTATTTGAGCTTCAATCGTAGGCCTTTATGGAGTCCCATTTTAGCTTTAATCGTAGGTCTTTATAGAGTCCTATTTTTGCTTGAAACGTAGGTCTTTTTAGAGTCCCATTTCAGCTTCAATCGTAGATCTTTCTAGAGTCCTATTTTAGCTTCAATCGTAGGGGTTTATAAAGTCCCATTTAAGCTTTAATCGTTGGTCCCGTTTAAGCTTTAATCGTAGGTCCTTATAGAGTCCCGTTTAAGCTTTAATTGTAGGGCTTTAATCGAAGGGGTTTATAGAGTCCCATTTAAGCTTTAATCGTAGGTCTTATAGAGTCCCGTGTAAGCTTTAATCGTAGGTCTTTATAGAGTTCCGTTTAAGCTTTAATCGTAGGCCTTTATGGGCTCTTATTTGAGCTTCAATCGTAGGCCTTTATTGAGTCCCATTTTAGCTTTAATCGTAGGTCTTTATACAGTCCCGTTTAAGCTTTAATCGTAGGTCTTTATAGAGTCCCGTTTAAGCTTTAATCGTAAGTCTTTATAGAGACCAATTTTAGCTTTATTCGTAATTCCTTATAGAATCCCATTTAAGCTTTAATCGTGGCTCTTAATATAGACCTGTTTTAGCTTAAATCGTAGGGGTTTATAGAGTTCCATTTTAGCTTAAGTCGTAGGGGTTTATAGAGTCCCATTTTAGCTTTAATCGTAGGTCTTTATAGAGTCTAATTTTAGCTTTAATCGTAGGTCTATATAGAGTCCCATTTTAGCTTTAATCGTAGGTCTTTACGGAGTCCCATTTTAGCTTCAATCGTGGGACTTAATAGAGCGTGGACCTTTAAAGATTCCCCTTTTAGCTTTTATAGTAAGCTTTCAACAAGTAAAGCTCTAGCCTTAATCTTATACCTTCCCAGAGTAACATTAAAAAAAAACGTTTGGGAACTTCTGCTTTTGATTTTTCCAATACATATCGATTAAAAAACTGTATTAGTTAGGCTATTTTATTGCACTTTTTGCTTTTGATTGTTGATATTTTTTTATTCTGCTTAAATTTGTATGACTTTTTTCCATAACTTGACGGTGAATGACCCGTTTTTAAGCTTAAATATACTTTTTTAAACTTCGAAAGGAATTTGCATATAAAATCTATTTTAGGATATCCTAACAGAGAACTACAGGTTTTGCTAGAGGAATTTAATGATAGAAAAATTAATTTAAAATTACTTCTAGAGGAATATTAAATCCAAAATTAAGCAGAAACAGTGTTGCCAATGTCTAAAAAAAATGTAATTTTTTCTTTTTTTCTATTTCTTTGTGAATTACTAACTTAAATAAATATTTAATTTGAGTATTTGCCTTCATCATGCTACTATTAGTTTCTAAAGTGAAATTTAATTTTGTTTAAACAACTACTCATCGCATACATCACAAATTTAGTTATGACAATATTTATGTAGGTTTTTCTCATTTTCATTTGTCGACATGCAAAATGTGCACCCAAAAAATCGCCATGGAATTTTTATTGTGCGTATGTAAATAGCGAAATAAAATGACTTTACCACAGGGTGGAATGAGAAGAGTGAAAAATGTTAGGATCCCCGATTTTGCCTCTTTTGTAGGTCATATTCCATTTTACTCAAAGCGAGTCTTTTCCGATATTAATGTAGTTTCGATTTTGCTTTAATCGTAGGTTTTAATATAGCAATATTTTACTTTTCATCGTAGTTCTTTATAGAGTCCCATTTAAGTTTTAACCGTCGGTCTTATTATGCCCCATTTTAGCTTTAATCGTAGGTCTTATAGCTTCAATTGTAGGTCTTCATAGGGTCCCATTTTAGCTTTAATCGTAGGTTTTTATAGAGTCCCATTATAGCCTCAATCGTAGGTCTTTATAGAGTCCCATTATAGCTTCAATCGTAGGTCTTTATAGAGTCTCATTAAAGCTTCAATACTAGGTCTTATGGAGTCCCATCGTAGATCTTAATAGAGTCTCATTAAAGCTTCAATACTAGGTCTTATAGAGTCCCATCGTAGGTCTTAATAGAGTCCCATTTTATCTTCAATCGTAGGTCTTTATAGAGTCCCATTATAGCCTCAATCGTAGGTCTTAATAGAGTCCCATTTTAGCTTCAATCGTAGGTCTTTATAGAGTCCCATTATAGCCTCAATCGTAGGTCTTTATAGAGTCCCATTATAGCTTCAATCGTAGGTCTTTATAGAGTCCCATTATAGCTTCAATCGTAGGTCTTTATAGAGTCCCATTATAGCTTCAATCGTAGGTCTTTATAGAGTCCCATTATAGCTTTAATCGTAGGTCTTTATAAAGATCCATTATAACTTCCATCGTAGGTCTTTATAAGCGTAGGTTTTTATAGAGTCCCATTATAGCTTCAATCGTAGGTCTTTATAGAGTCCCATTATAGCTTCAATCGTAGGTCTTTATAGAGTCCCATTATAGCTTCAATCGTAGGTCTTTATAGAGTCCCATTATAGCTTTAATCGTAGGTCTTTATAAAGATCCATTATAACTTCCATCGTAGGTCTTTATAAGCGTAGGTTTTTATAGAGTCCCATTATAGCTTCAATCGTAGGTCTTTATAGAGTCTCATTAAAGCTTCAATACTAGGTCTTATGGAGTCCCATCGTAGATCTTAATAGAGTCTCATTAAAGCTTCAATACTAGGTCTTATAGAGTCCCATCGTAGGTCTTAATAGAGTCCCATTTTATCTTCAATCGTAGGTCTTTATAGAGTCCCATTATAGCCTCAATCGTAGGTCTTAATAGAGTCCCATTTTAGCTTCAATCGTAGGTCTTTATAGAGTCCCATTATAGCCTCAATCGTAGGTCTTTATAGAGTCCCATTATAGCTTCAATCGTAGGTCTTTATAGAGTCCCATTATAGCTTCAATCGTAGGTCTTTATAGAGTCCCATTATAGCTTCAATCGTAGGTCTTTATAGAGTCCCATTATAGCTTTAATCGTAGGTCTTTATAAAGATCCATTATAACTTCCATCGTAGGTCTTTATAAGCGTAGGTTTTTATAGAGTCCCATTATAGCTTTAATCGTAGGTCTTTATAGAGTCCCATTATAGCTTCAATCGTAGGTCTTTATAGAGTCCCATTATAGCTTCAATCGTAGGTCTTTATAGAGTCCCATTATAGCTTCAATCGTAGGTCTTTATAGAGTCCCATTATAGCTTTAATCGTAGGTCTTTATAAAGATCCATTATAACTTCCATCGTAGGTCTTTATAAGCGTAGGTTTTTATAGAGTCCCATTATAGCTTTAATCGTAGGTCTTTATAAAGACCCATTATAGCTTCCATAGTAGGTCTTTATAAGCGTAGGTTTTTATAGAGTCCCATTATAGCTTTAATCGTAGGTCTTTATAGAGTCCCATTATAGCTTCAATCGTAGGTCTTTATAGAGTCCCATTATAGCTTCAATCGTAGGTCTTTATAGAGTCCCATTATAGCTTCAATCGTAGGTCTTTATAGAGTCCCATTATAGCTTTAATCGTAGGTCTTTATAAAGACCCATTATAGCTTCCATCGTAGGTCTTTATAAGCGTAGGTTTTTATAGCTTCAATCGTAGGTCTTTATAGAGTCCCATTATAGCTAAGACCCATTATAGCTTCCATCGTAGGTCTTTATAAGCGTAGGTTTTTATAGAGTCCCATTATAGTTTTAATCGTAGGTCTTTATAGAGTCCCATTATAGCTTCAATCGTAGGTCTTTATAGAGTCCCAGTATAGCTTCAATCGTAGGTCTTTATAGAGTCCCATTATAGCTTCAATCGTAGGTCTTTATAGAGTCTCATTAAAGCTTCAATACTAGGTCTTATGGAGTCCCATCGTAGATCTTAATAGAGTCTCATTAAAGCTTCAATACTAGGTCTTATAGAGTCCCATCGTAGGTCTTAATAGAGTCCCATTTTATCTTCAATCGTAGGTCTTTATAGAGTCCCATTATAGCCTCAATCGTAGGTCTTAATAGAGTCCCATTTTAGCTTCAATCGTAGGTCTTTATAGAGTCCCATTATAGCCTCAATCGTAGGTCTTTATAGAGTCCCATTATAGCTTCAATCGTAGGTCTTTATAGAGTACCATTATAGCTTCAATCGTAGGTCTTTATAGAGTCCCATTATAGCTTCAATCGTAGGTCTTTATAGAGTCCCATTATAGCTTTAATCGTAGGTCTTTATAAAGATCCATTATAACTTCCATCGTAGGTCTTTATAAGCGTAGGTTTTTATAGAGTCCCATTATAGCTTTAATCGTAGGTCTTTATAGAGTCCCATTATAGCTTCAATCGTAGGTCTTTATAGAGTCCCATTATAGCTTCAATCGTAGGTCTTTATAGAGTCCCATTATAGCTTCAATCGTAGGTCTTTATAGAGTCCCATTATAGCTTTAATCGTAGGTCTTTATAAAGACCCATTATAGCTTCCATCGTAGGTCTTTATAAGCGTAGGTTTTTATAGCTTCAATCGTAGGTCTTTATAGAGTCCCATTATAGCTAAGACCCATTATAGCTTCCATCGTAGGTCTTTATAAGCGTAGGTTTTTATAGAGTCCCATTATAGTTTTAATCGTAGGTCTTTATAGAGTCCCATTATAGCTTCAATCGTAGGTCTTTATATAGTCCCAGTATAGCTTCAATCGTAGGTCTTTATAGAGTCCCATTATAGCTTCAATCGTAGGTCTTTATAGAGTCCCATTGTAGCTTTAATCGTAGGTCTTAATAAAGACCCATTATAGCTTCCATCGTAGGTCTTTATAGGTCCCATTTTTATAGAGTCCCATTATAGCTTTAATCGTAGATCTTTATAGAGTCCCATTATAGCTTTAATCGTAGGTCTTTATAAGCCCATTATAGCTTCCATCGTAGGTCATTATAGAGTCCCATTATAGAGTCCCATTATAGTCCCATTATAGCTTTAATCGTAGGTCTTTATAGAGTCCCATTATAGCTTCAATCGTAGGTCTTTAAAGAGTCCCATTTTAGTTTTAATTGTAGTTCTCTATAGAGTCCCATTTTAGTTTCAATTGTAGGTCTCTATAGAGTTCCATTTTAGATTTAATCGTGGGCCTTTATAAAGTCCCATTTTAGCTTTAATCGTAGATCTTTATAGAGTTCCATTTTAGCTTTAATCGTAGGACTTTATAAGGTCCACCTAAGGCTTTCATCATAGGACTTTATAAGATCCACCTAAGGCTTTCATCGTAGGTCTTTATTAGGTTCCATTTTAGCTTCAATCGTAGGTCTTAATAGAGTCTTATTTTACTTAAAATCATTGGTCTTTATAGAGTCCCATTATAGCTTTAAACGTAGGTCTTTATAGAGTCCCATTATAGCTTTAATCATAGGTCTTTATAGAGTTCCATTATAGCTTTAATCGTAGGTCTTTATAGAGTCCCATTATAGCTTCAATTGTAGGTCTTTATAGATTCCCATTATAGCTTCAATCGTAGGTTTTTATAGAGTCCCATTATATCAGGTTTGGTTTCAGGTTAAGGTTTAGCTTTAGGTACAGTTCTGAGTTTCAGCTTCGGTTTCGGGTTGGGTTCATTTTAAGATTCAGGTTTAGATTAAGGTTTGGTTCCAAAACTAGAGTTAAATTTTAGGTTAAGTTATAAATTATGTTCTAGGTTTACTTCTAGATTTAGGTTTAGACCAAGTTTTAGGTTAAGGTTCAGGTTTAGGATTATATTTAGGTTTCGGTTTAGTTTCAGGGTTAGGTTTCGTTTAGAATAGGGCTTAGCTTCAGCTTTAGATTCTGGTTAAGGTAACGTTAGAATAAGGTGCAAGTTTAGATTGCGGTTTTAGTTCAGGTTTATGTTCAAGTTTACGTTCAGGTTAAGGTAAAAATTCTGCTTGTAATTTTGCTAAGTTTTATATTTGTTAAGTTTTATATTAAGTTCTAGGATTATTTCTTGATTTAGTTCCATGTTCGGTTTAGATTGCGGTTTCGGTTCAGGTTTAGGTCCAAGTTAAGGTACAGACTTGGGATAAAGTTTTGTTCCAAACCCAAACCTAGGGTTAGATATTATGTTAAGTTCTAGCTTTATTACTCGATTCAGCCACATTTTCGGTTTAGATTGCGGTTTCGGTTCAGCTTTAGATTAAGGTTTAAGGTAACGTTTTGTTTTAAACCTAACACTAGGGTTACATTTTATACTAAGTTCTAAGTTTAAATCTAGATTTAGCCGCATGTTCGGTTTTTGTTTCCGTCCTAGGTCCAGTTATAATTTAAGTTCTAGTTTAAGGCTAAATATAGATTTTGGGTCTATACTTTGTTGGGCGTTAGCTTCAGTTATAGTAAATACTCTATAATATAAAGATTTGACAGAAGACAAATGTATGGAGTGCATTCCATACATTTGTCTTCTATCAAAAGTGAAACTAAAGTGGATAAAGAACAATGAAAAACCACATAAACGCACAAACAAACATACATTTTATGAGCACGTGTGTGTGCCTAAGCTTTCGCTCTTTAGATAACTGTCTTCATTAGTTGTTTCCAAATTAGAGTTAAAGCGGTATACTATATTTTTAATGGGACGTTTCAAACCGACCATAAGGCAAATCAATATATGGAAGAGCAACATCTTTATATTATAGAGTTTTTGGTTATAGGTTTAGGACTCAATTTTGGATTCATTTAAATATTGAAACCAATTCAAGATTCTAACTCTATGACTGCTCTTTTTCCAAAACCTTTTCTTGTCGTCTAAAAAACATCTGTAAGTCTCAGTATTTAAAATTCATTATACGAAAATGACATACAATTAGTGGAGAATGACAAGAACTTTTTATTATTTGAAAGAGGAGACCACATTTTAATATGGCATTTCTAATAAAATAAACATACCAATATCTAGACAATGCAATGATGATAATGATGATGATAATAATGAAACGAGACCAGCGACGACTGGCTTATTATACCCTACACCACCATAGGTGGAAAGGGTATTATAAGTTTGTGCTGATGTTTGTAACACATAGAAATATTTGTCTTAGATCCACCTTTTAGTATACCAATAGGCTTAGAATCATTTTCTGAGTCGATTTAGCGACGTCCGTCCGTCTGTCTGGCTGGCTGGACCCCCATGTAAACCTTGTAATCAAACTACAGGTCACAGTTCTAAAGATAATTTGATGAAATTTGGCACAGATCATTTTTTTGATAATGGGACTATGGTTATTGAAATTCGTCAAGATCGGTCCATTATTTATGGTACCTCCCATAGGTCACATTTCCCGGAATTGATATATTGGCCACAAATATCAATATTTTTTCATGACATTTAAAGCAGATACTGCATATGTAAACTACAATCACTGTGCCAAATTTCGTTAAAATCGGTCCACATTTGACCATAGCTCCCGTACAAAGTCTTCTTTAAAAACGCACAAAATGAAACAAAAATCACACATAATTTTTGTAAAAACTGTAATCAATTTGCTAAATTTCAAGATGATCGGTTCATATTTGACCCTAGCCCCCATATAAGTCTAAATGACGAAAACAGCTTAAATTTATAATCCTTAAGAAAATGTTCGCATTTTGACAAAATTTAGGAAATATTTGTTTTATAGATGAAAAAGTACAACTTTGACTTTAGTGGTGAAGGGTATCGTATTGTCGGACTTGACCGACTATAGCACTTTCTTACTTGTTTTCTATATAGCTATAAAATATTTAATATTTCTACGTGAGTTTTTATATTAGTTTTCATCCATCTCTGAATATTCTACTAACAATTTGACATGTAATTGTGGTCTTTAGAGTCTTGTACTATTACGTTAAACCGATGACTGACTGACTGACTGACTGAAGACTAACCATTGGGTGGAGGGGGACAAAACGCAAGAAAATGTAGGTCAAACTCCATGCACTATATAGTGAATGCAGCTCTCAAGTAAGTGAGGGTTTGGTTAGGTAGACATTGGCTGTTAAAGAAGACTGACAAATTGTACGAGTAATCGTTATGTTGATTTAGTTGTTTAGCCGAAGAAGAACAATAAACAGCTTTAACAAAAGAAACCAAAATAAATATAATAATAGGAAGAATCAACAAGATGTTGGTAAAGAAACTGTAAAGAAAGAATAGAGCTTAAGTCAAGTTTGGTAACTTGGTAGGCAAAAACTATGGAGTTACTCTGAGTTGTCAGTAGTGAAGCCATTAGAAGAGGAAATACAAATCATTTGAAATTCACAACTTTCTATTGGTATCAATGCACAGTGGCCTAAAGAGATCTTTTGAAAGGTCAAATTTTTAGATTCTTAGGGACTCAATGATTGTCTAAAGCTTGGCAGTCATTTTTATAGCAGTTTCAAAATCACTTTTCGGTACTTGCATGACCTAAGCTCGGGTTTCTTTTTGTATACATGAACGTTTATCTCCATGGGACAGATGTCTTCGGCTTATTTGAGTCTTACATATCCGACAGTGCTAAGTTTAACTGTCTATGGATTAAATTAAATGCTTATGAGTTTTTTCATAGAAGTCCAATGAGATATCGCTTTATACATAATCGATTTCCTTTACAATTCCATTCAGAAGATCTCTGAAAGTTCTCCGAAATATTGGCATAATTCTGTCTAGGGATTTCATCTCAAAAAATGCCGTTTCAGAAACAGTTTCTGCAACTTACGAGGTCCTAGAACTATGCTTTTTCTACAAACTTGCACATTCGTCTATGGTTTCTTTATAGAAGTCCAAGGAATATCGCTATCTTCAATATCGATTTCCTTTCCAATGTCTCCAACCGCCAAATGTAATAGGTTTTGCATTTCGAGTGTCTTCATAGAAGAGCAAAAGCAAAACAGATACTTTATACATAGAGGAGCTTCACGCACAAAGTACTGTCCCATAGGAAAGTACTGTCCCATAGGACTTTTTTATTCCTTGATATGAACTTCTGGCGCATTCCCTCTTTAATAGGGACATTGAAATGTTCATTCTATGGATTCTTCAAGGAATACCACTATCTTCAACATCGATTTCCTTTCCAATTCCATACAGAAGATCCTAGAAAGTTGTCCGAAATACTGACATAATTTATTCTAATGATTTCAACCCATATAATGCCGTTTCAGAAACAGTCTCTGCGACTCACGTGGTCTTAGAACTAGACTTTTTCTGCAAACGTACACGTTTGCCTCCAACCGCCAAATGTAATACGTTTTGCACTTCGAGTATCTTCATAGAAGACCAAAAGCAGAAGCAGATACTTTATACATGGAGGCTCTTTACGCCCAAAGAACTGTCCCATTGGAAAGTACTGTCCCATAGGACTTTTGTATTCCTTGATATTAACATCTGGCGCATTCCCTCTTTAACAGGGACATTGAAATGTTCATTCTATGGATTCTTTATAGAGTCAAAATGCTTCAAGGAATACCACTATCTTCAACATCGATTTTCTTTCCAATTCCATCCAGAAGATCCTAGAAAGTTGTCCGAAATAGTGACATAATTTATTCTTATGATTTCAACTCATAGAATGCCGTTTCAGAAACTTGCAAGTTTGTCTCCAACAGCCAAATGTAATACCTTTTGCACTTCGAATTTCTTCATAGAAGACCAAAAGCAGATACAAAGATACATATAACATGGGTGCTCTTTAAGCCAAAAGAACTGTCCCATAGGAAAGTACTATCCCATAGGGCTTTCGTATTCCTTGATATAAACTGGCGCCTTTCCTCCTTAACAGGGACATTGTAATGTGCATTCACAATGAAGTTGCGTATGAGTGTCGGCAACCTTTGGGAACGGAAAAATGTAACTATCAAAGTATTAAATTGAAAATCGGGTAATACGTTTTGCACTTCGGGTTCCTTTATAGAAGACCAAAAGCAGAAACAGAGACTTTATTTAACATGGATGACCTTTACGCCCAAAGAACTGTCCCATAGGACTTTTGTATTTCGTGATATAAACTTCTCCCGCCTTCCCTCTTTAACAGGGACATTGTAATGTTTATTCACAATGAAGTTGCGCAACAGTGTCGACAACCTTTGGGTACGAAAAAATTTAACTATCTATGGACTTAATTGAAAATCGGGTAATACGTTTTGCATTTTGGATTTCTTTATAGAAGACCAAAAGCAGAAACAGAGACTTTATCTAACATGGATGCCCTTTACGCCCAAAGAAGTGTCCCATAGGAAAGTACTATCCCATAGGACTTCCGTATTTCTTGGTATAAACTTCTGGCACCTTCTCTCCTTGAGGGCATTGTAATGTTAATTCAAAATTAAGTTGTGTAACAGTGTAGGCAACCTTTAGGAACTGAAAAATGTAACTATCTAAGGACTAATTCCAAATCGGGTAATACGTTTTGCACTTCGGGTTCCTTTATAGAAGACCAAAAGAAGAAACAGAGACCAAAAGCAGAAACAGAGACTTTATTTAACATGGATGACCTTTACGCCCAAAGAACTGTCCCATAGGACTTTTGTATTCCTTGATATGAACTTCTGGCGCCTTCCCCCCTTAACAGGGACATTGTAATGTTCATTCACCATGAAGTTGTGTATCAATAACTATCTACGAACTAAATTGAAAATTGGGTAATAGGATTTGCACTTCGGGTTTCTTTTCAGTCCATTCAGAAGATTCTTGAAAGTTTTCTGAACCTTGGAATTTTAATGTTTTCAACACAACATGTCTCCATATCCATTGAAGCATTTCAACTTCGGAAGGCTAATTCTATGAGCTGTCGAACTTTTCCTTACTTTGCACCCTAAAAGATATGAACTTAAGGTTTTTATACCTCTAAGCCTTCTTTCCGTTCTTCAAACTTCAAAACTGTTTCCTCTTTCTTCTACAAAAAGGCTCTTTTTGCTGGGCTCAACTTTTTTCTTTTGTCTACAATCCCAATTTATCCCTCTCTCCCCCTTCCTGATTCCTAAGATCCTTCAATATAAAAAGGCTAGACCTTCAAAGAAGAGTTGTCAAATACTCTCACTGTCAAAAATGAAGAGTCTTCAAAATGGGCGAGAGATATTTCTAAAACAACAGGAAGTCAAGCTGTGAATAAGAGCCTCTGAAATGGACGAAGGGCATTTCTGGAAAACAGAATGCCCCGCATACTTCGTATAGTTTTTTCGTTCTCGAAACTTCATAACTTTTTAAAACCATCTCAGAATGTTTCCTCTGGGCTCTATCTGTCCTTCTAGTTCCAACACATGGAATGACATGACTATGATTAATCTCTTGGGTGTTGTTTGAAACCAAAAAGTTTCAATCGTTCAAGGTTCAGTTCTATGTTTAGTCCTATTTTCGGTTCTTGGTTTAACTCTATGTTCAGTTCCAGTTATAGATTAAGTTCTTGTTTTAGTTTAAGTTCCAGGATGATAACAATAGAAAAAATACTGCTACCGCATGATCAGTAATTCATCATCTTCGAAACTGTTGTCTTATCTGAGACCTGGAACTCTAGACTTTAAAAGAAGATAAATATATAATGAGCGCCATAGTTGAAGTCTATTCGAAAACTTTGACCGTCATGGAAAGATAGTCTCTGAAATGGGACCTCTCCGTTCATCTTTGAAAAACAGGAACTTAAGCAGAGAGATTTTCTGAAATGGCGAAAGGCATGTCTGAAAAAACAGAATGTAGGCTCTGGGTTCAATTCCTGATTCAGTTCTAGACTCCGTCTTGTTCTAGATTTTCGAAAACCTGACGAAAACGTTAAAATAAAAACCGACTAATTCGATCACTTCCTCCGAAACTGGTAACTTACCTGAGATCTTTAAATGTAAGAATGCTAGACCTTCGAAGAAGAGGTTTCGTTAACTCTGACTGCCTAGACGCAAAAGTCTCTGAAATGGACGAGAGGCATTTCTGGAAAACATAATGCTCCATATACTTCTAAGAAAACTAATAAAATATTGCTTTCACCTGATGATTTTCCGGCTACCGGAAGTCGTAAAGCAAGAGGTTACTCTGGTTCTAAAGTCTTTAGAAAGGTTGACAGCCTGGTAACGGCGGTTATCAAGAGAGCAAAGTCAGACGGAAGCATTCCTAAAACCAAGTCAAATATCGTGGAAAACGCAATGTCTTCGGTATATTACCAAGTTCTCAAAGGCTGTATCAAACTAAATGCTTTTTGGGATAAGCTTTTGGTTAAATGCTTTCGTATAGCTCTGAGAGGATCTGGTTTTTTAAAGCTAAGAATTCTAGACTTCCAGAGAAGATGCTCTTAGAATCATTGGAGATTTGATAAAGATGATCCGAAAACTCTGACTGCCAACAAGAGACATAGTCTCTGAAATGGGCGAAAGACATTTCTTAAAAATCTACTCTACTTCTTAGAAGATTAATAAAAAATTGCGAACGCGGAGACTCCGAATCTAGTAGGGAGAGGAAGACAGAACTATTCCATAGAAGAATCTAGTCTACTTCTTAGAAGATTAATTAAAAATTGCGAACGCGGAGATTCCGAATCTAGTGGGGAGAGGAAGACAGAACTATTCCTTAGAAGAAGTCAAGTATCATTGAAAGCGTAAAATCTTCTTTGTAATCACAAGACCTCATGGAGATGCCAGTTAAACATTTCGTCTGTCGCAATGTAGCTTCGCTCAAGAGTCGTCCTTAGGACAAGCTCTAAATCCAACTTTTAAACTCATAACTGAAATGTTGGTGGATAAGATGAGCCCAATTAAGATCATAAAAGCTCTGAGTAAATAGAGTGAGGTATGATTAGGAGCGGCTATAGATAGTGTCAACTGGGGTGACATTCCAAACATGGGTGGTTGTCTTAAATTCCAGATGACGCGGAATCCATAATCAGCAGCCTCAAGAAGTGTAATCGCAACTCTCAAACTCAAAACTGAAAAGTTTTTCGATTGCATGAGACAGTTAAAAATCGTAGGCACTTAGTTTATCTAATGTATCCCAAGTCTCTATCGGGACTCAAGTCCAAGGGATTGCTATTAAATAGTTTCTTAGATCAGTCCAAAAACTCGTAGTCCATAATCAGCTGGTCTACTTCTACATCATCTACAAGTAGAAAGTTGGACAATTTGATGAGCCAGATGGAGATTGTACTCACGCAGTTTTTGCACTTAATGTTGAGTGCTTATCGAGTCTCATGAAACCACAGATCTTGCTAATGTTTAGATTTAAAGAAATCCAAAGAGTGGCAAGAAATATGAATCAGCAGATATTATATCAGTTCTCGTTAATACCAGAGAACGCGGAATCCTTAATTCGCTGACTCAAGGAGTGCGGTCTCCCTAAAACCAAGGTCTTGCTTCTTCTTCCTTGACTCCCAGTGGAGCATAGGCCCTCTTGCTATCATAGATTTAACGAGATTGAAATGAGGGTCTAGAAGAGTTACAAGAAATGCTAATCAAGAGCTTCCTTCAATTCTGATAACTCGGAATCTATAATCTGCAGTCTCAAGGAGTGTAATCCTATGAATCGGGTGTATTCACATTGAGCTAAAGTTTTAGCCGTACTTGTCTTGGTATAATTAACTCCATTCTTTAACTTCGTTCGCTAGTTTATAAGACCCCATGAGGCATCTGTAATCTATGGAATCTTGGATGTGGTCTTGTAGCCTAAGGGGTTTTCTGCTGCCTTGGTTATGATGTTTTTCTGTGAACCCACCTGTCACTCTCACTTTCTTGTTCTTCATGTAGGGAGTCCCTGATGTGGTTGGTGAAGCTGCTTCTGATTCTGGCATCTTCTAACCTGTCGATGTTAGATTTCTTCTGGCGGACCTTTTTGTTATTTTTAATGGCTGCGACAGTGGCAATTAAGAGATGGTGATCATTCGAAATGTCTGCACCGCATTTGTTACGTACGTCCAGTATAGAACGGCGCCATTCTTTGCTGACGGCGATGTGGTCGACTTGATTTTCGATTGAGCGATCGGCCGATACTAATGTCACTTTGTTAATCACCATTTCCGGTAATGGATTCAGTTCTATGGCGTCCCATTATAGTTTCCTTGCCAGAGTTATTGTGGCCAAGAAGGATAACAATGTCGCCTCTATTGATGTCATGCAACATTTTGGTGAGACTATTGTAAAACTCCTCTTTCTGATCGTATTCCGATATATCGGTTGGTGCATTCTGTTATCCTTGACTCCCAGTGGAGCATAGGGTGTATAGCATTGAATAACAGTTACGTACCTAGCACTTGTTCGAAATCTAGCAAATATAATACGGTACGTGTGGGCTTGCCATTCTTTTAGGGCATCATACGCCTCCTTCGATTCCTCGATTGAAGAAATCCAACGCCGCTCTATTTTCTTTGGTCCGCTTGTTTTCCCGAGAAAAGAAATTTTAATTCGTTTGGTGTTGGGAATTCACCTGAATCAGGCCATCTGGCCTCGGCTAAACCAAGAAATTGTAGCTTGTATTTGCAGAATAAACTGCAAAGCTGTGCTAATTTAGATGTTTCCAGTAGTGTACGTACATTCCATGTTCCAATTCGTGTTCCATGTTTCAGGCTGAAGGTTGTCAACGGTTCTTCGGGATTTATTACTAGATCTTTTTGTTTTGGTTTCGTTAATCTCAGTCCGGATGACTAATCCAAAGCGTCCGATTCTGGTGCCAGGGCTGTTGGCTAAGCATCCAGACATGTTTTGGGGCAAAGCATTTAAGCTATGCTGTTGTTAGGGTTATACCGTCCACGGTCGGTCGATAGAGCCTCGTATCTGTGGACGAGAATAACTTAATGCAAGTGATAAGAGAGTGTCTGGAAGAAAGTTGTAATCGGAATGAAAATTTCTTCTGACATTTTACTAACTTCAAACCACTGTTTTCTGATTTTATAATGATATGCTGAACTAATTAGCGTTAAGGTTTTCCTATAGAAAGAAAACTAAAGAAAATTTGAAGAAAACCTTTAATAATACTTAATACTTTTTTACTAAATCTCAGGTG
This sequence comes from Stomorhina lunata, assembly GCA_933228675.1. Classification (NCBI taxonomy): domain Eukaryota; kingdom Metazoa; phylum Arthropoda; class Insecta; order Diptera; family Rhiniidae; genus Stomorhina; species Stomorhina lunata. The sequence goes on from OW121742.1 coordinate 107,501,076, forward strand.
AAAGTTTTTGGTGTTAAAATGAAAACAAACAAACAGAGGTTTAAGTTATTTTCAAATCTTTGATCTTTCTCCAAAATAAGTTTTAAATATTTTTAGTTTTCCGGTATGTGGTTACAGTAACAATGAAATGGAAGTAACGGTTAAAAAAATTAAAATCTGGCCACTTCACAATTAAAAAACGCTTAAACGTTTTGATGGTTAATTGTGGCGGAAAAAGTGACAGTAGGTGAGAATTGTTGAGGATTATTTATTTAGTTAATTTAGATAAGAAGAAAGTTAAACATATTAAAATAGAATTAATTTTAAGGTAAACAAAAATAATTGGAATGATGCCACCATAACAAACGTAGGTGACAGTTATCCATTAAAAAAGTAGTCGGTCTGTTAGTCATGTAAATCATCTTGATTAAGTGTTGCCAAATTGCTTCTGCTTAGTAATTAAAATCTTATTTAAGCTTTTCTTAAACTTAAGTTAAACAACTTAAGTTCAAAAATTCTTTATATACTAAAATTTTTGTTATTGACATCATTCAATAAATTACCCAAGTCTTTTTTCACATCCACAAAATTCTTGTAATAATTTTTAATTAAAAAATCATTGAACTTAAACTAAAGAATAATTTATTTTTCATTATTTTCTATTATGGTTTTTTTGTAATCAACATAATTAAACCACATAATAAACTAATGACTAAGCAAATATGTATATGATGAATATTGAACTCAAAATTATGTTAATTGCGAACTTTGTTTGAAAATCATCAGCAGACGAACCTCACCGTCTTTCGAAGATCAGCCAATGGGGTTATTGACATTGAACTCTGATGAAGAGATAGACAAATTAATGAATTAAATATTTGATTAAAAATGTTAAATATTTTTCGAAGAAGATAGGAATTCAAAATACTTTTTTCATAGAAAAGTTTGTAAACGTCCCAGGAGCACCTTTTGGAAATTGTTCCTACCAACTAAGAAACCTTCTTCGGCTCATGCTCAACAACTTTGCTAAAGACCATAGCTTGATCAAATGTACAGTTTACGACTAATTCATTTTGAGTAATTTTCAATTGCGCCACCTATCGGAAATTGGTCACACCAACTCAGAAATCTTCGTCGTTTCACGCGCTACAGCTTAATTAAAGATCATAGCATTATCAAATGCCGAGTTTAGGATTTAATATATTTTTATTCATTTTCAGTGGCGCCACCTATCGGAAATTTTTCATACCAATTAAGAAACCTTTGTCGGCTCATAAGCAACAACTTTACTAAATATCATATCATAATCCACAGTTTAGGATTTAATTAATTTTTAATAAAATTCAGTGGCGCCACCTAACGGAAATCGTTCCTACCAACTAAGAAACCTTCTTCGGCTCATGCTCAACAACTTTGCTTAAAATCATAGCATGATCAAATGCACAGTTTACGACTAATTCATTTTGAGTAATTTTCAAAGCCGCCACCTGCCTGAAATTGGTCATACCGACTAAGAAACCTTCGTCGTCTCATGCGCAACAACTTAACTAATGGTCATACCACAATGAAATGCACAGTTTAGAATTTAATTTATTTTGATTAATTTTCAGTGAAGCCACCTGCCGGAAATCGGTGATAACAACTAAGAAACCTTCACCGGCTCATGCGCAACAACTTTGCTAAAGATCATAACATGACCAAATGCCCAGTTTAGGATTTAATTTATTTTGATTATTTTTCAGTGGCGCCACCTGTCGGAAAGTGTTTGTACCAACTAAGAAACCTTTATCAGGCTCATGAGCAACAATTTTGCTAAGAAGCATAATATGATCAAATGTACAGTTCATTTTTCTATAAAGGACATATCTTTTACTTTAAGAGTTATAACGTTACTAATTTTTCCCCTTTTTATCCCCTAATTTTCAAAAGTTCCATATGTATATTTGGTACTTCTTTGGTAACAATTGAGTTCGGTATATTTTATTAAAACGTGGTTAACATATTGTTGCTATTCTTATTACTTTATGAGATGTTAAGTTATCATTTTATCCCTTTTTTTGATTTCGGGGACCAAAATGGGGTCCCCGAAATCAAAAAAGTACCAAATAGATGTTCAATATTTTTTTCACATTTATTGATTGCAGTACAAAGTTTCTTTCTATATTCTTTAGTTCAAAAAAAACTATTTCCCTTTTTTACCCCCTATCGGGCATAGTTTCAAAAAAGTACCAAACACCTATCCACTTATTTTTATAGCTGTTTACAACGAAATTTAAATTTTGTTTCAATACCATTTTCAATTTTTCTCCCTTTTCACCCCCTTAACGGTAAATTTTTCAAAAGTCCCTTCTTGCTTGATCTACAGGTTCAGTGATTCGACCTCTTCCTCCGAAATTCTTATGTTGCCTGTGACCTAGGTCTTTAAAGTTGAGAATTCTAAGCCCTCAAAGAAAAGGTATATTGAGCGGTAAATTGCTCCCAGAATCTTTAAAACATTTGTCGATCCGGAAACTCTGAGTGCCAAGTAGAGAGAGAGTCTCTTTAAAAGATTTGTCGGTTAGAAAACTCTGACTGCTGAGCAAAAAGAGGTAGGATCTCTGAAATGTTAGAGATTCATTTCCAAAAATAGGAAGGACCATTTACTAAGCCTTACTGCAGGTTCAGTGATTCGACCTCTTTCTCTGAAACTGTTTAATTACTGGTGAGCCACAGAGCTACATCTTTTTATCGCACAGTAAAGACATTTCTTTCCCAGTCTGAATACAGGCTCAGTTATTTGACCTCTTGCTTCTAAACTGTTAACTTACCAGTAAACTTGGCCTTACTTACTTAAATGGCCTATATTTACAACCTGTTAATCTCAAAGGCCAAGCATATTTTAGAAATCCATGCTCTTCGATATTGTGCGCATATTCTCCAATTTCGTTGGCCAATCTTTGAAAGATTTTTCTCTACTTGGTCTTTCCATCGAAGTTTCGGAAATCCTCTTCTAAAATAACTGGCGGCCGTTTTTATTCTAATTTTACCTATTTCATAGTAATTGTTTTTTCTAGTGAGTTACTAGAATGACGTCTCAACCCATATTTATTTTATCATTCTCATTAAAGAAATCGCGTCACATGTTAGCACACTATATTAACGGATGTAAACGTAGTTCCCTGGGTGATACCACAAGGAGTTTAGTGTCCACAGTTGAGATGAAGAATAACCAAGATAAGTCTGGGCTTATCAAGTTAAGACCAATCGAAACCGCTACTTGATATCCAACATCGCCCTAGGTCTATAAAGTTGAGAATTCCAAACCTTCCAAGAATAGCCATAATGTGTGCTCTCAAAATCGAAAATAGTGACTAACAAGCAGAAAGAGAGTGACTGAAATGGACGAAAGACATTACAAAAATCAAAAGGCACTCTTTACTTGGCTTTACCGGAATCTTAGTGATTCTACCTCTTCTTTCGAAACTGGTATCTTACCTGTGACATGGGTTTTAAGAAGTAAGAATTCCAGATCTTTCAAGAAAAAGTAGAATACTCAGCGAAATGCTCTGAGAATTATTAATTCAAACCAAAAACCCTGACTGCCAAGCAAAAAGAACCACTAAAATGGGCGAAAAACGTTTTTGAAAAACAGGTTGTCATATCTACTAGTTCCTTACCTCAAAACTGCGTCTTTAAATGAAAGAGTTCTAGACCTCTCATGAGTTTTAAGATGTAAGAATTTCAGACCTTCTAAGAAAAAGTAGAATAATCAACGAAATGCTCTCAAAACCATTGAAAGATTTGATGAAGTCGATCAGAAAACTCTGAATCTTGCAAGTTGCCACATCCACTAGTACTTTACCTCAGAACTGGGTCTTGAGTTCTAGACCTTCAAAGAAAGGTAAAATAAGAGTCAAAATGCTCTTTGAATTATTAAGGGATTTGATAAAGTCGATTCGAAAACTCTGAATGCCTAGTAGAGAGAGATAGAGCTACTGCTCCGGCACCTAAAAGTTCTAAAGCTAATGCCCATACTGGTCCAAAATTCTTTGTAGAGGTTTTTAAAGACAGCCTGAAAAATACGGTGCCGGAAAGAACATTCATCTCAGCCTCAGGGACTACCGCTTTGATGATTTCTATCGTGCAGATCCGAGGAAAGTATCGGTTTTGTTGTTAACAAGGATAACATTCCAGCCAGACCTAGTATACATGCGGGAATTTCGTCAATTCCAAAGGACTCAGATTCAAGATTCACAATCTCAACTTTGGTTCTGTTCTGGTTCTGTTCTTGTTCTGTTCTTGTTCTGTTCTTGTTCTGTTCTTGTTCTGTTCTTGTTCTGTTCTTGTTCTGTTCTTGTTCTGTTCTTGTTCTGTTCTTGTTCTGTTCTTGTTCTGTTCTTGTTCTGTTCTTGTTCTGTTCTTGTTCTGTTCTTGTTCTGTTCTTGTTCTGTTCTTGTTCTGTTCTTGTTCTTGTTCTTGTTCTGTTCTTGTTCTGTTCTTGTTCTGTTCTTGTTCTGTTCTTGTTCTGTTCTTGTTCTGTTCTTGTTCTGTTCTTGTTCTGTTCTTGTTCTGTTCTTGTTCTGTTCTTGTTCTGTTCTTGTTCTGTTCTTGTTCTGTTCTTGTTCTGTTCTTGTTCTGTTCTTGTTCTGTTCTTGTTCTGTTCTTGTTCTGTTCTTGTTCTGTTCTTGTTCTGTTCTTGTTCTGTTCTTGTTCTGTTCTTGTTCTGTTCTTGTTCTGTTCTTGTTCTGTTCTTGTTCTGTTCTTGTTCTGTTCTTGTTCTGTTCTTGTTCTGTTCTTGTTCTGTTCTTGTTCTGTTCTTGTTCTGTTCTTGTTCTGTTCTTGTTCTGTTCTTGTTCTGTTCTTGTTCTGTTCTTGTTCTGTTCTTGTTCTGTTCTTGTTCTGTTCTTGTTCTGTTCTTGTTCTGTTCTTGTTCTGTTCTTGTTCTGTTCTTGTTCTGTTCTTGTTCTGTTCTTGTTCTGTTCTTGTTCTGTTCTTGTTCTGTTCTTGTTCTGTTCTTGTTCTGTTCTTGTTCTGTTCTTGTTCTGTTCTTGTTCTGTTCTTGTTCTGTTCTTGTTCTGTTCTTGTTCTGTTCTTGTTCTGTTCTTGTTCTGTTCTTGTTCTGTTCTTGTTCTGTTCTTGTTCTGTTCTTGTTCTGTTCTTGTTCTGTTCTTGTTCTGTTCTTGTTCTGTTCTTGTTCTGTTCTTGTTCTTCTTGTTCTGTTCTGGTTCTGTTCTGGTTCTGTTCTGGTTCTGTTCTGGTTCTGTTCTGGTTCTGTTCTGGTTCTGTTCTGGTTCTGTTCTGGTTCTGTTCTGGTTCTGTTCTGGTTCTGTTCTGGTTCTGTTCTGGTTCTGTTCTGGTTCTGTTCTGGTTCTGTTCTGTTCTGGTTCTGTTCTGGTTCTGTTCTGGTTCTGTTCTGGTTCTGTTCTGGTTCTGTTCTGGTTCTGTTCTGGTTCTGTTCTGGTTCTGTTCTGGTTCTGTTCTGGTTCTGTTCTGGTTCTGTTCTGGTTCTGTTCTGGTTCTGTTCTGGTTCTGTTCTGGTTCTGTTCTGGTTCTGTTCTGGTTCTGTTCTGGTTCTGTTCTGGTTCTGTTCTGGTTCTGTTCTGGTTCTGTTCTGGTTCTGTTCTGGTTCTGTTCTGGTTCTGGTTCTGTTCTGGTTCTGTTCTGGTTCTGTTCTGGTTCTGTTCTGGTTCTGTTCTGGTTCTGTTCTGGTTCTGTTCTGGTTCTGTTCTGGTTCTGTTCTGGTTCTGTTCTGGTTCTGTTCTGGTTCTGTTCTGGTTCTGTTCTGGTTCTGTTCTGTTCTGGTTCTGTTCTGGTTCTGTTCTGGTTCTGTTCTGGTTCTGTTCTGGTTCTGTTCTGGTTCTGTTCTGGTTCTGTTCTGGTTCTGTTCTGGTTCTGTTCTGGTTCTGTTCTGGTTCTGTTCTGGTTCTGTTCTGGTTCTGTTCTGGTTCTGTTCTGGTTCTGTTCTGGTTCTGTTCTGGTTCTGTTCTGGTTCTGTTCTGGTTCTGTTCTGGTTCTGTTCTGGTTCTGTTCTGGTTCTGTTCTGGTTCTGTTCTGGTTCTGTTCTGGTTCTGTTCTGGTTCTGTTCTGGTTCTGTTCTGGTTTCTGGTTCTGTTCTGGTTCTGTTCTGGTTCTGTTCTGGTTCTGTTCTGGTTCTGTTCTGGTTCTGTTCTGGTTCTGTTCTGGTTCTGTTCTGGTTCTGTTCTGGTTCTGTTCTGGTTCTGTTCTGGTTCTGTTCTGGTTCTGTTCTGGTTCTGTTCTGGTTCTGTTCTGGTTCTGTTCTGGTTCTGTTCTGGTTCTGTTCTGGTTCTGTTCTGGTTCTGTTCTGGTTCTGTTCTGGTTCTGTTCTGGTTCTGTTCTGGTTCTGTTCTGGTTCTGTTCTGGTTCTGTTCTGGTTCTGTTCTGGTTCTGTTCTGGTTCTGTTCTGGTTCTGTTCTGGTTCTGTTCTGGTTCTGTTCTGGTTCTGTTCTGGTTCTGTTCTGGTTCTGTTCTGGTTCTGTTCTGGTTCTGTTCTGGTTCTGTTCTGGTTCTGTTCTGGTTCTGTTCTGGTTCTGTTCTGGTTCTGTTCTGGTTCTGTTCTGGTTCTGTTCTGGTTCTGTTCTGGTTCTGTTCTGGTTCTGTTCTGGTTCTGTTCTGGTTCTGTTCTGGTTCTGTTCTGGTTCTGGTTCTGTTCTGGTTCTGTTCTGGTTCTGTTCTGGTTCTGTTCTGGTTCTGTTCTGGTTCTGTTCTGGTTCTGTTCTGGTTCTGTTCTGGTTCTGTTCTGGTTCTGTTCTGGTTCTGTTCTGGTTCTGTTCTGGTTCTGTTCTGGTTCTGTTCTGGTTCTGTTCTGGTTCTGTTCTGGTTCTGTTCTGGTTCTGTTCTGGTTCTGTTCTGGTTCTGTTCTGGTTCTGTTCTGGTTCTGTTCTGGTTCTGTTCTGGTTCTGTTCTGGTTCTGTTCTGGTTCTGTTCTGGTTCTGTTCTGGTTCTGTTCTGGTTCTGTTCTGGTTCTGTTCTGGTTCTGTTCTGGTTCTGTTCTGGTTCTGTTCTGGTTCTGTTCTGGTTCTGTTCTGGTTCTGTTCTGGTTCTGTTCTGGTTCTGTTCTGGTTCTGTTCTGGTTCTGTTCTGGTTCTGTTCTGGTTCTGTTCTGGTTCTGTTTCTGTTCTGGTTCTGTTCTGGTTCTGTTCTGGTTCTGTTCTGGTTCTGTTCTGGTTCTGTTCTGGTTCTGTTCTGGTTCTGTTCTGGTTCTGTTCTGGTTCTGTTCTGGTTCTGTTCTGGTTCTGTTCTGGTTCTGTTCTGGTTCTGTTCTGGTTCTGTTCTGGTTCTGTTCTGGTTCTGTTCTGGTTCTGTTCTGGTTCTGTTCTGGTTCTGTTCTGGTTCTGTTCTGGTTCTGTTCTGGTTCTGTTTTGGTTCTGTTCTGGTTCTGTTCTGGTTCTGTTCTGGTTCTGTTCTTGTTCTGTTCTTGTTCTGTTCTGGTTCTGTTCTGGTTCTGTTCTGGTTCTGTTCTGGTTCTGTTCTGGTTCTGTTCTGGTTCTGTTCTGGTTCTGTTCTGGTTCTGTTCTGGTTCTGTTCTGGTTCTGTTCTGGTTCTGTTCTGGTTCTGTTCTGGTTCTGTTCTGGTTCTGTTCTGGTTCTGTTCCGTTCGAGATCTGTCCTGCTTCTGTTACGATTATTTTTTGGGTTTGTTTTAGTTGTATACAAAACTGGTCTAAAATTTATGTTAACCAACACTTTCTTCGTTTAAATTTATTTTTGTTTCGCTTCAAATTGATTTCAGTTTTCAAAACAATTTATAGTATTTAATTTTATGATAATAAACAAATTCATAATATAAAAAAATAGTTATATTTGATATAGAATATTAAAAAAGAAATGATTAAATTTGTTCGTAATAAATGCCGCTTTCCTGTAGAGATGTGTAAAGTTTGTATATTAGGAGCAAACGGCGGCATTGGAAAACATTTGGCTTTAAAACTGAAACTTAACAAATTGATCACTGATCTGGCCTTATATGACATCTCTGACTGTAATGGTTTACGAGAGGACTTATCACATATTGATACCAGTTGCCAAATTAAAGCGTATGTGGGTAATGAAGCTTTAGTCGATAGTTTAAAATGCAGCAATATTGTGATTATTTTGGCGGGTCAAGCCCATTCTCCAGAATTTAATACCCGTGAAGCTATGTTTGCTAAAAATGCTGGATTAATGATTGAGTTTATGAAGGCCACTGTTGAAGCCAATCGCAATAATATGCCTTTTATACATATCGTGACCAATCCAGTAAATGCCTTGATGCCCTTGTGCGCCTATTATTTAAAACAAGTTGGGCAATACAACCCTCGAAAACTAATAGGCTCCACCTCCGTAGATAATACGAGAGCTCGAACTTTTTTGGCACAAGTTGTAGAGGAAGATCCTATCAAGCTCAATGTACCTGTGGTGGGGGGCCATTCGAAAGGCAGTATTGTACCTTTGGTGTCACAAAGTGAGCCCAAATTCAAGTTGAGTCCCGAAATTATGCAGAAGTTGGAACAACGCATTATTAATGGAGCTGCAGAAGTTTCTCTAGCCAAGAAAAATCTGGGTGCTGCTCAATTAGCCATGGGTCATTGTGTGGCCGAGTTTTGCGATTCACTATGTTATGCTATATATGGGCAAAAGGATGTGGTTGAAGTGGGTTACGTTCCCTCTGATGTAAATGAATTGGAATTTTTTGGTGGTAAATTTAAAATGGATTGTGACGGAATTACGTCACATTTCAGACTACCACCTATGAATGCATATGAACTGGTTCTTTATAAAACAGCTGTCAAAGATATTAAGCAAAATCTAAAAATTGCCAAAGAGGCTCTAGAAAATTACAATAGAGAAAAGCAAGACATATGTCAATAAAAAATGTCGGCCCTAAATGTGAGCAGATTTTTTCCAATTTATTCTGGTTCTGTTCTGTTCTGGTTCTGTTCTGGTTCTGTTCTGGTTCTGTTCTGGTTCTGTTCTGGTTCTGTTCTGGTTCTGTTCTGGTTCTGTTCTGGTTCTGTTCTGGTTCTGTTCTGGTTCTGTTCTGGTTCTGTTCTGGTTCTGTTCTGGTTCTGTTCTGGTTCTGGTTCTGTTCTGGTTCTGTTCTGGTTCTGTTCTGGTTCTGTTCTGGTTCTGTTCTGGTTCTGGTTCTGTTCTGGTTCTGTTCTGGTTCTGTTCTGGTTCTGTTCTGGTTCTGTTCTGGTTCTGTTCTGGTTCTGTTCTGGTTCTGTTCTGGTGCTGTTCTGGTTCTGTTCTGGTTCTGTTCTGGTTCTGTTCTGGTTCTGTTCTGGTTTGTTAATGATCTTACGTTTTTCCCTGTGTATTTTGTTGATTAAATATTTGTTCTAGATTCAAATTCATGCATCTGCTTTCCATATATGTTCACTTACGTAAACATTTGTTTCTCGCTCATAAGTCCATTCATAGCTTTCAAGGTTAATTTGCTCAATGCAAATCTATTGTTTTTCTGCTGTATCATTTAATTACGAATATCTTAGAAATTCCCAATACCCAACCCACACCCAACACCTACTCAAAAGACCAATCCAAACGACCTAAAATCTATGGACATATCTTTGGGTTTGGAAAAAGATTTATGATGCTTCCCAAGAATTATCGCAGATTTTGTGGGTAACGGTTTTAATTTCTTAAAGTTGGGAAATTATTTTCATGAACTCATTTCTATCGCGGGTATTTTGTTTTATTTGATTGGATTTTGCAATTTTCAAATTCGGAGTCTGTCTATGTATCTGTCCGTCTGTTCGTCCGTCTGTAACTATATTGGATTGTTTATGGTCATGCAATCATGGTCATACAATTCGGTTTGAAATTTTGATTCTTTCTTTATGGAAGAGTGTGCGATGTCTGCCTGAGTGCTGTTTTGAGATAAGTCTAGTTGCAACATGAATGTTTTCTCAACCGGCAAATATTATCGTATCAACATAATAAAACATAGAAAACCTAACGTGTCGTTTTAATGTAAAATGTTGACGGTTTTGGTTATAGTTTTTACTTTTCGCTGCTTATGTTTAACTACAGCCAAGAACAACAAAATAGCACTCCACAAGAATGAAGATTTTTGCAATATAGTTGCCATTTTCCAATGGTTCTAATATGTTGACCACCACTGTTTGTTAGTTTCTAAGCCATAACTTCGCATGTTAAGCCGGGCTTAAACCAGTTATTTGTTCGCTTCTTGTTAAGTTCGAGTAGATGTAACTGTCTATAGCCAAGTGTCTAGTACTGACAAGAAACTTAATATCATTTTATTTATTTGCATGAATAAAAACAATCACTTTTTGTAATGATAAATCAAGTAGTTTTAAGATTTTTCAAAGAACAAGTACTAGAATCATGGATTTAAAAGAAAAATAAATTTAAAATTTAACTGAAATGTAATTAAAATGAAATTAATGTGAAACGATTTAGAACTGGATCTAAAAACGGAATGGCAAAACATGAGAAAAGATGTAAATAGGACCAGAACAGAACCAGAACAGAACCAGAACAGAACCAGAACAGAACCAGAACAGAACCAGAACAGAACCAGAACAGAACCAGAACAGAATCAGAACAGAACCAGAACAGAACCAGAACAGAACCAGAACAGAACCAGAACAGAACCAGAACAGAACCAGAACAGAACCAGAACAGAACCAGAACAGAACCAGAACAGAACCAGAACAGAACCAGAACAGAACCAGAACAGAACCAGAACAGAACCAGAACAGAACCAGAACAGAACCAGAACAGAACCAGAACAGAACCAGAACAGAACCAGAACAGAACCAGAACAGAACCAGAACAGAACCAGAACAGAACCAGAACAGAACCAGAACAGAACCAGAACAGAACCAGAACAGAACCAGAACAGAACCAGAACAGAACCAGAACAGAACCAGAACAGAACCAGAACAGAACCAGAACCAGAACAGAACCAGAACAGAACCAGAACAGAACCAGAACAGAACCAGAACAGAACCAGAACAGAACCAGAACAGAACCAGAACAGAACCAGAACAGAACCAGAACAGAACCAGAACAGAACCAGAACAGAACCAGAACAGAACCAGAACAGAACCAGAACAGAACCAGAACAGAACCAGAACAGAACCAGAACAGAACCAGAACAGAACCAGAACAAAAACAGAACCAGAAATAGGCCAGGGTTAAATTTTGATATATAAAAATCAATAATTTTGCCTTCTCTTTTAATTCTGTATTGAATTGACATTTAATAAAATATATTTTTAAACTGTTTAAGGCTGTCGATCCTTTTTCTGAAAAATGTTGAGACTAATTTGTAAAGCCTTAAAACATAACGATTGTCATCGTTATTTCTCCACAACTAATTTGGTTTTGCATCGCGTCAGCATCATTGGCTCTGCTGGAGGTATTGGTCAAGCTTTGGCTATGCTAATGAAAGCCGATCGCTTAGTAACCGACATGTCGTTAATGGATATTCAGAATGTCGATGGTATAGGAGCTGATATTTCCCATATCGACACATTATCTGGAGTTCAATGGTTTAGCGGAAAGGATAAAATGGGGGAATCTCTGCGGTGTAGCAATTTGGTGATTGTGACAGCTGGAGCGGCTCGAAAGGAAGGCGAAACAAGAGCTGGTTTGTTTGATGCTAATAAGGATTTGATTGCAGAAGTGGCTGCTCTGAAGGCTCAGATATGTCCCAAGGCCTTTTTAGTTATTGTAACTAATCCGATTAATGCCTTGGTTCCCTTGGCTGCCGAGATTTTAAAACAGGCCAAGGCTTATGATGCTAGAAAGCTATTTGGTGTAACCAAGCTGGATACTGTAAGGGCCAAAACCTTTATTGGAGATTATGGTAAAATAGATCCATATAAAATAAACTGCACCGTAATAGGTGGTCATTCGGCTGGTACCATAGTGCCAATTATAAGCAAAGCTTCACCAGCCCTAAAAGGAGACTGCGATGAATTAGAAGAAATATACAAGCGCATAAGAACTGGAGGGGATGCTGTTGTTAAGGCTCATAAGGGGAAAAAATCGGCTCAGCTTTCCATTGCTTATGCGACGGCCACTTTTTGTCATTCTCTTCTAGAAGCTTTGAGCGGTAAATCAGGTGTGATAGATGTTGCCTATACCGAATCGAACGTATGTCCAGAGGTCACATTTTTCTCTGGTCCAATGGATCTAGGTAAAGAAGGAGTTAAAAAGTTTCATGATATGCCGGAGATGAATAAGTATGAGACGGAATTATTGGAGAAAGCCATACCCGAATTAAAGAAGAGTATTGAACAAGGCATTAAATATGCTGAGAGCAAGAAGGGTGACCAAAAGAAGGAGGAAAAGAAATGTTAATTAAAAATAATTTGTCTTAACTTTGTTATTAAATAAAAATTGTATTGTTATACAGATTTTCAGTCCAATTATAAAAATTTCCGGTAAATTCAGAACAGAACCATTACAGAACCGTTACAGAACCAGAACAGAACCGTTAAAGAACCAGAACAGAACCAGAACAGAAGCAGAACAGAAGCAGAACAGAAGCAGAACAGAAGCAGAACAGAAGCAGAACAGAAGCAGAACAGAATCAGAACAGAACCAGAACAGAACCAGAACAGAACCAGAACAGAACCAGAACAGAACCAGAACAGAACCAGAACAGAACCAGAACAGAATCAGAACAAAACCAGAACAGAACCAGAACAGAACCAGAACAGAACCAGAACAGAACCAGAACAGAACCAGAACAGAACCAGAACAGAACCAGAACAGAACCAGAACAGAACCAGAACAGAACCAGAACAGAACCAGAACAGAACCAGAACAGAACCAGAACAGAACCAGAACAGAACCAGAACAGAACCAGAACAGAACCAGAACAGAACCAGAACAGAACCAGAACAGAACCAGAACAGAACCAGAACAGAACCAGAACAGAACCAGAACAGAACCAGAACAGAACCAGAACAGAACCAGAACAGAACCAGAACAGAACCAGAACAGAACCAGAACAGAACCAGAACAGAACCAGAACAGAACCAGAACAGAACCAGAACAGAACCAGAACAGAACCAGAACAGAACCAGAACAGAACCAGAACAGAACCAGAACAGAACCAGAACAGAACCAGAACAGAACCAGAACAGAACCAGAACAGAACCAGAACAGAACCAGAACAGAACCAGAACAGAACCAGAACAGAACCAGAACAGAACCAGAACAGAACCAGAACAGAACCAGAACAGAACCAGAACAGAACCAGAACAGAACCAGAACAGAACCAGAACAGAACCAGAACAGAACCAGAACAGAACCAGAACAGAACCAGAACAGAACCAGAACAGAACCAGAACAGAACCAGAACAGAACCAGAACAGAACCAGAACAGAACCAGAACAGAACCAGAACAGAACCAGAACAGAACCAGAACAGAACCAGAACAGAACCAGAACAGAACCAGAACAGAACCAGAACAGAACCAGAACAGAACCAGAACAGAACCAGAACAGAACCAGAACAGAACCAGAACAGAACCAGAACAGAACCAGAACAGAACCAGAACAGAACCAGAACAGAACCAGAACAGAACCAGAACAGAACCAGAACAGAACCAGAACAGAACCAGAACAGAACCAGAACAGAACCAGAACAGAACCAGAACAGAACCAGAACAGAACCAGAACAGAACCAGAACAGAACCAGAACAGAACCAGAACAGAACCAGAACAGAACCAGAACAGAACCAGAACAGAACCAGAACAGAACCAGAACAGAACCAGAACAGAACCAGAACAGAACCAGAACAGAACCAGAACAGAACCAGAACAGAACCAGAACAGAACCAGAACAGAACCAGAACAGAACCAGAACAGAACCAGAACAGAACCAGAACAGAACCAGAACAGAACCAGAACAGAACCAGAACAGAACCAGAACAGAACCAGAACAGAACCAGAACAGAACCAGAACAGAACCAGAACAGAACCAGAACAGAACCAGAACAGAACCAGAACAGAACCAGAACAGAACCAGAACAGAACCAGAACAGAACCAGAACAGAACCAGAACAGAACCAGAACAGAACCAGAACAGAACCAGAACAGAACCAGAACAGAACAGAACAGAACCAGAACAGAACCAGAACAGAACCAGAACAGAACCAGAACAGAACCAGAACAGAACCAGAACAGAACCAGAACAGAACCAGAACAGAACCAGAACAGAACCAGAACAGAACCAGAACAGAACCAGAACAGAACCAGAACAGAACCAGAACCAGAACAGAACCAGAACAGAACCAGAACAGAACCAGAACAGAACCAGAACAGAACCAGAACAGAACCAGAACAGAACCAGAACAGAACCAGAACAGAACCAGAACAGAACCAGAACAGAACCAGAACAGAACCAGAACAGAACCAGAACAGAACCAGAACAGAACCAGAACAGAACCAGAACAGAACCAGAACAGAACCAGAACAGAACCAGAACAGAACCAGAACAGAACCAGAACAGAACCAGAACAGAACCAGAACAGAACCAGAACAGAACCAGAACAGAACCAGAACAGAACCAGAACAGAACCAGAACAGAACCAGAATAGAACCAGAACAGAGTTTATTTTTAGTTCCAGTTCTTGCCCAAAATAGGAACGACATAGAATTGAATTGAAAGAAATCTTAATCAACTGAATTCTCTAACGTTCCTATATTTTTTATTCCAGCTTTGTAATAAGATGTTTTTTTGTCAGTGTATTTCTTTCATAATGTTTACAATTGGGATCAGATTATGCAATACTATATTATTTATATTCTGTATATTGTTGAATTAATCTAGATAAGTAATAACTTTGTATAAAAAAATGTGCTAAAAATCAAACAGAATCTACTGCAAGGTCATTTTATGTTGGAGTAAAAATTACAAAAAAATTTAATGAAAACATGAACATTTTTTGGCAGCTCATTGAAATGTTAATTTCATTATTCATTCAATTACTCAGTAAGTAATTAAATATTCGACAGGAATTGCAAGTTAAATGAGTAATCGAAACCAGTTAAGTTATTCATATCAGGAATTGTCTGGGTTTTATGGAGAGGAATCATCAAACCATTTCCAATCCCTTAACATTTCAATTATTCAATACAAAGTTTTCATATCAACAAATGTCAGCCATTAATGTTTTGGGCTTATGTTCAAAAATCACTAGAAAAAGCTATAACCACTTTTGGATTTAAGTGATTGAGCAAATTTAGTGGTGAGTGAGGGCAATCACTGGGTGATTTACACACTCTGCCTTCATAAATTGCACTCAAGTGAGTCATTTTGGTGATGAGGCTACAAATTGCAAAAACATAAACTGGAAAAATTGCAGAAGATTGAAGGAATGAAATCATTTTTTAATTGGTAAAGAAATTGACTACGATAAAGACTAACCAATAGACCAAGACTAAGACTGAGACATATACCAAAACATAGACTAAGCCATAGACTAAGATATAGATATATTAGTATTAGTATTAATATTAGTTGTTGTTGTTGTTGTAACTGCGATATTATTGGTAATATCGCAGAAGTGGCAGTCCTTGGTCGGAATCCTAAGATTTCCGAGTCGTTCCGTTATGAAGAATCGACTGCCGTGGGATTAATATTAGTCAAAAACATTGCCTTGTTTTAGGCTTTAATTTAAATATTTTACCTATTTTATTTAATTTTGATGATTTAATTCCTTTAAGCTCTTCCTTTTCGTGTTTTTCTGTTGTGAATGTGCAATAAAATCATCAATTGTAATAAATTATCATTTGCTAAGACAGAGGGGAGGAAAAAATACGCAAAAACTGAAAACAGAAACAAATGACTGAATAAAATGAACTGAAATCAAATAAAATAAATGAATGCCTCCATAGAATTTTTACTAAATAATACATGAACACCCAAAGTAATAAGAAAAGTGAATAAATGATTAGTAAATAAATTAAAATGAAACAAGTGAATGCAATAAAATTATGTTACAGGAGAAAATTTCAAGTAATAAAAGTTTTTAGAGGAAAATTTTTATAGAAACAAATTTTTGAAAAAAAATTTTTTGAACCAAATTTTTGCTAAAGTTTTAAAAACTCTTGAATTTTAGAATATTAAACAATTTTTTAAAAGTCATTTGTAAGATCCCCTCTATTCGTATTAAATCTAAATTACATGTATTGACACACTGCCACACTTTCCAGTAGACAATAAAGACAAGACCCCGATTCATGTGTGCCCTCTATCACACATAACAATTAACCCCTCTATGGCCCAAACAACAGAGATTTTCTAAGGGCTCTTATATAAAAGATTTCAATCAAAATAGAACGAATAGCAAGAACGTCAATACAATCTGTTTCGTTTCAATTTAAAAACAATAAAAATCAATTGTAGAAAATGACATAGAAAATAAAAATATTAGAAAATAATAGAAACATCTCTATAAAATCAAGCAATTAACATTGATTTAAACAAAAATTCTGAGAAAGGTTAAAGGTCATTCAAACGAAAATTGCCAAAAATGTTCAAGTTGACAACATTTATTTATTGGAAACATGGGCTATAATTAACCTCAATAGTAATTTTCAAATTTGAGTACAATAATTTTTAAAATTAAATCATAAAAACATTTAAAATTTCTTTCTGCTCAACTTAAAATTCATTCATGTCAATTATCGTTCAAATTAAGAAAATTTCTTTCATAATTCAAAGAATATTTTCTAATTAATGTTCAACGAATTGTATTTAAAAATTTATTATCAAAGAGAATAAAGAAATCCATGACTACTGGCATAAAAATAATGTGAAATGAAGTAATTCAGTAAGAAATTGGGGAAGCGGAATGGAAGCAAGGAAACATTTGAAAATTAGAAAGGGGCATTTAAAGGTTAATGAGCGTAATATGTTGTAATTTTACACCCAATAATTATGATTTATTTTAAAACAGATTTGTTTCTTGGAATATTTTTTTTTTTTTTGGTTGAAAGAATGAATGAATACAAAGAACTTGGGAAAAATGTTATTTTTAGAATAAGAAAATCACGACAGGGAGATTTTCTATATAGAAAAAATTGAGGACAAGAAGATATTTCTATAGAAAAGTTGAGGATAGGAAGACATTTCTATAGAAAAGTTGACGATAGGAAGACATTTCTATAGAAAAGTTGACGATAGGAAGACATTTCTATAGAAAAGTTGACGATAGGAAGACATTTCTATAGAAAAGTTGACGATAATAAGACATTTCTATAGAAAAGTTGATGATAATAAGACATTTCTATAGAAAGTTGACTGAAATAAAGACATTTCTATAGAAAAATTGAGGATAGGAAGACATTTCTATAGAAAAGTTGAGGATAGGAAGACATTTCTATAGAAAAGTTGAGGATAGGAAGACATTTCTATAGAAAAGTTGACGATAGGAAGACATTTCTATAGAAAAGTTGACGATAGGAAGACATTTCTATAGAAAAGTTGACGATAGGAAGACATTTCTATAGAAAAGTTGACGATAGGAAGACATTTCTATAGAAAAGTTGACGATAGGAAGACATTTCTATAGAAAAGTTGACGATAGGAAGACATTTCTATAGAAAAGTTGACGATAGGAAGACATTTCTATAGAAAAGTTGACGATAGGAAGACATTTCTATAGAAAAGTTGACGATAGGAAGACATTTCTATAGAAAAGTTGACGATAGGAAGACATTTCTATAGAAAAGTTGACGATAGGAAGACATTTCTATAGAAAAGTTGACGATAGGAAGACATTTCTATAGAAAAGTTGACGATAGGAAGACATTTCTATAGAAAAGTTGACGATAGGAAGACATTTCCATAGAAAAGTTGACGACAGGAAGACATTTCTATAGAAAAGTTGACGATAGGAAGACATTTCTATAGAAAAGTTGACGATAGGAAGACATTTCTATAGAAAAGTTGACTATAGGAAGACATTTCTATAGAAAAGTTGACTATAGGAAGACATTTCTATAGAAAAGTTGACGATAGGAAGACATTTCCATAGAAAAGTTGATGATAGGAAGACATTTCTATAGAAAAGTTGACGATAGGAAGACATTTCTATAGAAAAGTTGACGATAGGAAGACATTTCTATAGAAAAGTTGACGATAGGAAGACATTTCTATGGAAAAGTTGACGATAGGAAGACATTTCTATGGAAAAGTTGACGATAGGAAGACATTTCTATAGAAAAGTTGACGATAGGAAGACATTTCTATAGAAAAGTTGACGATTGGAAGACATTTCTATAGAAAAGTTGACTATAGGAAGACATTTCTATAGAAAAGTTGACGATTGGAAGACATTTCTATAGAAAAGTTGACGATAGGAAGACATTTCTATAGAAAAGTTGACGATAGGAAGACATTTCTATAGAAAAGTTGACGATAGGAAGACATTTCTATAGAAAAGTTGACGATAGGAAGACATTTCTATAGAAAAGTTGACGATTGGAAGACATTTCTATAGAAAAGTTGACGATTGGAAGACATTTCTATAGAAAAGTTGACGATAGGAAGACATTTCTATAGAAAAGTTGACGATAGGAAGACATTTCTATAGAAAAGTTGACGATAGGAAGACATTTCTATAGAAAAGTTGACGATAGGAAGACATTTCTATAGAAAAGTTGACGATAGGAAGACATTTATATAGAAAAGTTGAAGATAGAAAGACATTTCTATAGAAAAGTTGACGATAGGAAGACATTTCTATAGAAAAGTTGACTATAGGAAGACATTTCTATAGAAAAGTTGACGATAGGAAGACATTTATATAGAAAAGTTGAAGATAGAAAGACATTTCTATAGAAAAGTTGACGATAGGAAGACATTTCTATAGAAAAGTTGACGATAGGAATACATTTCTATAGAAAAGTTGATGATAGGAAGACATTTCTATAGAAAAGTTGACGATAGGAAGACATTTCTATAGAAAAGTTGACGATAGGAAGACATTTCTATGGAAAAGTTGACGATAGGAAGACATTTCTATAGAAAAGTTGACGATACTAAGACATTTCTATAGAAAAGTTGACTATAGGAAGACATTTCTATAGAAAAGTTGACTATAGGAAGACATTTCTATAGAAAAGTTGACGATAGGAAGACATTTCCATAGAAAAGTTGACGATATAAAGACATTTCTATAGAAAATTTGACTATAGGAAGACATTTCTATAGAAAGGTTGACGATAGGAAGACATTTCTATAGAAAAGTTGACGATAGGAAGACATTTCTGTAGAAAAGTTGGCGATAGGAAGACATTTTTATAGAAAAGTTGACGATAAGACGAAGACATTTCTTCCTTTCAGTCAACTTTTCTATAGAAATGTCTTCCTTTCAGTCAGCTTTTCTATAGAAATGTCTTCCTAGCGTCAACTTTTCTATAGAAATGTCTTCCTATCCTCAACTTTTCTATAGAAATGTCTTTCTTTCAGTCAACTTTTCTATAGAAATGTCTTCCTTTCAGTCAAATTTTCTATAGAAATGTCTTTCTATCATCAACTTTTCTATAGAAATGCCTTTCTATCATCAACTTTTCTATAGAAATGTCTTTCTATCATCAACTTTTCTATAGAAATGTCTTCTTATCGTCAACTTGTCTATAGAAATATTTTTTTTAACGAAATTACCTTTGGAACAACCCAATACTTTGAATCTAGGTTATACCCATATTATTTTAAAATTAGCTAATTTTGCCTTCATTATATAATGACTTGCCTTATAATTTTTTTCAACTCTAGACAAAATTTGCTAAAATTACTTCACAAATTATCTGAAAAAAGCTGAGTAAATACTAATAATTTTCCCTAAACATTTTTTTATAACAAGGGAAAAAACTTTAAATAGAAATAAAACAAAGAAAATAGTAGCAGCTAGATAACAAAAGTAATTTAAAATTTTATTTAGTTATTTACTAGAAAATTGCTTTAACAACTGCATTGAAGAAAAAATGCAAAAACTATAGGAAAAAACAGCAACAAAAAATGTAGGTAAAAGTTAAATAAACTTTTATAATAAATAACACAAAAAACAAAAATTATTTATTCCCCCAAAAACGCCCCTTGAGCTTTTTTTTGTTTTTTTTTTTTTGAAAATGTAACGAAGAGAATTAAAGGCAGGAAGTAGGGGAAATGGTTGCTTCTGGAAAAGGAAACACAGGGTTAATATTTATTGTTTAGGTAAAAGTGTAACACATTTTATATCTGCAAGTGTTTTAGTGCAACTCATACACACACTCACTCATGTTCGAATGTATATAAGTTTCATAAAAACCATGGTAACAAGTGCATTTGCCAAAACGACAATTAGGAAAGTACAGAGGCAGCTGTAAAAGTTCTTTGAGGTTAAGAAAAACTTATGTTTTACTCTAAAAGCTTTTTCTAAAGATATTTCCAAAGCTTTTAATAAATTAAATAATAATATCTTTATTTTTTTTAATTATTTTCTTACTCTTTTTTAACAACTTTTCTAAACCACCCTCGTATAACGACCAAACAATTGTTTATAGACAAGAAATCTAAAGTGTATATTTAACAAATGCAATCAAGAAAATCGATACTACCAACTAAGGTTATTTGTTGTTATTGTTACTATTGTTGTTGTTATGTTGTTGCTTTAAACATTTTTTTATTCAAATTTCAATGAATGAAAAATTAGAGTACATAAATAATTGTTGCTATATTTACTGTAATTTGATTGTAACTTTGTTAAAACAAAAGAAAAACGATATGGCAACTTGGCTTAAATACCAAATAATTCGTGACTGAAAAAAATCTAAACGAGGATGATAGCAAAAGGGATTTAAATTTATATACATAAGCTTAGTTAACAAAAACTTAAATAAAAAAGTTCAAAGCTTAAATAAAACTTTTAATAGTTTTAAGAAAAATTTTTCATACGAAAAATTTTTTATATAAAAATTTTTTAGACGAAAAATTTTGTATACAAAAATTTTTTAGGTAAAAAATGTTCTATTGAAAAATTTTTTATATGAAAAATTTTTTAGATGAAAAATTTTCTATAGAAAAATTTTTTAGATGAAAAATTTTCTATAGAAAAATTTTTTAGATGAAAAATTTTCTATAGAAAAATTTTTTAGATGAAAAATTTTCTATAGAAAAATTTTTTAGATGAAAAATTTTCTATAGAAAAATTTTTTAGGTGAAAAAATTTTAGATGAAAAATTTTCTATAGAAAAATTTTTTAGATGAAAAATTTTCTATAGAAAAATTTTTTAGGTGAAAAATTGTCTATAGAAAAATTTTTTAGGTGAAAAATTGTCTATAGAAAAATTTTTTAGATGAAAAATTTTCTATAGAAAAATTTTTTAGGTGTAAAATTTTCTATAGAAAAATTTTTTAGATGAAAAATTTTCTATAGAAAAATTTTTTAGGTGAAAAATTTCTATAGAAAAATTTTTTAGGTGAAAAATTGTCTATAAAAAAATTTTTTAGATGAAAAATTTTCTATAGAAATATTTTTTAGGTGAAAAATTTTTTATAGAAAAATTTTTTAGATGAAAAATTTTCTATAGAAAAATTTTTTAGATGAAAAATTTTCTATAGAAAAATTTCTTAGATGAAAAATTTTCTATAGAAAAATTTTTTAGATGAAAAATTTTCCATAGAAAAATTTTTTAGATGAAAAATTTTCTATAGAAAAATTTTTTAGATGAAAAATTTTCTATAGAAAAATTTTTTTAAATGAAAAATTTTCTATCGAAAAATTTTTTAGATGAAAAATTTTCTACAGAAAACTTTTTTAGATGAAAAATTTTCTATAGAAAAATTTTTTAGACGAAAAACGTTCGTTAGAAAAATTCTTCTATAGAAATGTTTGCCTATCGTCAACTTTTCTATAGAAATGTTTGCCTATCGTCAACTTTTCTATAGAAGTGTTTGCCTATCGTCAACTTTTCTATAGAAATGTTTGACTATCGTCAACTTTTCTATAGAAATGTTTGCCTATCGTCAACTTTTCTATAGAAATGTTTGCCTATCGTCAACTTTTCTATAGAAATGTTTGCCTATCGTCAACTTTTCTATAGAAATGTTTGCCTATCGTCAACTTTTCTATAGAAAAGTTTGCCTATCGTCAACTTTTCTATAGAAAAGTTTGCCTATCGTCAACTTTTCTATAGAAATGTTTGCCTATCGTCAACTTTTCTGTAGAAATGTTTTCCTTTCAGTCAACTTTCTATAGAAATGTTTTCCTTTCAGTCAACTTTTCTATAGAAATGTCTTCCTTTCAGTCAACTTTTCTATAGAAATGTCTTCCTTTCAGTCAATTTTTCTATAGAAATGTCTTCCTTTCAGTCAACTTTTCTATAGAAATGTCTTCCTTTCAGTCAACTTTTCTATAGAAATGTCTTCCTTTCAGTCAACTTTTCTATAGAAATGTCTTCCTTTCAGTCAACTTTTCTATAGAAATGTCTTCCTTTCAGTCAACTTTTCTATAGAAATGTCTTCCTTTTAGTCAACTTTTCTATAGAAATGTCTTCCTTTCAGTCAACTTTTCTATAGAAATGTCTTCTTATCTTCAACTTTTCTATAGAAATGTCTTCCTTTCAGTCAACTTTTCTATAGAAATGTCTTCCTTTCAGTCAACTTTTCTATAGAAATGTCTTCCTTTCAGTCAACTTTTCTATAGAAATGTCTTCCTTTCAGTCAACTTTTCTATAGAAATGTCTTCCTTTCAGTCAACTTTTCTATAGAAATGTCTTCCTTTTAGTCAACTTTTCTATAGAAATGTCTTCCTTTTAGTCAACTTTTCTATAGAAATGTCTTCCTTTCAGCCAACTTTTCTATAGAAATGTCTTCCTTTCAGTCAACTTTTCTATAGAAATGTCTTCCTTTCAGTCAACTTTTCTATAGAAATGTCTTCCTTTCAGTCAACTTTTCTATAGAAATGTCTTCCTTTCAGTCAACTTTTCTATAGAAATGTCTTCCTTTCAGTCAACTTTTCTATAGAAATGTCTTCCTATTGTCAACTTTTCTGTAAAAATGTTTCTAAGGCTTTCAAAAGCTTTACTAAAGCTTTCAAAAGCTTTACTAAAGCTTTCAAAAGCTTTACTAAAGCTTTCAAGAGCTTTACTAAAGCTTTCAAAAGCTTTACTAAAACTTTTCTGAAGCTTTATTATTTATTTTTAGGCTGTTTATTGCATTTCCTTTTCTACCCACCCTCGCTTTAAACTAATAAAGGACTTTCATGCCAATCGAATTTTTGGCCTACATTTTTAACCTTAAATAAAAAGTCATTGTTACTTATAATAAAGTTTTCCCTACAAAGCTTTTTTATTGTTGTAAAAATGAATAACCTTTGATTTTCCTCATTTTTTCCCTCGTTTGCAAAATTTTGTCTATAACAAATCTTTTGCTAGAAATTTACAAGAATTGCGTGATTTATGGCAAAAAAACACAAAAAGCTTAAACCATCGCTAAAATAATAAAAATCTTCTGTAACGGTTTATTTTTAACATTGACTATTTAATAGAATAAATTTAAGAAAAAATCACAAGAAATTTGCTAAAACACCATTTGTAAATGACATTTAAACATGCTCTACCACCTCATGATTTTCATTGAGGAAAATCTGGTATGACATGTTACTAAAAGCTCTCTCAGATTGAAGCAGGAAATGAGGAGAAGAGTTGAGGTATTAAGAATAAAATTAAAGAAATATCTTGTCTTGGAAATTATAAAAATAAAAAAAAAACTTTAAGACATACCAACTGTTGGTGTAAGATAGTTTTTTCAGACCGGCACTCTCTTCGTTACATTTTACGCTATTTAATACATAATAAGTAGCTTTTTCATGTTAAGTTAAACAAAATTGCTGGTGAAAGGGGGAAGTACACAATTGATGACTAAAAGGTATAAAACGAATTTTGAACAACATAACAGAAATACAAATTTTTTGTATAAAAATTTTTTAAACGAAAAATTGTATATAGAAAAAATTTTAAGACAAACAATTTTCTATAGAAAAGTTATTTAGACGAACAATTTTTTAATTCCCAAAATTTTTAGACGAAAATCTTTTTAAGACGAAAAATTTTCTACAGAAAAAATTTTTAGACGAAAAATTTTTTATAGAAAAAATTTTTAGACGAAAAGTTTTCTATAGAACAATTTTTTAGACGAAAAATTTTCAATAGAGAAATTTTTTAGACGAAAAATTTTCTATAGAACAATTTTTTAGACTAAAAATTTTCTATAGAACAATTTTTTAGACAAAAAATTTTCTATAGAAAAATTTTTCTACAGAAAAAATTTTTCTACAGAAAACTTTCTATAAAAAAATTTTTCAGACAAAAAATTTTCTATCGAAAATTTTTTAGACGCAAAATTTTCTACAGAAAAATTTTTCAGACGAAAAATTTTTAATAGATGAAAAATTTTCTATAGAAAATTTTTTTAAATGAAAAATTTTCTACAGAAAAATTTTTTGGACGAAAAATTTTCTAAAGAAAAATTTTTTGGCGAAGAATTTTATATAAAAAAAATATTTTAGACAAAAAAGATTTTCTATAGAATTTTTTTTTGACAAATCGTCTATAGAAAAGTTTTTATACAAAACATTTTCTATAGAAAAATTTTTTATATGAAAAATTTGTATACGCAAAATTTTTAATTGAAAAATTTTTGATACGAAAAATTTTCCATAGAAAAATTTTTTATACGACAAATTTTCAATATAATCATTTTTTAGACGAAAAATTTTCTATAGAAAAGCTTTTTAGACGAAAAGTTTTCTATAGAAAAATATTTTAGACGAAAAAATTTCTATAGAAAACTTTTTTAGACGAAAAATTTTTTAGATGAAAAATTTTCAATATAATCATTTTTAGACGAAAAATTTTCTATAGAAAAATTTTTTAGATGAAAAATTTTCTATAGAAAAATTTTTTAGACAAAAAATTTTCAATAGAAAATTTTTTAGACGAAAAATTTTCGATAGAAAAATTTTTAGACGAAAAATTTTCTATAGAAAAATTTTTTAGACGAAAAAATTTCTATAGAAACATTTTTTAAGATTAAAAAAATTTCCCATAGAAAACATTTTTAGAGTAACAATTTTCTGTTGAAAAATATTCGTTAAGTTCTTATGCGAAAAATTTTCTATAGAAAAATTGTTTATATGAAAATTTTGAATAGAAAATTTTTTGTACGGAAAATTTTTGATAAAAAAAATGTTAGATGAACAATTTTTTATACAAACTTTTTTTAGACGAAAAGTTTTCTATAGAAACATTTTTTAAAAAAATGTTGTATAGAAAAATTTTGTAAAGGAACATTTTTTAGACGAAAAATTTTCTTCATAAACATTTTGGACGAAAAATTTTCTATAGAAGGAAAAATTTTCTATAGAAGGAAAAATTTTCTATAGAAGGAACAATTTTCTATAGAAGGAAAAATTTTCTATAAAAAATTTTTAGACGAACATTTTTTTGGACGAAAATTTTCTATAGAAAATTTTTTCATACGAAAAATTCTTTAGAAAAATTTATTATACGAAAGATTTTCTATAGAAAAATTTTTAAGACGTAAAATTTTCTTTAGAAAATGTTTCTTTTAAAAATTCTTTAGAAAAATTTATTATACGAAAAATTTTCTATAGAAATTTTTTTTAAACCAATAATTTTCTTTAGAAAAGCTTTTTTAAGAAAAAGTTTTATACGAACAATTTTTTATACGAAATATTGTATATATGAACACTTTTCTTTATTTAAATCTTATCAAAAATATTTCAATAGAAAATTTGTCGTATAAAAAATTTTTCTATAGAAAATTTTTCGTATAAAAAAATTTTCTATAGAAAATTTTCGTATAAAAAATTTTTCTATAGAAAATTTTCGTATAAAAAATTTTTCTATAGAAAT